>JAABKJ010007545.1:257863083-258289916 GCA_011634705.1 Andricus grossulariae | reverse complement strand
CCAGATTTACAAAAAAAGATTCGAACTCTTGAATCTAACATTTTTTTTCATTTGAAATTACAAAAACTGAACTGCAAATTAAAACACTCAGAGTGAAGATGGCTGCCATCAGTTGCGTTGATGAGATGCAGATAGGAATAACAGTTTGTTTTCCAAATTCAATTTCTTTCAGAAACCTTTATAGATGAGCCACCTCTTCCGCAGCGTGCCACAGCCACATAGATTCGACCTCCGTATTCGATAAGGCCACAGTGTGCTGCTTTTTAGCTTGCCAGCTGACAGCACCACGTCCGAGTGATAAAATGAATCCGGTGTATGACCTTTGATCTTTCGGACAACCTGCTCAGACGGAATCGACAAAGCCTTCCAGTTTCTTTGAAACTTTCTTGTATTTTAATCCTAGTTTTGAATTCCACGAAGGTATCGCAGAATCCTTTCAGCTGCAGTCCAGTGATCCTTTTTATTCGAATTGTTGAACTGGCTTAGATAATATAATTAACTTCATAGGTCATGTCTGGTCTTGTATCTACGGCCAGATACATAAGACTCCCTATGAGTTCCCTGAAAGGATAACTTACATCTTCTTACGATGATTCCTCGAGGAGAAGGTTAGCAAGGATCGAAGAAGTTCGATGTGCGATCGACCTTAGGCATTCGGGGGCTTGCTAGCGAGCCAGTAACAACCCGGAAGAGTTCTCGGGGCAGGCGATTAGATTTTGTGCTTGAAACCGAGTCCTTATTCTCCTCATCCTGGTAAAGAAGTGGACAGATGTTTGGATTTTATCCTTGACTCCGAGTCTGCTTCACATCAAGTCCAGGTTGCCTGGTTCGATGACGAGTTTCAAATATCCGAACAAAATTCGAGTAATAACAGCAGTGGGCAGGCTGAGCAGTTGTACTGCTCTACCCGAGTTTGGCTCACCAAAACCCGAAATTATTCTGACGATGCCTCAGTACGTCAACATGAGATTTTGTATTGGAAAAATAAAAGATTAAAGTGATAGAATTATAAAGAGAATAAATATCTAGATGTTAGACAGATCCCACGAGAATTTTATATGTACGGCGTCTGAGTATTTTTATTTTAAGTTAATGAATATTTTCTAGGTTTGTTTGCTAAAGATTGAATCAATACCCAGATTCTGGGATATGTACTTTTGAAATCTGGGATACTTTATTTCTCTCCTCGAGAACCCTGAGTTGATTATAAGTTCAACTTTCAGAAAATGCGATAAGATTGAAAAGATTCTAGAGAGAAATTACACGTAAGAAAAATAAGGTATAGAATAACCTTTCAGACTCATCGGAGTATGCTCAAAATATACACTAACGCGCTCGGACCTGAAATTTTCCCTTTCCAGTTGTTTCATTCAGTGAAAATCCTTTACATCCGAAACTTTACAGATATGATAAATAAGGACTTACTCCAGTCCATTTTTAAGAGGGTATTCCTCCATTCAGACTTCTGGGAGGGCATCTATTTCTTAAGTGGTTTGCAGTCGACACCACTTCAGCCCAAAACGATGTTTGCTGGTTCAAGAGATCAGGAGATACCTGGCCATTTCCACCAGCGTACGGTTCTTCCGTTCTGCCACACCGTTTTGTTCTGGAGTATGAGGTATTGTGAATCTTCTAATAACACCCCAATTTTCGAGGTATTGGTCTAAATCGCGATTGCGATACTCTTTATAATTTTCGGATTGCACACACTTTATTTGGCTTCCTGTCTGTTTCTCTACCATTCTTTGATAGCTCTTGAATGCTTCCGGCAGCTCACTCTTCGATTTGACAAAATTGACCACGCATCAACGTGTTGCATCATCCACGAAAGTCACGTCGTATTTCGTCCCACTTACAGATTGTGCCCGCATCGGCCCGCACAGATGCGTATGAATTAACTCAAGTAGCTCCGTCTTTCGCGACGAGCTTTTCGGAAAGCTCCTTTGCGCTAACTTTCCCACTACACAGGTTTTACATACTCTGAGTTTCTCGTTCCGTGAGTACTGTATTCCTTCCGTTTTCATTAGACACTTCACATCCTTCTCATTAGGATGCTTTAAAAGTCGATGCCATAATTCCAATTTCTATAATGACTCTCAGACACAACACTTGCGAGTTCACAGCTAAACTTCTCTTGAATGTCACTTCGTACCCATTGTCGCAGATTTTTCCCACTGACATCAAGTGAGTTCTGAAATCAGTCCCGTGCAAAGAGTTACCCAAGTTTAGGGATTTTATTTGATTACAGTCGGTAACCAATAGTTTGACGGTACCTCTGCATTAAATGTTAGTGATTGCACTACTTGCTGAACTTAGCTTTTCACTTTCGCATTTTTCACTGTGAACAAACTTCTTATCGTTGCACATATGGAAGGTATATCTACTGCCGAGACAACATTTTGTTCCTGGCCGAATTTTCCAAAGATTTTTCAAATTTCATGTTACAATCCACAGATTCATGTCCAACCTGCTTACAACTTGTAATATTTGAATGAAGAAGGTTTTTCTGTCTGTTGTCCTTTTCCAGATTTCTTACCGTTTCCACAGTTCTTCGGATACTGACCACCACCGGCGCCACTTGCCAACATGGTTTCCGAGTTTTCTAGCTCTTTCGAATTTCTGGCATCACTCTCTTCGATGATCTTTATTTTCAAATCTTCCAAACTGGGTAGGAGGTCTCGCGTCTGATTGCACATCGAAAGTCTTTGAGGCTGTGCGGAAGACTATACAACAGCATGATGATGAGCTGATCTTGGTTGATGACCACCTTCATCTCCTGAAGCTTGTCAACTGCGTCTAAGAACTCTCGAATGTGGTCACGAACATCCTGGCTTTCCGACATCATGTGCAATGTCAGTTTTTTTCCAAATCTGCTTTTCTAGCGGGCTCTTTGAACTGATAGATGGTGTGCAGCTTCATCCACGCAGAATTCGCGGTGCTTTTCTGTCCGCGATATCCCATGCGTGTGCTGCAGCTATCGAAGCAGTATTTTCACTTCCTTGGACAATTTCGTTTTAGTACGGAGGTTAGTCAAACCTACCTTGCATTTTATTCTAGAGCATTCAGACTTGGCGCATTTGTAGTATATACCCCCAGCTTACTTTTGAAAAGTGGAAAGAAGGTTGTAACCCCGGGAGAGCAGCAGTATAGCGGGTTACCTACCTAACAGGGGCAGATCTCAAAAACTTAACAAATCGTCCGAATTTCCCTCTAAAGTTGTTGCTTTTTGGTAAACACCTATTTAGAAAAGGTCTATTCATTAACTATCAGTCGGGAAGTCCAAGATAGTTTAATTTTAGTTAAAGATTCATGTATTAATATAGCTAAAGAGAAAATATTGTCATAAATTTACAAAAATACAAAACTGGAGCATGGCCCAAATATCAGATTGTGGGACTGTGGCATAGAACCCCATCGGGATCGTAGAGCCCATTCCAATCCTACTACGATATACACCAGCTCCTGCCTTCTCCTTGTTTCTGGAGCCATATTTAAACCAGTCGTCCCCATAGTTGGCAGGTGTGCCTTCGCACGCACGGCCTTGATGATGAAATGGAGGCGCTCCGAAACTTTTAGTTCCCTCAATGCAATTGTGGGTGTCGCTTCCGAGGCACTACTGACGCTTTTCAGAAACAGTCCCCTGATTCTTTCCAGTCGCATCTAAAATAATGACACCTAGATATTTAGTTCGTTCTTTGATTTTCAGTTATTGTCCCATCAATTTCAGTGTACTCGTGGTTCTCCACTTATACCGTCTGGTGAATACAACCGTATCTGTTTCACTCAAATTGACCGATAATCCAGTCTTTTTGCACCAAGAATCTACTATCCCCAGTGCTTGCTGCATTGCTCCGAAGGGCGCACCCAGATGCTGACCGCGCACGATAACCAGTATATCGTCCGCGTAGCCTATATCATAGTAGCCCTGACCCGTGAGCAGATGAAGTAGTTTATCCACTACTAAACACCACATCTGGGGCAATAAAACGCCTCCCTGTCGACATTCCGAGTCAACGATTCCACATAAAGTGGTATCACCCTTCGTCGTTGTTAGGTTTCTGTCGGCCAACATGTGGCAGGTCCATTCTACGACTGCAAGAGATACACCATGAGCAATCATGGTCGCCCTGATAACCTCTTTGGAAGTTTAGTTGAAGCCTCTTCCCCTTTGAAGCCCGTAAAATATGCCTTGATCAGGTAAGCAAAGATCACCTCGGTTGGCGCTGAGTATCCCCCGTCGGGCAATTTTAGGGTGCCAAGAATAGTGTCCGGGTTTCGAGAGAGCAGCTTGTCCAGTCTAGCTGCTTCTGCTCCTTTCTCGATGCCTGTACAAAAGTTGGTCGAGCATTGTTGCTTCGTCTTACGTATTGCACACCTGTATCCATCCCTCATCGTCGTGAATAAGATCCATAGTTCATCTGTTTTGGCAGTACAAAACGTCGTAACCTCTCTCTGGTTTCCGTGCAAATCTCTACGAGTTTCTTGTTCCACCAGCGTGTCTCCCCAGCCTTTTGGAATCTTGTGTGTTCACAATTAATTTCATAAGTAGATTTGATGGCCTTCGTGGGAATCTTGGCTGCCACCTCCAGGATGTCCACGTCTCTAATTGCAACTTCGAGAGTGCACTTCTCACTTCGTTGTAAAACTGGTGTCAGCTGTTCTTCTTGGATTTTTAGCCCACTTAGGGCCCGTGGGTACAAAGGATTCCAACTTGATCTCTATCTGTACGTGATCAGAGAGCGTGGGTTCGTCTGAGATTTTTAACTTTTTGAAATTGTCTCTAAAATAAGCGGTAAAGGGAGTGATGTCGATGACTTTCTCCCTGAACGAGTTACGAAACGTCGGGGTACTCCCCGTATTGGAAATATCTAAATCATGAGTGATAAGGCTTTCCAATAGATCATTACCTCTTGAGTTGACGTGCGTGTTGCCCCATAACGTATGGTGGAAACTAGATTGCAAACCAACAAAAGAGGAAGACCCCTTACCTCGCAGTAATCCACCAGTGTACGTACCTCCACTGGCGGGTTGGTATCGCTGTCATATGGAAAGTAGGCTGATCCTATGACTAGTTTCCCTATTCCTTTAGGATCTGTGGCTATCACCATCAAATATCTCGAACATAACTCTGGGAGCTGGAGAACGTTGACTCTCTTAGCCAGTATGCAGGCCCTTGGGTTGGTCTTCGGACAAGGAACATCATAAGGTACACAGCAGACGGCAAGATGTATATTCACGCATATTTCTTCATCAATGATTAGGTTTTAGTTTAATTGGAGGTAGTTTCATCAAAAAATACCGTAGATATATCAGTTGTGCAAGAAATTTTGACAGAAACACTGTGATTCCAGTATTTTCTGTTTGTAACCCTGAAATGTGGGTAACCCGCTTTCAGAGCTCATCGCCCTGGTCGACAAATTCCTTAAACTACTAAGTTTCAAGTGAAGGACCGATCCCGGCCCATAGAAGTCATCGAAACGGACGATTTGTAAAGTTTTTGAGAACTACCCCTGTTAGTTAGCTGCTCTTCTGGGGTTGCCTTACGGTCCTTAAAAAAGAACATCAAAATCCGTTTGAAACTGGCTTATAGGCAGACTTTTTTCCACAAAGAGGACTTCTTAAAGTTTACTTCTAGCCACCTTGTCAAGTGCTTTTTCTAGGTCAAGAAATGCACAGAAAACTTTCTTTCCTACTCTCAAAATTTTTTCTGCGATCTGTCTTTAGCTAAATATTTGATCCATACATGATCTTCCTGGCATAAATCCACTTCAAACTTCTAGAATGAAATGCAAGATTGTTTGCAATATTGCCCATTTATCGCCGTAGTATTTTAGTTATTTTCAATCCCATGGAAGCTTGAGGGTGAATTGCGATCAAAGAAATATTACTTGATTACTATAAATGACGACTCGATGATTTTCGGGAGACGGAAAAACTCACTTTGTAAACAAAAGAACCAAAAACACCATACTTAGATGGCAGCACACAACATACAGGGGTATAGATTATAAATGGTCTAATATCCGACAAATTAAATTTTTTTCACTCCCCAATAGGAACGGAGGTGGGAGAGTACGCCAATCCACCACATAACCCTTCGGGGTGGTCTTCAGATCGTCATGGTCTGTCACGAAGGAGGAGGGGGGAGGCAATTTAGAATATTTTCAGCTTCGCGAGATTTGTAAACGGCCCTTAAACCTGCTCATCGATAGATGTGTCTGTGAAGACGCAGATCCTATCAGCGTTACCTATCGATGGCCTGAACAGATTACCAAAAAGCTTTTTATTCAACATCCCATAAACTTATCACCTGTCTGTTGGAAATCTTAAAGGTTCATCTACACATCGTGCGGTGCACAGAGAGATTGATGCCGCTTTGGGAAAATAACTTTACTATCGCATCTTGGAATTATCGTCTGATAACGAACAAAGTCACTTTCCAGAGAGGTGTATTTCAGGGCGACACCATTTGCCCTCTTCTTTTTTGCCTCACATTATTGCTACTATCTCTCGCAGTTCGCCATTCCAATGGGTACCTCTGCGATAAACCTGGAAAGCGGAAGCATAAGGTCACTCATGTATTTTACATGGATGATCATAAGATCTGTGTTAAAAAGCAAGAGAAACTACATCTAGCTCTAGACATGGTCGAAGAGTACACTCAAAAGATTGGAACGGAGTTTGGGTTAGAAAAATGCGCCAAGGTTTATTGAAGAAGGGGATTACGTTTGACGTTTGGGTATTCAGGATTACGTCCTAATGGCATTACGGAATACACTGAGCTCGTTGAGAGAAGCGCTATACGACACCTTGGCGCTGGAGAGACCTATACATACCTGTGCGTGCCTCAGAGCCGCATTCAGGGCGTGACATCTATAAAGGATACTTTCTGATGCAGATGGAAACGTCTCATCCGAGGGATTTGGCCTTTCGAACTGTCGGCGAGGAACAAAGTATCTGCGACGAACATGCTTGCCGTACCGGTAGTACTCTATTAAAACTTACGTATTTCATAAAGGAGAATCTGAATCTGTGATAAAAAATTGGGGTTCCCATTTGAAATTACAAAGTTACCCCCCTTATATATAGAGGGGGGGGGGCTCCTCCTGGATGTGAGTGGGTGGGGGTGTTTGTTCAAAGTCGCTTTCCCCCTCGAAAATAAAATTTTTTTATTACGGATATTTTTTCATAGTATGCGTATTTTTTGAGATCTTTCGATGTCTCAAGTTGAAAAAACACCCAGTATAAAATTATATAAGATAGAGCCTTTGTCAAAATCTTCATTTTTTTAATTGAATTTTGAAAAAAACGAGAAGAAGATTTTCAGGAAAACCACATATTTTTTATTTTTCCAATATTTTTAAAAAGTTTCGCCTGATATAAAAAAGGATTTCTATCAGTTTTATGCGGACGAAAACATTTTTGAGGCCTAAAAATTTTTTTTTAATTTGGTTTTTTTCTCGTAAAAAAGGCAAAATATCATAAAAGAGCGAGAGGTATTTTTTGCAGAAGTTTTCTAGGTGTGTAAACTTTAGCTAAATATTTTGTTGTATCTTTCATTGTTTCCGACAAAAATGCGAAAATTCGATTTTTCAAAAATAATTTTTTTTTTCAATGTAATATATAGTAAATGTTATCATCTAGTTCTAAAAAATTGGGGTTTTGAGAAAATCCACTTTCAAGAATTTTAGAAAAACAGTCGCCATTTTGTTATTTTTCAAATTTTTAATTTTATTTAGGCTCAATTAAAAGAGCAAGAATTTCTACGTCGAATAAAAAAATAATAAAATCGTTCATTTTGAGTTACATTAATGTGTAATCGATAAATGCAGTTTCGCAAAATACTAATTGAGTGTTTATAATAAATTAATAATTTATTATTAACAATTTTATTTTTATAAATTTTGTATGTAGTCTAATTTTAAGTCTTGTACATTATTATACAAATAATTTACATTATACAAATAAATGTAAATATATTTATAATTCTTATAAACCAATAATATAAATAAATACGGAATTTAAGCAATTTTTGGATGTTTGAGGTACTCTTTTTGGAAATTTGTTTCAGTTGGTTTTCCAGTTATATTCCGGAGCATTACTTTGACATTTTATGAAAAAAGGTGATTGTTATAAAAAAATGGCATAAACAAATTCGCTGTTTGTGCATTTTTTTAAAGTTTGAGATACTTTTTTAAAATTCAGTTACAATTAGTTTGCCAGTTATATTTCAGAATAGTAACACAGAAAAAAATAAAGTGTGAATCTAACGCTAATTTCAGGGTACCCTTTCCCTGCAACAAAATATAACCTTGGTAGTGTGAATGGTACCATTTGCACAAGGTATCGTTTCCCTCAGACTTGGGGTATGAAACGTCACCTGCTGTCAATTATTGTTTTTACAGTTTTGCGGCAAAAACAATAGACGGTAGTTTCGTACACCAACTCCGAGCAAGATGGAACCCCATCTTGAAATTAGGTGCAAAAAAATTTATTCCAGTATTTTTACTGTGAAATTGACATTTTATGAAAAATTGTATTGCTATAGACAAACGGCATAAAAAATTCGCTATTTATGCAATTTTTGAAAGTTTGAGGTACTTTTTTTAAATTTTGGTTTCAGTTGGTTTGCCAGTGATATTCCGGAACAGTTAATTGACATTTTATTTAAAATGTGATTGCTGTAGACAAAGTCGCAATTTAGGCCACTTAAAAATTATGTGCGTTTACGCTTAATAGCTTATGTTCTGCATATAGCATAATATGAAGATTTAACAAAAAACTTGATCGACTTGAAATAATGAAAAAAAGAGCTCCAATAGAAATAAAAAGGTCTAGCCAAGAAAGTTTCGCAAAAGAGATCCTCTTGCGATCCTGCACACAACTTTTTAATTATCCTACATTGCGAATTTGTTTATAACAATAACCTTTTTCACAAGATGTCAATTTACTGTTCTGGAATATCACTGGTAAACCAATTAGAAAAATTTCCAAAAAATGTACCTCAAACTTTAAAAAGTTGCACGAACAGCGAATTTGTTTATGCAATTTGTTTATAACAATGAGAAATATACTTCTATTTATTTTGATAATGCTTGCACATGACTTCAAATTACACTACAAACAAAAGTTACTTTATAAATATTCAAAAGCATTACAAAATCTCAAACCGCTGTTTATAGCAATACAATTGCTAATAACAAATTGTTAATTTATTATAAGCTCTTAATTAGTATTTTGCATTTATGCATGGTTAATGCATCGGGAACATAAACATTTTAATTTTTGCACAGTTTATACCTAAACAAAAAAAAAACGTATAAACTTTGTTTGTAATCGGCTCCCGCAGGTCTCTTAAGTATTTATTTAGATTTCTTCTTTAAAAAACTTGAAAAGCGGTTGAAAATATATTCCGGAATATTATTTTGAACATTTTTTCATCCAGTGTCCACACTGTGCGCCACCCATGTTTCCATAATTAATATTTGACTATCTACGTTAAATTTCCCCTTCCGGGTATACTTCTTGACTTAAAGTTATTAATTCATGAAATATTATCTAAATTGAATTGAAAAATAAAATAATAGTCAACTGCGGATGTAGATTATCGCGAAATTAGCATTTCTCATCCCACATGCAGTAGTCAAAAAATAAAACGAAAAAGAAGAGAATGAGGATCGTAAAAGTGGTTCAGACTAGTCCGAAGAAGGGGGATGGTAATGGGGAGAGTGTAAAACGTTCCTTTTTTATGACACACGGTATAGATAGGCGTATTCGGCGGTTGCTGTGGCGAAGGTGGGGCATTATGGGCAACATCGCCTACGCTACAACACTACAGTCCTACAACCCGCAGTTGGTGTTTCACATTCAAGCATTGCGTACACGCATCCTGGAAACCGGGGGTGTAACCCCTTGTTTCAACCCGGTCCAAATAACGTTTAGTTTCCGTGCAATAATGCCCTAGGCTGTGCCATGTTTACCCCAACGCCACCGAGACAAGTGACCCAAATATTTTCTGACCACCTCTGTTTATTGCGCTTTCTCGCCTGGATTATTATTAAAACCAAGTGGAAATTCTGAAGAAAATTATGGTGCCAAAGGAAAAGGAGGACTGGAGTGTGCTTTACAAAAACTACAAAAATTCTAAAGTACAGAGAACTCTTTATCTTCTTTTTATTTGTTATATGAAAAATTTGTTAGCCCTCAAATATAAGGGGATGGTTTTAAATAGTAAACCTTCCAGAATTAGTCATTTTGAATTAAAATTATATATAATAATCTTCAAATTCATTAATTCACTTTGTCCACATTGAAGCTCCTATGTTTCCGCTCACTTTTCGCCTGTTTTTATGTTGCAACTTTTTCTGTCACATCAATGTGACAGTTTATTAGGAAATGTACGTCAGTTTGACATCTTATAGAATAATTATTGTCTTTAACATGAAGTTGTTCGGATGGAAATGCCTTATCATTCATTTTCAAGTTAGGGACTGTACTTAAATTACGCAACGCGTTTTTCTTTCGTTTACATCGTTGTATACATTTTGGCTTCAATAAGATTTTATTCTCGTCTTTATTTAAATAAATGAAAAGCGCTTTACGCAATTTAAGGTATTTGTCGTGCGAAAAATCAGATCTATGAAGAAAATATTTTTTCTATTATCATATCACTAAGCCGTTTCCCTTTCGGGGTAGGCGTGAATTGCTCGGTTGGAAAGTAGTTTTAAGAATAAAAATAATACTACTGAACAAAACGTTTACTTAAAAAATTCTTCTCTAGTTAAATTTTCCCTTAAATATATTAACGAGATTTGAAGATTATTTACTTATTTTCAAAATTGGAAACAGTAGAGTTGTACGGAACGTTTTCCCGGAAAAATAAGCCATTATTTATTGAAATTCAACCATTTTTTTTAATTGATAAGGAAATAATTATTTTTCGTAAGGTTTAAACTTTTTTCATAAAAAAATGTTTTTTCTCTTATGTGACATAACTGATATCATTTCAATTCTTAAAATCATAGAAAAGTTTTTTTCTACAAACTTGATATTTGGCATGACAATTATTTATTTTGCTCTTTAGATTAAAAGGATTCAATTTTAAAAATTGGTATGAACAATTTGAAAGTTAAAATAATTTAAGAATGTTTCCATTTTTAAACGAAATTTGTAATTGTTTAATTTTTAACGTTTCAAGTTTGAATTCATTAATTTTGAAAGTTTCCAATCAGAAAATATATAATCATATATTTATCATCTTTAGAACTTCTGTTATTTCAGTTTTAAATTATAGTTTTGAATTCGCAATTCTAAAACAGTTTAATTTTTCAGCCCTTCAAACTGAAGATTTTTTGCGTTGAAAGCTCAAGTTCGAAAATATTTTATTTGAATTTTCTTACTTTTTGGACGTTTTCACTTTCAAAGTTCACAATCTTGTAGTTTAAAATTCAAATATTAAGAATGTCAGGAAAATGTCGCTATTAAAGCTTTTAAAATTGAAAATTTCATATTGTAAGCCTTGATAGTCAGTTTGAAATTTAATATTTTTTTATATGAATATTCTAAGATCTAAGTTGCTTGGTTTCAACTTTAAACATACCAAATTTTCTTGTCTTTTTAAATTCTTCGGAATCGTAGAATATCAAATTGAAAGACTTGATAGTTGCACAATTTGCAGTTTAAAGAATTTGTAATTAAACAATTTTAAATTAAATTCCTCCAGAATAAATTCAAAACAATGCAAAATTAATTAAATAATTTTCCAAATTCAAACCTTAAAAATGAGAACATTTTAGAAATAGGCATCGAAAATTGAATTTTTTTAAATTTGAAAATGTTTCAAAATATTGAACATTTTAAACTCAACTTGAAAAAAAACAATGTTGAATTGAAAGGCTTAAAATTGTGCAAATTAAAACATTGAAATTATATACAATAGCAATCTTGTTTTTTATTCTTTTTTTTTTTTAATTTTAGTGCAAGGTTTTACAAAATGAATCATTTAAAATTGAAAAATATTAGATTGAAAGTGTTCAAAAATGAATAATAATTCTAAATGAATTGTTAAAAATTACACGATTTGAAATTAAAAAGTTAAAAATTATGTTTTTCAAAATCAAAATAGATCAAAATGAAACTATCTGAAGTTAATACCACAGTAATTCAATAATTTCTTTAATTTTGAGTGGTTACAATTTTTAGAGATATGAATTTTCATGTTGAACGCAAAATTTTCAATTTTTTCCTTTCATTTTTCCCTTCAATTCTCAACATTCCGTGGTAGAAATTTTTTTATTTTTAAAGTTTCCCATTTACAATTACTTATTATTTTAAACTTTTTTCAGAATAATTCAATTTCGAGATTCTTTAATACAAAATAAAATTGTTCAAGTTTGAACGCTTTAAATTAGAAATGATACAATTTCAACTCCTTTCGAATGAAATGTTCCATTTTTTAAATTTTTACCTAATCTTAAATAATTCGAATTGGAACGTTATCAGTTTAAAATCGTTCAATATATTTTTTTTAAATTTCAAACGTTTTCAATTCGAAATTATCAATTAATAATTATAGTTTCAAAAATGCGAAATCGTACGCCCATGTTAAAGTTACATAAACTTCCTATAGAAAAAGCCTTACAAAGAGGGAGGGGGTCCAAATTTTCAAAAATAATCTTTACGTAATTAATCGATGCTCCCTTATGGCACTCGTCAACTTTAGATGCGTTTTTCTCAAAAAGCAGTTTTTCGATGTTCCAACTTCAAATATGCCCCGGCGACTCGTTTTTCGTCTTGGGCTTAAAATGCCGGGAATTTATCCGGCTATTTGACCATATATGTACTTGACTCCATACCATGCAATACTTCATTTCATGCGGAAACCCACATATTATGATTAATAGAATACAACTAGTTGTTGAATTCAATTGGATTTTGAATTAAATTTGTATGTATAGGTAGACAAGAGTAGATTTCTTCAATGAAAAATATCTGATATTACAGGTTTTCAAATTCTCTTCCTGAAAACCTATTATATTTTATCTTTTCTCGTAAAATGATACATTCGAAGCAATTTTCACCCAGAATGGAGAGAGAGCGCTAAACTAGTTTCCCGAACTCAAGAATCAGGTGAACCGAAACTTAGGAGGCAGGGATTTCGTTTGTAAAAAATGCAGGACCTCGTGCTCTTGAAACTCGAACAAGGTCGTCTTCCTTCTTCCTGTAATCGAATTTTCTCCCTTGAACTTTGACACGCGAGACACGTTCACGTGGTCAATAAACCAGGAATGCCAGAGCAAGTAAAAAATTGATGTTTGCATTACGAGATATCCTCACGACAGGTTCCTATCAACGGTAAAAGATTTTTGTCACCTTAAAAACTTGATTAATTAAGGTGAAAAATAGTTTCGTGTGAATTAGTGTGAAATCCGCGTGGAAAGGCAGAAATTAGATAGTGAGTTTTTCGAGGGAAAAGTCATAAATCAGGTTTTTTATTATTCCTTCGTATATTTTGTCGTAAAATACTTTATGAGACTTCTTAATTTATTAAAGATTTTTTAGATTCAGACTAATTTAGTTTTTAGAGATCCAGGATTCTTTATTGGACCGTATATTTTATTTGTTAATAGATGCTCAAACACATTCAATCTTTGAATGCAAGTGTGGATGGTTAAGAAAAATAAATGTGAACCAAGTCCAGTTTTCAGGGCCGTTGGGCTGAAAATAAAAAATATCTCTATTTTTATTGGATTATTTTAGTGTTAAGATAAATCTGCTGAATCTATAAATAAATGTTAGAAATATAGAATCGTTACAAAATATAATTATGTTTATTTTAACTTCAATAGCTTGAAAAGTTACATATTTGTGTCATTGCAATGTCTTATTTTTTTAAATATTTTATTTTTCCCGCCTTGACTTATGTATGTAATTTTTAATAAGAACCTTCTTAAACGAAGAAATAAAGCTTATAATAATAATTATTATAAAATCTAAAACTACTCGTGTACGTTTGGATACATGGCATTGTTTGATCAATTATATGAGTCATAATATTGTACATTAATTTATTATAAGAAAATATGAAATTATTCAGTGAATTTTAAAAAGGGAAATGCAATTACCCTGTAACCCACTTCTAAAATTCATAAGCCGTATGTCTTGTTACTAACAAGTATCACTCTAAACTAAATAAATTTAATAAAATAAATAACTTCATAGCAAATCATAATTTTTCTCCAAACTTATAGTTTTTAATAAAACAATCTAAACCGATATAATAGAGAATCTGCATGTATCATGAATACGGAAAATAATTATTGCATCTTGTAAAGAACGTTAAACTGAATATATTTTTACAAGAAATAAATCAAAATTGGGATTAAACACTTTAAACAGGGTGTCTACCGGGTGGGGAAATCAGGAAACCCGTGGAATGACCTGAAATTTTATTCAGTGGCCGGGATTTTCCTCTCAAATGTACTAATGTGCAGATTAAAGGTGGTTTCGTATATTTTATTACTCTAATTCTGAGTTGGAACAGTGAATTTTCTATAAGAATTATAATTCTGATTTGGGATGAGAGATACCAGAAATATTCGAAAAGAATTATAATTCTATGTTTCGACGTGGAATTTCAGTAAAGAAATATAATTCTGAGTTCAGGACAGGAAATTTCCGTGAAGATTTATAATTTTTACTTTGGGACAGGGAATTTTAGTAAAGAGTTATAATTTTGAGTTTGGAACTGGGAATTTCCGCAAAGAATTATAATTTTGAAATAGAACTCGGAATTTCCGTAAAGAATTATGATTTTTTTTTATTTTTATTTTATTTATTTTTTTTTATTAATAGTGACTGAGATAGTGAGTGAAATAGTGAGTAAGCGCAATCTAATTTCTGATTTTTGACAATTTTCATGGTTAAACTTCAAATCCCGGCAAAATCTATGAAAATAATGGTATAAAATTCAAAGTCGCGTAAAAAGGAAGCTTGATATTTCCTCTTTAAAATGAGCCCAAGAAACCATAAAAAATTTTCTGGTTCTCGAATTATCATTAAAAGTATAGAGGCGTGCGCCATAGAAAATCTCTATATTTCTAAAAATAATTCGAAAACTACTAAACATTTTTATAGCTTTTTTGGGCTCGTTTCAAAGAGAAGATTTTAGGGTTCATTTTTCCTGACCTTAAAGTTTTTATCATTATTTTCATAGATTTTGCCAGGAGTTGAAGTTTAATCATAAAAATCGGCAAAAATGAGAAATCAGACCGGAGTTTCTCACTCACTATCTCATTCAACCTTTTTTATCAAAAATACTTCAAATATGGCTCATTTGATACGGAATTAAATTAACTTCCCAATGCTTTTTTATAAATTATTATATCCTATTTTTCCGGAGATATCCTGCGAGAAGTGAGCGCATGTTTTTAATCGCTAGTTTCTTAGGTATCCTCATACTCCTGGATAAGATTCCTAGATTATTTCTTCTCATACTTTAATCACAAAATAGTTTTCCGAAAATTGAAAAGTCCTGAAATAAGAATTCGAGACATACCTACCAAAAAAATAAACTCTGAAATCCAGGATTGTCTTTTTTCCCGAAGTCTACAAATACCCAGCACAGGTGGATCTTTCCAGCCTCTGGGACGTCTCCGTTTATTTAGATTTCCATGAAGGGTTGAACATGAAAGACTCTGATCATGAGAAGAGTTTATTGTTTCTTGCGTTTCTCGAACTCGTAAAAATTGTGGGTTGACATAGAATCTTTGCAAACAGTTCCAAAGAAGAAATTCTTAAGACGCAATAGGTAAAATGTTGGCCTATAGGGAGTCTTTGTTTCAGTCGCTATACGGACCTTTACGACATACCGTAAAAGCGGAACGAACATGGAAAGGTAGCTTCCTATTTCTACCCCCATGAGTCACTACATCACTATATCAGTAAACCCTAAGCTAAGGTCGGAATCTACACTCTACACACAACATAGGAAAACTAAGAGGGATAGATATGCATGATAGACAAGGAAAGATATGGGGAAGTGGAGTTACCACACCCATCCCTTCAAATACTATGCCAATGCGCACCCACCCCTCTGAATCATGCTGTGGGGTTCCGGGTGTGCTATATGTTGCTACATCTCCCGCATAAAATTCGAGAATCGATATCGTCGAGTTGACCTCTCGAAAAGTCCTTGACAGAGGCAAACTGAGGTCACCAGACGCTAATTAATGCGACGATAGCCCTGGTATTTCCAGCTTGATAGATTCTACAGAACTGCAGTCTTCTCTAATTATGTTGTGTTGTGTGTACTTAAAAGTTGAACTTAACCAAGAGTCACTTGGGTTCATTAGTCGGAAATTAAATGAGTTCAACGGAATTGTAGGAATTCTAGCTTCAATTATTATAGTATTTTGAAGATTAGATCAAGGGTTGTTAAATCAGAACCGACACGCGATCTGAAAATTAAGTCAGGGAAGCTTTAAATAATGAACTATTAAAATATTTTTTGCAACACCCACTTCCAAAATAAGGACTTCCATGCCTATAAATGATGTGCACAGTACTTTAATCTAGCGGGCTGTGCGAGAATATTATGGGCGCATGCGCACTTTAAAACATATATATTTTGCGAATCAAAGCAATTGATGCACATGCGCGCTAGGGTGGTCCAAAAATGAATATATTAAAAATTGAAGGTACTCTCGAAAATATTTGTTCCTTTTGAAGAAAAAATAATGTAATAGTATTTTGAGCTAAAATTAACAATACTGAGTATTATACCTCATCGGCCTCAAAACGATTTCCTTGTTTTCGATTTTACAAAAAAATGTCACATGGATTATTTTCTTAAATTTTTACCGCGAATTCAAAAGTGAAATTGGATTTAAAAAAAATTAATCTTGGTTGATGTTTTTTACAATATACATTAATCAATGCATTTGAATCTTCCTTCAGATGGAGGATTTCTAGACAAATTCATTGTCTAGAAACAAATTGTATAAAAAATCATATTATTGCGAAAAAGACCCATTAAGATTAATTTTTCCAAAAATCTATTTTCACCGTGAATTCACGGTAAAAATAAAATAATCCCCTTGTTGTGTTTTTTAACTTAAAAATATGGAAAATATCAAGCTTAAAATGCTTTACGGCCAATGAGGGAATACTGGGTATACACTGGAACCTGGATTAAATTACGGTTTCGGGCATGGACGGCAATTGGCCTTGAAGCTATTTCCAGGGCCTCCAAACGTAAACAGTCAGGGCCATGTGAACTATTTTCAATTGGAATGCATAATATTACGCAATACACACGCGTGAGTACCCGCGCACTGCTCCTTTGACGCTACGCTGCTGGTGTTTCACGCATGATTGAGCAAGCCTTTCTCGACCCCGCGGGCTCCTCTCTTACCCCGAAACTGCGGGACATCATTTCTAGGAATTAGTAAATCCGAGGTAACTAATTCCAGGTCCCAGTGTAGTTGGTTTTAGCTCAAATTTAGACATAATTTTTTCTTCAAAAGGAACAAGTGTTTTTGAGAGCACCCTTATTTTTTTTTAATTCTATACTTTCGCTATTATTTATGGACCACCTTAATGCGCACTTAAGAGATAATCAACTTTTTACAGTGGCAAAATCAAAATATCCTTAAAAAATTGCTGCTCGTGTGATTGTCTGTTTTCCGTACGTGTATCATAAAAAGCTATTATTTTTTCTATAAATTTGTCTCTAATGTAAACTATTAAAATTTTAGTCCTAGCGGTACACTTAAATTGTGCTCAAATGATTACAAAAGCGAGACATTCGGTGTGAAGGTTCCTGTTCGCATTCAAAAACTTTTTAGACCGGGTGTCAAAAATTTCCTTTAAATGCTGCACTTTTTCAACTAATTGAAATATTAAAGTTTTAGTTTTCGATGCTGGTGAGGGTGTTCACACTATTTCGAAATCCGCTGTAAAAATTGAAAAAAGTTTTGAAAATTAACAAAATGGCAACGATTTTTCTGAAAATTCAAAGTTCCAATTTTGCAGAAAATTCACAATACACGACAAAATTCAAGACAGAAAAGTTGTTCCTCTTTGAACGCGCTATAAAAAATTCCCTTTCGATATTTCACACCGTTTTCGAAATACGCATACATGCACATATAGGTGTACTGCGTATACATGCATTTTTATCTTCAATTAATATTTTAGCTTTAATAAAAATAGATGTAAAAACTTCAATTGATTACATAAATTTTTTTTTTTTTTTGATTATCTAAGAAAAGAATCAGTTTCGAAAATCTTGCCCAAAGTGATATAAAGTATGTCAAAAAGTAAAAGAACGTTTTGCAGAGCGCCGTTTAAGGAGAAACAATTGTGATATGTAGACTTTTTTCGTATCTCGCGTATTTGAAAGAAAAATTGGAATTTTTCGAGGAATTTTTAGTTTTCAAACGCTTCATATTATTAATTCCCCATTTTTTTTAAATTTATTTTGCTGATTTCCAAACAGTGCGAAGTCTCCCATTACAAAAAAAATTGATGTTTTAATTTTAGCAAAATTTTAAGTACCTTCAGTGTACCGCCGCGCCGCTTGTATTACTAGTATACAATAATATATATAACTTCAGATATTCCGAATATACCAACATTCAATAATAAATGAGAATTCACCATGTATATGTTTCGCGAAAGAAAATAAGTGCCACAGATTGAAAGAATTTACTATCAATAAAAATAATTAATTGCAGTTAATTCAATGTAAACAAACATTTAAAAAAGAAGGTTTCGCAGTAACGATGAACAATAAAGTCAAATAAATCTCCAAGCAAGCAATTGAATGATTAATAAATTTCTCTAAAAGTGGCTTTTTTGTGGTAAATACACATATGGTTCTGCAACAAGTGTTGTAAAATGTGAACGTAAATAAGTCTTGAATAGTCAAATGTCAAATGCATTCCTTTCTATCAGGATTTATATGGTAGTAAGACATTCTTCATTTCAAACACAAGTTTAAACTATTTGAAACCCCGATGGGAAACCTATATTAAATTTGATACATAATAAGATTCTTTTATGATAAAAGTTTGTATAATAACATTGTTAGTTCTACCTATTTTAGTAAAGCAAAAATTATTAGAACAAAAAAAGAAAAAAAAGTGTAACTTTCATACCTGTTTCTAATTATTATCATATGTCGTGTTTTTTTATCACAATGACTGCTCTATAACTTACAACACCTGTTGAAACAGGAAATGAATACAAAAACAGTTGACAAGAATTAACTCAAGTAATGATTCAGAACAGCAATAGAAAATTTATCAAATATCTCTATCAATAAGAAACGCCATAAAAAGAAAACATAACCGATTAATAAAGGCTATCAACCCTTAGGGGCCTTCTATAAACCACGTGGTTTCTGGGGGGGGGTTCCGTGTTCGAGCCATGTGGTTTTACATTTAAATGTAAAAAAAATAAAACGCATGGCCAGAAAACAGAAAAATGTTTACTGAAAACAATAAGTCCAAAAATATTACAACATAAAATGAATACATTTTAACCGAATTTAAGTCCAGCGTAGGGCATAAATAACCAAATTTTCCTAATTTTTCTTATCCTTTAACCACTGATAAAAAAATCCTAACATAGAAAATGATTTATTATTAATTAATTAATGTTTTAATGTTTTTTTTTTACGTTTTATATCAATTCATTAATGAGGGTAAGAAGGCTATCGGTAGAGCAGGGTCCATTCTCAGAAATAAAAACAAATCAAAAGAAACTAAAATTTGTGACTAATTTAACGTCTTTGTGTTTTCTAACGTTTTCCATAGTTTTCCCAAATACAGAATTATTCATTAATTTGTAAAATTTTTTTTCAAAATCGTTGTTTGACTTTTTTCTTAATTCTGTATTCAGGTCAATGTATTTCTTTAACCACGGTTTTTGACTAAATTTCAAGACTGTGAATTTTCATCAACTTCATACCCAATTTCAAATATAATTTAAGATTTCTGTAGCGCACAATGTAATTTTTCTTGGGCAACAAAGTTGTTGATAATTTTTGAAATTTACATTTGGAGTTAGGAGGAACAAAATTCTCTGGACATAAAGGTAAATCTTTGTGAGAATCATGTATTTCATCAGGATAGTCTAAATCCACTTCAAGTATAAAACTATCTGGTGAATCATCAGGAATTTTCAAAAAATCAATCATGGAAAAATCGTTAACCAATTCAAGATTTTTGTGAGGTAAAAATGTACACATAGCTGTACCATACTGATTATTGACGTCAAGATAGAAAATACAGTTCTCAGGAAAATGTGGATTAAAATCATGTCCCATATAGGTTTTCAAATTGAAAGTTTCCCACACTCTGCACGCATGCTCATAATCTTCACTAGAAATATTTGTGTTATTTAGGTTAGAAAAAAATGCCTCTCTTGGAGGCAGCTGTGTTCCTCCAATTTTTTCCCAATTGTCAATATAATTGTATGGAAAAACACCTTTTCTACTTAGTAAATTATATTCATTGTCATTCTTACAGTGTCTTCTTGTAATTTTCTTTTCGTTATTATCGAGATACGACGCTAATTTTTCCAAGCTACTACGCATAAATCGAAAGGAATCAATAAATCGAAGTTTTACGCTTGTCTTATCCACATATTTTGTAAAAGAAATATACTTTTCTTTATTTATTGGGAATAGACTGATCGTTCCCTCAAATTTTGTAGCTAAAGATCTGATAAAAAAGTGAGAATCATATCCTGATAAATTGTGAAATACTACGGGAATTATGTGTGAATTCTTATAATTTACGTTACATTTTTGGTGGGCTGCACCACGGTAATTACCAGTAAGATGACAATGGTCATGATGTTTGATATCATTCACCCCAAAAGGTTTGACGCAAATATGGCAAAATTTTGCTGAATTAAATTCCTGTTTCTGTTGCTGTGTTAGTGGTCTCATAGGTACTGCATTTTTCAAATATTGATCCACTTTCTCAGCTAAACACTTCAATTCATTCATAAACAACTCTATACAATCTTTCTCGCGATAAAACTCAATTTTTGAAAGTGAATCATCAAAACTCCAACATATATTATAAGAAACACTTGTAGGAATATGTTTTTCACAAATAGGTGTATTCGAATGTGAATCAGGTACAGTTAATAAAAGACACTCAATGTCTGCATACACAAAAAAAGGCAATTTTTCTTTAAATCGATAGTTCTTATGATGCTGATTTCTTGTGAGTTGCGAACCTATTAATCCAGATAAATTTTTCACCCACGCATAATGGTATATTGGCTTAGTAGTGTCCATTTCATGAACATTGCAATCTTCATCATTGACATCAAGTTTAGTATTTTCCAACATTAAAAGATGAATTACACGTAAATCCGATTTTTCTTGACTTAAATAAATAGGAACAATTTCCATTTTCTTTCAATCTTCTTCATGATCCTCGCTATAACCGTTTATTCTCAAATTATTCAGTTTTTCAAATCTTTTAATGTCAGAAAAACTAATAGGAAACTATATCGCATCGTATTTTAATACGTCCCTGAAATGTGGATAAGAGCTTGTTGAACAAACATTACCTTTTGCGGGATTTAATGCAGCTGTGACCGACTACAGAAAACAATATTGATCATTATTCTGTATATCAACTACAGCTTTTTTGTTTTGATTATACTTTGGTCCAGGGTTGCAGAAATAGTAATTAGTCCATTAACAATTACATAATTAAAGCTCAACTATTAATTCAAATTTGTTAAATTATGAATTAAAAATTTTCTAATTGAGAATTAAAATTTAATTTCTAATTACAATTTTTCTAATTAAGAATTAAAAGTTAATTTCTAATGCAAATTTTTCTAATTGAGAATTAAAATTCAATTTCTAATTGAAATTTTTCTAATTGAGAATTAAAATTTAATTTCTACTTGTCATTTTTTTAATTGAAAATTTAATTTTAATTTTTAATTAAAATAGTTTTAATTAAAACTGTTCTAATTGACAATTAAAATTTGAGTTTGAATTAAAATTGTTCAAATTGACGATTAAAATTTAATTTAACTATTTTTAATTAAAATTTTAATTCAATCGTCTGTTGTCAAATAGTTAAATTATTAATTTAATTATAGAATCCTATGATACTAGTATTATGGTTTCGGCATCGGTCAAACATAACGTCTGTTTACTTTTCAAGTTGTTTTTACATCAAAACATCATAATAATCCATAGCAGACAATGTAGTTACAGAAATTCATCAGTCAGATTCTGGACGTAGCCGAGACAATAGCTCATTGATTACGCATCACACTCTACTTTGACAAATAAATATTTCGAATGTTTATTAATAATTTATGTTTATTATCCTTAAGTACAAATTTACAGTATAAATTATTTTGAATTATTTTAAATATTATAAAGTTAAATTATGTCGTCATTTAAGAATAAACGCAGATTTATTAAGTTTATCCTTTTATCAGTGAATCATCATGGATATTGATTGCGAGAATACTTCAGATGCATTAAGTTCATTTGCGACAGTGCTAATCTCTGATGAATCGAACGAGTCAATGGATACGTCGAAATATTCAGCATTGTCTAATCGTACAATTTCATATTCTGAAAACGAAAAAAGAACTGAGACTAGTGAAACGACTGATGCATCCGATGATTCCAAAGAATAACTGCAAGAAAAATGCAAAAACCTTGCATACTTGGACGGAAAATTTTTCACACTCGATTTAGGAAAGTCCACACGCCAAGCAATGTATGCACTTTGTGTTCAATGTGATCATATCGTTAAAGGAGCGTTAACGGTATCCTCGAATTTTTCCTCACATTTGAAAAAAGTAAGTGTTTTATATGTTCAGAAAAATTAATGTTTCCATCATTCTCTCTGGGGGAAATCTCCTCTTCTTTGATTATCCTACGTGTTGCTAGAATTATACATTTATATATTGTGCTGAATTCCCAACTGTATTGTAGGAAGCTCTTGTTTACTTGTTCCTTACGGTACGAGTACATTACCTTCTATTTACGAAGGGTTCTTCTTCTTTAGCATTTGTGTATTTCATTTACTCACGTATTTAATAATATAACATAAATATAAATGCACCTATTATTTGAGAATGTGTTATAATATATTGATGAATACAAAGAATATTAAAGAAGATCAAGGCTAAGTTTGTTAAAATTAGAGAATTAAAATTTTGTTAATGACAAAATACTATACTTAATATTTTAGTTTATCACTCTGTACATTTAACACATATCTGCTGAAATTTAGGAGTTTAAATAATGTACACAGAATAAACATTTTTCCAACGTTTTTTTAGATGTTTGCAATATCTAATTTCTATACTAAAAAATATTCAACCCGTGAAACTTAGCACCTACTGCGCAACTTTGCCCCGGTCTCCCCTACAAGCTTATACATATTTATATTTCAAAAATACACTGGCACGTCATTTTAGAATGCGCATGCGTCGCACGACTGTTTTGTGGCACCTGATTTCACTTCATTGCACAGGTTCTATTTTCTTCAAACGTTAAACGCTTCCTCTTTGACATTTTTATAAAAAACAATAAAAAACACTGACACACACTCACAGTAGATTGAAGCGAATATACGTAACTAAGAGAAACGCAATCGAACGCAATTATCCGCTAAGAGTACTGCCCACTTTGTGGCTTTGGTATTGCCGAGCAATAGTCGAGTTTGCTGCAGCTCGCGGCGTCTCTCAATCGACCCTTCACTTCCCCTCATCTAAATATGCCAGCGATTTAGTTCCTAAGAAACACTAGAGCGGTCAAACCTAAAGTGGCGTCCCAGTGTATGTAGTTATTAATATTATTTTGTTTTAAATGGCCACTTTCTATGTCTTCATTTTTTATTTACAAAAATAATCAAATTTTTGTCATTTCAGAAACATCCTGACAAACTTCCCGATTATAGAGCTCATCAAATTCTAAAGCGAGCAAAATTATCCGGCATAGAAGACGAAGTGAATCGACGAGTTACATGTCGCTTTAGTCAAAAGACATTTGAAGAAAATGTCACGCATACTTTAATTTATTAAGTTATGTTAATTTATACTTTTTCATTTTAGATTTGAAAATAAAAAGTGCGAATACACCCTTAAAACATATATCTCGTTACTCCGTTTCTAAACATGATGATAAAGCATGTAAAAATCAATTAAAAGAAGTAAAAACAGCTTTTGAAAATGCAAAGTATGTGTGTACAACAGCGGATATTTGGAGTTGTGCAAAACGGAGTTTTATGGGGGTCACTGCTCATTGGGTAGGGAAAACATCGCTTGAATAATAGTTAAGTCTGACGTAAACGCGCCGCCTAACTGTGCTGTTCGCAAGCGTCTAATCGCTGTAAAATTACGCTATATCCCCTGCATTACGGTCATCAGAACTGTGTCTTAGTATTGTTATAATATTTTTCAGGAACTATACGAATTTAAAACCCATATTATGTTTACGAGTAACATTTCAATTGTGTGTTTGCGTTACGTTCGCGGTGCCTACCCCAGTATAACCTGACCTTTATTTTGCTATAAAATTAAAAATTATATTGACCTGCCTTTAATATTTTAAACCATATAGATTGACGAGAACACACTGCTTCGAAAATCGGCTCCAATTGCTTGCAAGCGTTTTGCAGGAAGTCATACGTATGACAATATTAAACAAAATTTTAGAAGAAATTCATTCAAAGTTTGGATTAAATAACGTAAAAGTTATTGGAACAGTTACAGATAATGCTTCCAATTTTGTTAAAGCATTTAAGGAATTTGGACTAGACGATTCAGCATTTTCTCTAGAAGGTAAATCAAATTTTATAGAATTATATGAATTGCGCAATGCAAAATTTGCAACCATGTCTTTTTATTGTTTTTTAATTTTATGGCAAATATATAATTAAATTTATGCCTTTTTCATGAATAATTAGCAATTATAAAATTAAATTTGAATTATATGATGTTAACTTTCCTTTCTCTGTTTCTTTAATTTTTTCTATTTATCTGTAGGCATATACTATATATGTACGCATTTATTTTGCTTGTATTTCTTGACAGTTTAGGTTAGCAGAGAAAATTTTATTTTAATTGTACTGTACATTTAGATGATAGATACGGAACACATAAAAAATGACACGCGAATGTATAAATAGCAGTTTTTGCTATCATTAGCATAATGAGTAACTTTACCCATCGAAATCAGCGTGTAAAGCACATCTTTACGCACACTATGCGTAAAGTACTCCTTTACACACCGTTTTCGACGCGTAAAGTACTTCTTTACACACAGTTTTCAAAGCGTGAAGTCTCTAATTCGCACACTAACTTTTTAAAATTTTAAACAATTTTCGTAGTTGATCCCGAGAATGGAAGTACTGACAATGATAATGCCGAGGGTGAATGCGAAGAAACTCCGGTGTTAGAAGAAGACATTGATCATCTTGATAATGCGATAACACAAGATATCTTTGCAGATAATCCAAAATTATCAATCCACTTTCGATGTGGGAGTCACACTCTTAATTTACAGCAACTACTGACACTAACAAGATTATAGGGGAAGAATATGATTTAAAAATTGCTCACAATGAAGTAACTGCAAATTGTCAAGAGATATGGAGCTCTCTACGATCCACGCAAAAAAGAGAAATATTAAACAAGTTTCTTGAAAAGTTTGAAAAAGCCCGTTGTGACGAGGTGGAATTCTTTGTACGATTCTCTTGAACAAATGTACAGTGTAAAAGACAAGTTAATGGATTTTGAAACTCATGTGCTTCTTCAGATAAAATCAATCTTGAATACGAATGATTTTAATTATTTGAAAGAATACTTAGATATTATGAAACCGTTAGCTTGTACTTTGGACATATTGCAAGGTGATTCTAATTGCCATTATGGATACGTATTACCGAGCTTATTGAATCTAAGAAGAAAGTGGCGTCTTTTACTTCATTGCGAAGGAACTAGTATAGATACCTGTCGACCACTTTTAGAAGGATTGATTATAGCTTTGGAAAATCGTTTCCATAACTTTTTTAAGATTAAAGTACGTGGAAAAGTAGCAGCAGTTGTTGCTTTTACTCATCGCAGATTCAAACTGACTTGGTTACAATGTTTAGATCAGCAAGCATAAGCTAAAGCGACTGGACCACCTCCATCTCGCTCGAAATCGAAGGACAATTTTTTTGATTTTGGAGAGCCTACGGTTGATTCTCTGTTTTCCACGATTCATTCTAGAAATAAAGACGAAACTGAACTGCTTAACTTTCTGGAAATGCCTACTAATTCAAATAAACTTGTTAACGTGCATAAAATTGAATGATAATAATAATAATAATGGTTCAATAGAAAAATGTTCTAGATTATATGCACGTAAGTATTGAACTATCCGTGGGTATGGATTTCAATACACATGAGTCACTTTATTATTAACAGAAACGCAAACATTTATTGAAATCAATACATAAACAAATGATCTTATAAATTGTCGCACTTGAGCAGAGTTCTGTGAACCGATAAAAATACAAATGTCCAAGTCCGCGGTCAAGAACTCTGTCGCATCGAAGCGTTCGAAATGTACTGGCTTCTCGGCTCGCAAAACCGAGCCCTCCAACCTTCCTAGTACCCTTTTCCAATGTTGCCGAAGGGAAAATATAAATTCAAAAACTACCACTCAGTTTGATAACGTTGGAAAATGACCTGTTCATGCCTTCAGTCGTTCAAACCTTAAACCTAGACTTAGAGAGAGTTGCAATTAGGATGTTCGTCGTCTGGGACGTGACCATTGCAAGATTTTATGAATGCAATAGACCCTTTGGAAGTGCTGGTTTTTCCTGTTATCATAAATCCTTGAAAGCAGAGAGGTCCAAAGAAATTCAGCATCTGTTTTAACATCTGCTTGCAAGACTCTCTAAACACTACGACTAAATTTCTCATCTTGTTCAGAATCTGAACAATGAAGATTACAATTATCCTTATAACACGTAACTTTAAAAAACAGTCTGGCCATGTAAAATCTTATACTTTTATATGGAAACTTTTGTTTTATATTTGAAAATAATTTTTCTTCATAATTATGAAACTAAAAAGACGAATTATTAAAGGGAAAGGGCACATTTGTGAGAGATATTTTCATGTGGGTGATGATAGGAAGAACCCCAAGAAAACAAAATTATTTCACGAGACATTTTCAGTGTTACTTGCATTCTTATATTGGTACTCTCTAGCTTCACGTAATTTTCCTTACATCTTATCTGATTCGGGAATCGAAAGAGTTTAAGAAACGTAACTCGAAATTGTTTCTTAAAAATATGCAAACCAACTAAATAATGCATATTATCCACAGTTTTTTTAACGTAAATATAGTTAAATGAATAAGTGAGACTTCACACACTGTACATTACTATTTAAATTATTACTATAATAATCAATCCTCAGAGAAGAAAAAGTTTTTCTATGCAATTAACCATCTGTAGTGCAACTTTGCCAAATCTCAAATTGCCCCGTAGTAACAGTTTTATAACTTATATCTTCAGTTGCACAAACCGTGTCATGTCCATTGATCTAAATCATATACATATTGTTTTCAGTTCACAATTTCGGGAAAACCAAAATCATTTTCCAATGTGAAAAAATGTGTTGAACATTTTTTCAAAACAAATTTTTCACGAAAAAAAGCTCGAGAAATAACGAGATTTGCCGAGAAATAAAATATTTGGAGAATTACATCAATCGTTTCAAATTGCCTTATCGTATAGTTCTTGGTTTAGACAATTTCAAGGTTCGGCGCGAACGAAAATAATGTTAAGGTCTCGCAATGTGTAATTACGTACTATCTTAAAATACGGAACAGTCTATGATCAAAGAATAAAATAAAGATAAAAATTGTGTGGCGCTTATTTTCATACAGTTTTACTTTTATTGATAACAAAATATATAAGTGTCCCGATTCAACTTTGAAATAAAGAAATATTTTTAAAAAAAATTCGTTTTCAAATACAAAACAGTCTTTACTTTAGAAACGATTTGATTGTTCATGATGTAAAGTATTATTATTACAATAATAGAAAAAAAATTATTATACAATGCTACACCAAATAAGCCTATGAGTCTTGGATGAATTTGGTCAAAATTTTCAGAAGATATTGCAAAATATTGACAATTTCAATATTTTCTTAAGTTTGGAATACTTTACGAAATTGCGAACTTTTTTCATAATTCTGAGGTTCGTTCTGAAGATAAATTTTCTTCAAACATATACGCATATTTAATCGAAAAATGTTCGAAAAATTGTCCATAAATGTTGTAAAAGCCTAAACGTGGGTCGGGGAAATATTTTACAGTTAATTTATATTTGAATGTCTGTAAAATTTATTGAAAAAAAATTAAGGATTATTTACCCGAACATAGCCATAACAGCCTTGAAGCCATGTTTTATAAAACAGTTTTTATTGTCTGAAAAATCCTCTAAATCAAGAAACATTTCGCAGTGAAACGATTTGCGGCGAAAAAACTTGGAAGTTGGTTTTTTGAATATATCAATGTATATTAAATTCATTTTTTTTACCAATCAAATGAAAAAATGAATGAAATAAAATAACTTTTTGGTTTGATGTTGAGATTCTTGACTAACTTAGGAAAGTGACGCAGCATGCCTGAATTTAAACTCATTTCTTCCTTATCGTTTGAACAAAGTTAAAAAAAAAAGAATATTTCAGAATGTTTGAATTAGAATAGATCAATGGACTCAGAATTAATTATATATACTCAAGGTCTTCATGAGCTACTTTTTCAAAGAGTTTTGTTTTTGATATTTTTCACGGTCTTATATCTTTTGTATTTTCCAAAGAAAATTTTAATTATTTAGCAATCTTTGTGGAAATGATTCGCCTTGGAAAAGCATTGATTTAAATGAGTATGAAAATGAGTGAATTTTATGCACTGTAAAAAGTATTATTTCAGGTCTAATTTTAATCAATAAAATAAGACTCAGAAAGAAACAGTCACGAGTGGTACCACTGGTAGTAACTCATATTCACATGTTTTACATTGTAAGTAATAGCATGAAGTTATTCTATTGAAAAATGGGACACGAAAAAAATGATACCGTAAGAAAAAAAACCTGCAGTTTTTAAAGTGTAAAGCAAGGCTATTCGTACGATTCTTAACTCTATTAAAACATAAAAGCTAATTATATATATATTCAGGGTCTTCATGCTCTTCTTTTCCACAGAGTTCTGTTTTTGATTTTCGAAATCATTGTTAACGAAACTTTGTAAAAATTACTTTCCTTGAATAAGTATCAGCTTGAATGAATATGTACTTGAGAGCCTAAAGAAGCGCTCAACGAAATGAAGGCCATCGTCATACCGCACAATCGCATCCGCTAGTGCTCGAGTTTGATCAAACTGGGAACTTGCTTTGCATGCTTTCTTTTACACAGACATAATTGTAGCAGATTATTTTCAATATCAAGGATGGTTAAAACATTTTCTATTATATGGAAGGTATAAAAAAGTAGAAAAATGGTTTGAAAATGTACAAAAACTGAAATTATAAAATGATCAGTTACAGGTGCAAAAAAATTACCACCTTTCGACACACAAAAAACACCTTTGTACTATTCTGCATTAGAAGACCCCCAAAAAAACCACCGATTTTTCTTCGGTAGTAACTTCATTCTACTATCTAGTAGGAAAATACTGAAACCATATTGGAACCCCAAAAAGACTAGTAAACTTTCTTCTCAACAGACGCGAGTCACCCAAGGACTCTCGAATTTTCGAATCCCCAAAAAACAACCTTCACATCAATCGTTGTCCATTCTTACATACACTCTTTAAAAAGTACTACAAAAGGCAGTTGCGGATACAGAATATCCAATAAGGTCCATTCCAGAGACCCTCAAATATATCCTAGTATAATTCGCTACTTCACAACGTACCAAAAAACCACCCCAAGCACTTTTAACGAAACAAATCTAAAATGTCTTTCTATAAAGAAACTATAACATTATAAAATTAAAAATAGTCATACGAGTCAAATTCAGAAAATGTCAAGTCATGTTGTCGAACCCTGAATAATATTCAGTAGCCATGCAAGTTTTAAAACGAATGAACCGATGGCAGATGTTAAAAGAGACAGTAAAGTACTTACAAACGGAAATTCAGAGATTTTTTAAATACAAAAATGGAGAAAAGAAAAAAAACATAAAAAATTGATTGAAAATTAAAAATGATGTGTATGATAAAAAAAATTATGATGATATATTTATTAAAATTCATATATGAATATTATTATGAATTCTGGAATATAAACATAACTTGGAGTATTCTAAAGATGTCTTGTATGAGTATTTGCAATCTTCCAATTTTATTTTTTGTGTACATAGAAAAACTTGGGAGATCATTCCCTAAAAATGTTGGGGGTGATTTTTGGGGGATGCTGAATATTATTATGGGGTCGAAAACATAACCTGGAATTTTTTGAAGGTCAATTTTCTTACAATTTTCAATATAAAAGTTTTATAATTGTTTTACTTGGACTCCCTTTGGAATTAAAGGGTGGGAAATATAATCTGGAGTATTCTCAAAGTGACGAGTGTGACATTTAACTATTAGTAGTATAATTAATTACACTATTTACTTGAGCAGTATAACCCAATATTTATCCCCTCTTTCTCGGATGATATACACCTTGGAGTATCTGAGGCTGAGCTCAAATAAAAAGCTTAATAGACAGAAGTAATAAATGGTACAAAATATTTTTTTTATAACCTAATCTCTATTTTTCTTCTCACGCCTTAAAAGTGAAAGAAAACAAACAATTTTATTTTTTATCTACAGCATAAATTTTTATTTGACAAAAATACAAATTTTTCATACCATGAATTCTATTCGATGAGACTTTTGATATTTAGCAATTATATTCAATGAACAGGTTTCAAATTCGTCCCAAACAGCTGAGCTATCCACGAATTGCTTAAATCTTCAAGGGATGTTAAATAATCCTTAAAATAAATTTGAACTCTTTTCCTCTCATGAAATATTGCACAAGCTTACTTTGAATTGACTTATGACCACATTGCTATAATCAACAAGTCTCCCGTGATTTTGCTTGTTAGGAACTTCCGATTTCCTTGCTTGAATTTTTAAAAGATGTTATAAGACGACCATTTAAATAAATTCAACGGCCTTTGCTGCTAGGACATTGTTTCCAGCATTTATTGCAAAGTGATTTCCGTCCAAAATAGTATATCAAAAAATCTCTCATCGTTTTGGTTATCAAATTGCGATTTACTTGCTTGAATATTTAAGGGATGTTGAAAAATCCCTAGAATTAATTAAAACACTTTTCCTGTTAGAATATAGTTTTCAGTTTTTTTTTAATTGATTTGCGACCCTTGTAGTATAATCAAAATGTCTTCCCAAATTTTGGTTGTAAGAAAATATCGTTTGCCTTGCTTGAATATTTAGGGGATTTTAAAATTACCCCCTAATATTTTGTATCCAAAAAATCGCGAATGTGTCAAGTTCACGAGAACATCACTTTTGTTTCGATGTGTCTGATCTACAAAATATGAGGCACTAGCCAAGTCGAACAAAGTAAACTTGATGCAGTGTAATTTGTTTAAAAATATTTAGAAAAGAAAATTATAAAAAGATAAATTACGAAGGGCAAAAAATTACCACCCACACGAGTTACAGAAATACGCTTCTGAATTTTAGAAAGTTTTTTGTTTGAAAATATTTCAATCAAATATCTACGTTTGAAGAATATTAATATTTAAAACGATCCTCAGAATTAGGAAAGATGTTCGCATTCCGTAACGTATTCGAAACTCAAAAAAATATTGAAATTATCAATGTTTTTTAATATCTTCTAAAAAAATTGACCAAAATTATAGTGCCTAATAGGCTTTTTTGGCGAAGAATATTGTAATCATGTTTTTTCCTATTATTATAATCTTAATATAACGCTTCATATAAAAAAAATAATTTCTCATATAGACATTTTTTCGTATGAATTTGAAACAAAATGATTATTTTTTTAAATATTTTATTATTTCAAAGTTGAATTGAACTACTTATACATATTTTTCAATTAATAAAATTATAAATGTATGGAAATATTCGTTACACATTTTTATTTTCATTTCACGCTCCAATCGTAAACTGTTTCGTGTTTTCAAGTTCGACTGTAATACGTTATTAAACATTATGATACCTCTGAATTATTCGTATTAGCCTTGAGGCTTTGAAACGTCTAACACAAACAAGCCAATGTGAAACGACTGCTTTTGTTTCCCAAATATTCTGTTTATTGCAAAATTTTGTTATTTGTCGAGAATTTGCTTAATAAAAGATCATTATTGGAAAAATATTGTGTCAAGATTTCTTATTTCAATACGGCGGAAAAAGTGGCTTTTCCCTTCTTACTAGTAATTATTCATCTACAAATAATAACATACTTGCTATAAAGAGATTTCATTCAAAAATTAACCTATAAAAATTCCTCTTTTAATTTTGCTTCGGAAAGTTGTGGAAATTGATCTTCCAAATACGCAAAGCAATCGCCATCTTTGTCAAGCCCTTTGACAAACTGTCTCATACGACCCAGCTTTATATGAAGGGGTGGAATCAAAACTTCTTTTGAATCAACTAGAGGATCTTCAATTATATCATTTTGTCCTTGCTCAAATGATGTTCTTTTTGGCCATTTTCTTGTTAAATGATGAACGCGATCTCGACTGTCCCATAAGCACAGGTAACAAGGTGTTTCTGAATACCCTGATTGCTGTCCTAAAACGATTCCAAGAATTTCCAGAACCCCGCAAATTTTCCACTTATGAGTTGAGTAATTCATTTTTTCCAGAACAAATTTTAGGTTACCGTAATGCTCTTTCAGTTCCGTAAGTTCCGTTTCTAAGCTTTTTGTAACATCGTAATTTTGAACAGATTTAGTGACGCTAGGTACATCAGGATATTCGAAAGCATTTGTTTTTCTATTGATTCCTGTCATCTGGTTTGTTCACAGTCATTTGTTTTGTTCGATTTTACGTCTATTTTTGAGTTTTTCGGAAAAACAAGAGCCAACTGTGTTATTTGGACCCCGGATTCGGATTCAGCGACCCCAAAAACATATAGATATGTCGGTGTAGTCCGCCAGGCAGACTACTTTTTTTTTGTGTGCCGGTGTTATTATTTGGAATTTCGCTAGAAAAAAATTCTAACAATATTTTATTAATTTTGCAAAACACTACAGAGACTGACCCTTTGAATGAGCCCAAGAACATTGAAAAATGTTCTTTATTTCCACAATTATTCCAATTTATCAAAAGCAACCAAATTTGGCGTTCTTTTCAATATATTTTTAAAAAATTAGGTAACAGTAAGAACTTTTTTGGACCTATTAAATATGTGACATATGTATTTTTTGATATGCCAAAATTTCGAATATTAGTCGCACTGGAATTTTAGATTTCATGAAAGTATAAGCATAACGTTTTGAAAACGACTGAAAATATAACCATTTCTATACTCAATCATAGAAAATCTATTCAAAAACAGAAAAGTGTAGAAGAAATGGTCCTTATCTAGTTGTCATTCTTTCTTGCGGGTGAAAGGAGAAATAATTTTTACATATTCTGATCGCCATGTGTGTCAGTAAAAACATGAAGCACCATCTGCGTGAATATATGAACGCAATACCAAAAATAACCGAAATTTCCAGCATAATTAATGATAAGTGATAATTGAAAGATGATAAGTAAGATCGTTTAAATGATAAATGTCCCAGCAAGAAAAATTTTGATTTTTGCTGTCTATATTAGGCAATCTACGATAACACTTTCTAACCTTGAGTACGTCCGAGAGTTATATCGATAAGAAATCTTGCAAATGAGAAATATTTCGAAATCTTATATGAACAATGTATCTCTTTCCACTCAATTTATTTAAAGAATTAATAAAGTGCGTTATCAGATGGAAGTTATAAAATTAGCTTATACAAGCGTCATTATCAAATCACTTGTCAGACAGATTTTACGAAAAATCAGTTCACTGTTCTCTGTTATCGTGAACATTTTACGAAAATGAAGATTATGATTACCACCTTATTTCTTACATTCATCGGTGCCATGCACGTTAAAAGTAAGTGCAATATAACGTTTATCACAAATATTAAATATATGCTATCAAACATGCTTACGTAAAAGAATTATTGTAAAATAATACGGAAAACATTTATGAACTAGTCATCATGATGCGCAAGCGTGAAGTTTCTTCTCATTGGATACGTTCTAAAATTTCAGGATGACCGTTAGAAATATTGAAATGAACTCCTCATTTTATCCAGGTTACCATCCGCTTTGCATGTGGATCCTAAAAAGTGTAATTAATTTGAAATCGATTGATAATGGCCTTGGTTTTGCGCGTTAGAAAAATAGGTTTCTGAAAATACTTATTTTCGTATAATTTTAATATTTTTATTGATACCAATGTTTTTAAGTATCTGAAAATCATAAGCGTCTCTAAATTGTGCAGACTATTAGCTTATCCGTAGCAGATAACGCATGCCTATAAAAGACACCTGTTTTTATCAAACAATTTTAAAAGATACCGAAGCAAACAGTATTGTGAAACAATTTTAAATTTGAAAAGAATTATATTCTTGAAATTCTGAACCAAAATTGCTCATATTTAAGCAATTCAGAATTAGAAATATGGATAAATAAGGATTTTCATAATTTTTAGCGTGTAAATAAGAAATTCTGTAAGGGTCAATATATGTAAATGCAAGATTTTTGAAATGAATTTTATATAAAAAAATGTAACGGATTTGGCTTAATGGTATGATAATAATGAAAAAACTTTCACGGTTAAAAAGTTATCTTCTGGGTTTAATGTTGAACTATTTTATTGAGAATCAATTGCTTATATTCGTCATTTGAGTTAAAGATGGAATTATTTTGTTACAAATTTCTATTTTTGTTTGATAATAATTTTTTTCTACTAAAAGAACAACTGTTTCATTTTTATTAAAAAATTTATATTTTGGATTCAAAATTGATGTTTTCTTGTTAAAAGTTCATGCATTTAATTAAAAATTCGTCTTTTTCGTTGGATTTAACTATTTCTTTTAAAATCTGTTTTTCTTACAATATAAACTATTACGTGTTTCGTTGGGAATTTATCTTTTTTTTGTTTGTTAAAAAATCAACTATTTGGTTTGAAATAGTTATGCCGAGAATCGAATCCCCCTAAATAACTTTTTCTTTGGTTTTAAGAATCACAATAATAATAATGGTCATGCTATTCAAATAGAAAACAATATTTTTAATTTAATGAATTTCAAACATACAATAAGAGTTTATTTTAACTATGTTTGTTGCAATTAAATTTTTTCTTACCATCGCTTCTTACCGATTTCTGGAAAATTGTCGAATTTTAATAACTAACGGCTCTTTTTTTCAATAAAAATATTCTTTACTTGTCTAATGTTTCAAATGTTGAATTTAAGAATCGTTTGAATGCTTTGAATGACTGATAAGAAGAAACTTATAGCGCGTAAAGTGTCGGAATGTTGAATATTCTATGTTCATAGCTTTGGATGCTAATCACTCCCAACTAGAACCTCTGAAGTATTTTTTTGAAATGCAGAAGAATAACGATATCTAATTTCACTAAAATTTTGTGTTCGATTCTTAGAAGATTATGTTTAATTTCTAATCAGATAAAACCAATCGTGTGCGCAGCATTACCCGACAGGCAGATTGAAGCACATGAACTTTTTTTAGGAGACTTAGATGTCAAGCATTTTGAATTATATAGATTTCATTTTTTCATGTAAATGAGGCAAAGCTATTTGTTAAATATTTTGATATTTCATTACCGAACATATTTTTCTTTCTATCGCTTGATATATCTGATGTGCGTTGCGTTTCGCGCATCACTCTTAGCTCATTCTTTATTTACCAGTGTTCCATGAAACTTATGAAATGCTGAAGTAACTGGTTTTCAGAAAGTTCATAAATTTTCGTTTTTTCCACAACATTAGGTGCAGATGGAAGGGTGCCTGTGGGTGTTCGATACGTCAGGGTAAGTTTTAACGATTATACTCGCTATCATGGGTTCCTCAGTTTAGTTTGGCCACAAAACAAGCGTTTGGACGATCCTCACAGCCTAAGACCCCTCTGGATGACATATCAGGATGAACATCAACCTTTTGAGCATTATTCCATTTATATGGAAATGTCGCATCAGCGACGTTATACTTCAGAATCATTCGAACGCTCATTTTCATATCGTGATCATCTACCCAGCCAAGATCTTCCAGAGTTAGCTTTTGTATACTTTGCAGACCACCAATATTTAGCTACAAATTTCGTAAAGTACAATGTCAGTTGGCCACATCCTAATGTAGCAGACGACGACGACGGCGGCCGCATTTACATAACAATAAAAGACACCTCATTCGTTTATTATGCAATTATAAGGTACATGGGCGTTTCCACGGAAGATGTACCAAATATCCCAAGTCTCCCAGCGGGGTATTTTCACTAATCGCCTTTAAATTGCACAGAATGTTGATATTATTCATCCTAGTGGTATTTGTTTTTTATGTATTAATAAGTTTGTTTATCTGCAATATTTATGTTCCTTGGATGGCGAATCTAAAAATGTTATCCATTTTTTCTTATCTTCAACAATTCACTGGATACTTGTGGTAACATTTAAATTCATAGCAGATGTCTACTACTTGGTCCCAAGCTATTCGAAAATGGCATGCTCTGCCGGTAGTCATACAATTAATGCATAAATTTTCCTTCCGTGTCGCAACTTTTTCCAAAAACTTCCCCGAATGTAAACTGTAATGTGCCTCAAAAATAAGGTGGTTTTTAAAAAAAAATGTAGTAATTTTTTATATTAATATCTCATAATATTACCTATTCGTACTAAAATGAGCAGTATCTTGAAGATAATACTAGAAAAGCCAACTCAAAATCATCTGCTGTCCATTCATTGCGTTAAAACGAAAAGTAAATTAATTTGAAAAAATATAGTTTTTGTAGTTTGTGCGCATACGAAAAAAGTAGCTAATCTGGAAAATAAATTTCTTCGTGAATGCACAATTTGTAAGAAAAGTTTGAAAGATGTGCTTCAAACTTTATTCTAAACTTTCTTTCTGCGACGAATAACACATTTTGTGGAAACGCCCATGAATTCTAAAAGTAAGAGATGTTGGTGAAATATTTTATTTCAATTCTAAGTCATATCGCGAAAGATATCCTGTAGCAAGGAAATTTTCATATCTTTGGAATATTCTCCGGTTTCTTAAGATGTCTTGAACCAACTGTACATGCCAAAGATGTCCTCCTATATTCCTGGAAATGCATATTTGCTTTCTGAAAATTATGTATGCTCAATCGTTTAAATAAATAAACTTATCAATTCAAAAAAATAAAGTTTGTTTTCCTCCAAGATTTTGAATAAAGATCAGCACTCCGCATTCTAAATTATCACAAATAAAAGATGTATCTATTCGGAAAGCTCATGCCGGAAAATAGTGTCCGTACTTCTAAAAATAATTTTTTAAATAATTTGTTTATTATTTTAATTTGAAATCGTAGACAAAACATAGCAATTATTCAAATGTTCATTAAGGTAGGTGAAAAAAATTAAATGATCGAAAACAGAACTATATCTAAAAGTAGCTAGCGCATGAGAATCATGAAAAGTGTGGTTACTTTGAAATCGATTGGTAGAGGTCTTCTTTGTACGCGTTAATAAAATAGGTTAAAAAAATAATATTTTTGTATAATTTTAATGTATTCCTGAATGCCAATTTTTTATGTATCTTGAAATCGTATAAGCGTCTTCGTAAATTCGTCAAGCTTTTTATTTGCTGATACGTAGGAGATATCGCGTGTCTATAAAAGATCGTGTTTTTAACAAATAATTTGATATCTACCGAATATAACAGAATTGTCAAATATTGTTAGATTGAAGAATTATGTTTAAAAAACTTAAAATAAAAATTGTTCATATATAAAAAACTTACATTCAATACACTGATAAATTAGGAATTTCAAAATTTTCAGCGTGTTAATTAAAAATTGTCTCAGCATTAATAAAAGTATTGCGAGTAGGCACACGCTAATTCACTTAAGAGGATCTATACTGTTTTCAAAGGTATTGTTATCAATAGGGACTCTCACCATTTAGAATTCAATGGTTCTAACCTAAAACAATTCCTAATGATGGCGAACCAATTGTTCGAAAATGAAAAGAATTTTATATGCTGCCAAGCCAATGTTTCTAACCTAAAAAATAGTTCATATTTGATGAGTTGTAGGCTATCTGTATTTTTCGGTTCAGAAATATTTATTTTTTTCCTATTGCCCTGATTTGAGTCCTTCACGATGGTTTGATTATGATTTGACCGGCGAAGTTGATCTCTACTTTCCCGGCAGTGGGTATGAGAGCAGATGTATTTTTTGTAGATCCTGGGTCGACTACGGATCCAGTTCCTTTCAGGAGTGCTTCTACCAATATTGATTCCTTTACTAGTAAGGTTCTTACACCAAGCGTTGAGGAAATAATCGAGAAGCGCTTAACCGATGATAATATGCCAACTCCGGCAATTCCCCAAGACTTTGAAGTCCGCTGGAAGAAAATAAAATAAATCAGCTTGCTTTCTGAAGAGAAATCAGAATTGATTAACAAATAACCTCCTAAATAAGCATTAGCTACAACTCTGGATGTGTTTTTGTTTGGTTCCTATTTCGTCGAAAAGGTCATATCAGCAAAGCTAGTCGACCGCACATTGATGCAAGGCGAGCAGCGGCCGTCAGAGATAACTTGCCTGGATTTTGCGAAGAATCGCTGTTTCAAAACCCTTCTCAGCCGCAGTCTTCGTTAAAGACAACCAACAGGAATAATGAAATTTCAGAAAGAGTTAAATAATCCTGTAATTGAAGTCGCTGGTAGGTTCAGCAGTCTGTTTTTCAAACAATGCTGATCCAAGAACCAATTTATTTTGAGCCAAAAATGAATCTCCTACTTTCTTGTAATAGGGAACCACATCCACTTTGGAGACACCTTACTCAGATGGCCGGTAGGTTGTTCGGCAAGCCTTGAGGGGAAAAGTCATTCGAGAAACCTCGTTGAAAAATCTCTGTCTTCTACTAAAAACTCATTAATGAAGACTTATGATGTGGAGAAATCTCGTCGAACAATAAGTGTCTTCTACTGAAAACTCATCAATGAAGAACTATGATGTGGCTCTTAAGAAATGGTGGACCTTTTCTCTATGCAACATTATGAATTCTTATAAGCCAGAAGTGCTTGTGATTTTCAAGTTTTTTACATAAGAGTACGAGAAAAGGCTCTTCATACAGTACAATCAATTGTACTTGGTCTGCGTTATCATTGATTGCAGATTCTCGGATCAGCAGCGATGATAGAATACAAAGGGGTTTTAACAAATTTCGAGAGTTCATTTTGGAGTTCATTTGGATTTGATTGAAAAGACAACTGTATGGACTTAAAATTCAATAACGTTTGCTAGATTGTACGATTGTCTTATCGTCCAAAATACCGTACGATTCGCTAATTCAATATTAAATTCCCGTACTTAATTCTATATTGATCCAAGAAGTTACTGTTTCCGAAAGATACTAAAATTTCTCGAAATCCCTCGTAATCGTTTATAATATTTAAAAATCATTTAGAATTCCCTTAGATCTTATAAAATCTTCCCTTTAAAATCCGCAGATATACTTTGGAAACTTTTGGAATCTATAAAGCCTTTGAAATATTTTAAAATCCTATGAAATTCCTTTATTCTTTGAAATCCGATTGAAATCCACTAACATCCTTCAACATTCGTGGAAATATTTCGATACATCTTAGAATTCATCAAAACTCCGTGATTTCTCTTAAAACATTTAGAAACCTTTCAAAATCCATTCAAATCTCTTAAGAACTTTCAAAATCTCTGGATCTCTTGATCCCATGATCCCTCTTGTCATACTTTGGAATCCTTTGAAATACCGTAAAACTTTTTTGATGGGTTGCAATGTTCTTGAATTCCTAAACAGCTTCAGAATTCTCGTTAGATTTCGTGAAAATGTGGCAATTCCTAAAAATCATTTGATGGCAATTTCTTCAAGCTCTTCAAAGCCTTTGAAAACTTGAGTCACAAGAATCTTTTAAATCCTTTAAATAGGGAGAAGAGGGTCTAAAAGTTCAAAACTAATCCTTACGTCATTCATTGATGTTCTTATATACATATATATATTTTATACGATGATCGTGATTGGACAGAGCTCCGGATAGTGGTGACTGGTTGAATTTGATTGGCCAATCAAGTCTTTTTTTTAAACTCGGGAGGACAGAAGACCACAACGTATTGGTATTATATCCGTTGTCCCTATTTATGTTATTAGGGTGTTTGAAGATTTCGATTGCTTCTCTATGTTTTCTTGGGAAAATATGCTACCTTTTGCGATGACGGTTGTTTTGTCAAATAAAATGCCGTGTCCTATTTCGATATGATGCTCAGCTAGTGCTGATTGCATGAAATGTTTTAGCCTGACTTTACTCTCATGTTCCTTTACACGTTGACTCACCGCCTTCCCGAATTCTCCAATATAGACTTTTCCACAAGAACAAGGAATTTTATATACTCCCGGATCACTAAGAGGTAACTTTTTAACTTTAGGGTTGTTTAAAAGTTGTCCTATTTTTGCCGGTGGTTTAAATATGGTTTGGATGTTGTGTTTGTTGAGAATTCTTCTCATTTGTTCTGTGATACCTTGAATGTAGGGTATGCTGGTCGTGGTTTTTCTCTCCGTTTCCTTAGTAGGTTGTGTTGACTTGTCTCTTTCAGTGTATTTTCTTATTGCTTTCTTAATTATTTTCTTTGTTCAATCGTTCTGTATCAGGATTTGTCTAACCTTTTGTGATTTCTTTTGCAAGTTATCTTTATCTGTCATGGAGACAGCTCTGTGTACAAGGGAATTGATGACCGATTGCTTTTGAGATAGGTGGTGGTGAGAGGAGGCGTGAAGGTATCCGTTTGTATGGGTGGATTTTCTGTAAACTTCATGTACTAATGTGTTATCAGATCTCTTGTAAACTAGTACGTCCAAAAAAGACAATTTCACGATTTGTTTAATTTCCATAGTGAACTGGATATTAGGGTGTAATTTATTGTTGAAATCGAAGAACTTGTGTAGTTCATCTAGTCCATGTCCCTAGATGACGAAAGTGTCGTCAACGTAATGGCACCAATATTCCGGTTGAAGCTTGGATTTTTTAAGGATTTTAGTTTCTAGGTTTTCCATATAGATGCTGGCAATTACAGGTAAGATCTGCAGATCCCATTGCTGCTCCTGAGGTTCGTTCGTAGCATTGGTTATTGGAAGAGAAGTAGGTATTAGTGACACAGTGTTCTATCAAAGGTGTGAGATTGGAGGGGAAGTTTGCAAAGGATTTAGTAATATCGATTGTGTCAGAGATTGGTACTTTCGTAAAGAGAGATACTACGTCGATGTCTTGGATGTCTTGGGGCTGAATGCGAATCTATTGTATCTTTCTGATGAAAACAAAAGAGTTTTGAAAGTGTGTAATAGAGTTTCCTGTAAAAGAATTCAGTTCTTTGGCGAGAAAGCGTGCTAGGTTTTGTAGTATGTAATAATTTAGATATTGTTTCGGGGTTACGTTTTGAGTCTTTTAGAAGGGTTTTTGTTTTGCTCACTATCGTGTTTGTAAGGTCTTTCTTAAGTTTCTTATATGTATCGTCAGTCAAAAGGTCTATTTTTTCCTATAAAATTAGGTGCAGATGGAAGGGTGCCTCCTGGTGTTCGATAGGTTAAGGTGAGAGCTAAGGATTTCACTATTCAAAATGGGTACCTCAGTTTACTCCCGGATAAAAAGCGTTTGGACGATCCTCATAGTCTAAGACCCATCTGGATGATATTTCAGAATGTACATCGTTCTTTTGAGCAATTGTAAATTGATATGAAAATTTCGTATCGGCGGCGTTATACTGCAAAACTCGAACATCTATATGGATATCCTGATCATCAACCCGGTCAGGAACTTCCAGTCTTTGATCATGTAGACTTTGCAGACCACGAATATTCAGCGATAAATTTCGTAAAGTACAATGTCAAGAGACCATATCCTAATGTAGCACGACGAAGATAAAGGCGGCCGCATTTACATACCAATAAAAAACACCTCATTGGTCTATTATTAAAATATAGAGTATATGGAAGTTTTCACGGAAAGTGCTCAGTTGAGCATGGGCTACTCAAATTTCATGAAGTTGACATTGTGCTTTCATTCCTAATTCAGCGAAAAAATCTTGAAGTCATTTCATCGTTTTTACGATTCAAGCATCCCAAAAATTTTGATATCTTTGGGATATTCCGCGGATATCTCAAGCTATCCGAAACCATATTTGCATGCGAAAGATGTCCCCGTATATTGCTTTCGCCGTCAAGTACTAACAATAGTATAAAACGATTTTATATAGGGAAAAGTGGGGCTAATCCTTTATTTTTTTCAAATCGTTTTTTAAGTTTTAAAAATTTGTTTGACGACATATTAGATATGGTTGGATCCAGAATTCACTTGGCTACACAATGTTGCGGTTGAGTTTTAAGCGCAAAAAATTGTTTATCATTTATTCGAACAAAAGTGAAGTGATGGAAAATCTGTTAAGCAAAAAAATCGTGGGACTAAGTCGACATCCCCTGGGGCTGAGTCGGCATTCGACTATAATGTTTGAAGAATGGAAAGGATGTCTTTTTCCGAATGTTTATTGTTGTAGCTGACTAAATGCTCTATCCAACAATACCTGATAGGTTGTCAAACAAACATTTTTTTTTCATTATCATCCTATGACGAGAAGGTAATAGTTTTATGTAAAATTTGACTTTGTCGGTTTTCATCAAATCTTCTGTCTGTATGCCTGTATGTATATCTGAATATCTGTGTATCCTGTAGACACGTTGACTCTGACAAGACTGATCAGATTGGATTAAACTTTGGCACACTGTTCTCAGGTAAAACAGGAAAGAAGAAGTTCGTCACATAGCTATTTTTAACTAACGCTTCTGGTTCTATCCATCAAAAATGCTTATCAAAAAACTGAAAATTAGTTTGCCAGGAAAACTATACGATATATGAAAAAATTGTTGCGAAGATGAGTAAGAAAATATGAAGAAGGAAAGAAATCATTAACTATGTGTTGATAGGATGCGTAGTTTTCATTTTATTCGTCAAAAACATCATTTCAAAAATGTAAAATTTTTGGTGAAACAACACAAGATACGAAAAAAAATGAATTCGCAAAACGACGTTCACCAAAAAAAGATCAGAAAATTTATTATAAATGATTTTTTGATAAGACGAGTCGTTTTTGTTATAATGGTAAAAAATGCCATTACAAATGAACAAGTAAAATTTTCGTAAAAAGACACATTTCAACATTTTATTCTCACGAATCACGTGATGAGAATGTGTTGGTTCAATAAAAAAGCATAATTGATAATAAATGATAATTGAGGGGTGATAAGTAAGGTCGTGTAAATTATCAATGTCCCAGCAAAACAAACTTTAATTTTTACGTTCGATTTTGTCCGTCTATATTAGGCAATCTACGAAAATACTTCCTACTCTTGAGTACCTGCGAGTGTTATATTGATAAGAAATATTGCAAATGAGAAATATTTCGAAATCTTATGTGAACAATGTTCCTCTTTCCACTCGATTTATTCGAAGAATAAATAAAGCGCGTTATCAGATCAAAAGTATCACATTAATTTATACATCAGTCTTTATCAAGTCCTTCTCAGACGGATTCTTCAAAAAAACAGTTTACTGTTCTCTATTATCGTGAATATTTTACGAAAATGAAGATTATAACTAGCACCTTATTTCTCACATTCGTGAGTGCCCTGTACGTCAAAAGTAAGTGCAATATAATATTTATAACAAATATTAAAGATATGCTATCAAGCATACTTTCATGAAAGCATCCAATTTTAATTGTTCATTCTTAATGTTATAAAACATCCCGATTCTCTTTATTTAATTGAATTAATGAAAAATAATATGGAAAAAATTTACGACCCAGTAATCATGACGCAAGGGTGAAGTTTTTTTTATTGTATACGTTCTAAAATTTTAGGATGATCATCAGAAATATTAAAATAAACTCCTCGTTTTATCCAGGCTACCTTCCGCTTTGCATGAGGATACTAAAAAGTGTAATTAATTCGAAATTGATAGATAAGCGCTTCGGTTGCGCGCGTTAGAAAAAAACATTAATATTTTTGTTTAATTTTAATATTTTCTTCGATGCCAATGTTTTCAAGTATCTGGAAATCATAAGCGTCTCTAAATTGTATAGGCTATTTGCTGATCCGTCGCAGATAACGCATGTCTATAAAAGACACCTGTTTTCATCAAACAATTTTAAAAGATACCGAATCAAACAGTAATGTGAAAAATTGTTAAACTTGAAAAGAATTATATTCTTGAAATTTTGAATGTAAATTGCTCATATTTGATCAATTCACGTTAGAGATATGGATAAATAAGAATTTTTATAATTTTTAGAGCGTAAATAAGACATTTTCTAATGATTAATAAAAGTATTTTAATTTGAAGATGCGAAGATTTACGTGAAGTAAAACAAAAAAACTTCACGATGAACATTTTCAATTTGTATTCTGAAAGGTTCAGTATTTGTAAATGCAAGATGTTAAAAATTTATTTTATATAAAGAAGCTGACAAAGAACTGATCATGCTATTGAAAAAAATCAATATTTCTAATTGAATAACTTTATAACACACAATAAGAATTTATTTTAACAATGTTTGTTGTGATTAAATTTATTCTTATTATCGCTTCTTACCAATTTCTGGTCAATCGTCGAATTTTAATAACTGATGACTTAGTTTTTCAATGAAAATATTCTGTACTTCTCTATTGTCTCAAATTTTGAATTTTAGAATCGTTCTAATGCTTTGAATGTTTTGATTTGGTAGTTAAATATTTAGTATTTAGACAATAAACTTGTTTTTATTTTTATACGCTACCTTGACATATTTATATTGACAATTGGACTGATCATCCAAATTATGAAATGCTGAAATGACTGGTTTCCGAAAATTTCATAAATGTTACCTTTTCTCTACAACATTAGGTGCAGATGGAAGGGTGCCTGTGGGTGTTCGATTCGTTACGGTAAGATTTAAGGATAACACTCGGAATAAAATAGTTTAATTTTTAGTTAGAGGAAGAATTTTCTTCAATGTTTATAATTTTCGAAATTTTTAACATGTAAGAAATTTTCAAAATTTCTCAAAATAATAAAAATAATGAAAATTATAAAAATTTATGAATTTTATAAAATACTCAAATTTTCTAAAATTTCCAAAATGTTCAAAAAATTGTAAACTTATAAAAATTTCTAGAATGTTATAAATTTTGTAAATTAGCAAAATTTCTAAATTGTTCCAAATTTATAAAATTATCTCAAATATCTAAAATCTTCAGAGTGCATTAAATTACCGAAATTTCTACAATTTACAAAATTTCTAGAATACATCAAATTTTACAAATTTCAAAAATTATCAAAATTGTTAAAATTATCAACATTTCTAAACTGTTGAAATTTCTAAAATTATCAAAATTTCTGAACTGTTAAAAATTGATAAAATTATCAAAATTCCTAAAATTATAAAATGTCTCAAAATTTATAAAATTGCCCAAATGTCTGAAATATCAGAAATTTTTAAAATTCCAAAAATGTTTAACAATTTTTAAATGTGAGGCATTTTTAAATTATAAAGATTCCTAAAATTTCTGGAAATTCTAAAATTTGTTCACATATCTAAAATTATCAAAATTGCTCAATGTTCCAAAATTGCAAATGTTTTCAAAATTTTTCAGAATTTCTCAAGGCGCTGAAAATTCTCTTTAAAAAAAAAAATTTCTACCAACAAGATTAATTCTCTAAAAAAGTCGACATAAAATGGAAGAATTACATTTTTAGTATAAACAAAAAATAATAATTAGACAAAAAATAATAATTTTCAGCGAAAAAAATGAAATTTGAACCAAAAAGATTAATTTTCTACCAAAAAGTAATAATTTTTAACAAAATACATGAAGTTTAAACCAAAAAGGGTTACTTTTCTACCAAAAAAAAGCGTAATAAAATAGATTAATTTTTAACTAAAACAGATAAATTATTAACAAAGAATAAAATAGTTTAATTTTTAGTTGGAGGAAGAATTTTCTTCAATGTTTATAATTTTAGAAATTTTTAACATGTTAGAAATTTTCAAAATTTCTCAAATTATAAAAATTATGAAAATTATAAAAATTTATGAATTTTATAAAATACTCAAATTTTTTAAAATTTTCAAAATGTTAAAAAAATTGTAAACTTATAAACATTTCTAGAATGTTATAAATTTTGTGAATTAGCAAAATTTCTAAAATTCCTAAATTGTTCCAAATTTATAAAATTGTCTCAAATATCTCAAATCTTCAGAATGTATTAAATTACCGAAATTTCCTAAATTTGTAAAATGTCTAAAATACATCAAATTTCAAAAATTATCAAAATTGATAAAATTATCAAAATTTCTTAACTGCTCAAAATTTCTAAAATTATTAAAATTCCTACAATCATAAATAAGTCTCAAATTTTCGAAATTTACAAAATTACCAAAATTTCTAACATATCTGAAGTCTTCAAAATTTCAAAAATGTTTAAAATTGTTAAAATTCTTAAATTATCGAAATTTCTGAATTTTCCAAAATTGCTAATGTTTTCAAAAATTTGCAGAATTTCTCGAGACGTTGGAAATTCTTTCCTAGGGAAGGAAAGTGATGACGTATTAGAAATTTTGGTAATTTAAACAATTTTTAACATTTTGTAAAATTCAGAAATTTCTTTACTTTGATCATTTAAAAAATTTTTTAAATTAGACTATTGGTAATCTACAAATTTGTTATGAATCACTTCTTGACAGGGCGCATAGTTTTTGTTTTACTCATAAAAAATAAAATTAAAAACTGAAAAATTAAAGTTTTGGACAAACAATACAAGCTATGAAAAAAAATAGACAAAAGTTGTTTAACCATAAAAGCCAAAAAATTTTGTTTAATCATTTTTTGATAAGATGCGTAGTTTTCTTTAACCGTGAAAAATAACATTAAAAGTAAATAATAAATTAAATTTTAGCCCGCATAATGCTGATAAGATGCCTTTCTTTCATTAGTAGATACTTTTCAAAAATTTTTAGAAGAAAAAAGATGTAATTTTCCAGAATTTTTTCTTTCATAATCTCAAAATTTGAAGAAAAAAAAAAAGATGTTCTGGAAAACCCCACCTTTTTTATTATTTCGCGCAAATTTTTCCCCCGTTTTCAAATAAACGAAAATACTTTCAAATGAATCACTACATGTGCAATTATAATATCAAGACTTTGAATCTTTGCTCAAAATTACAGAATTAGATTTGTGGACTGGACATCATAAGAATAAAACATTTGGTTTAGTTTTTAATTTAAAATTTACCAGATTTAATCGTTTCGAATTAAAAATTATAAAAGTTCGAAAGTTAACATTCTTTGATTCTTTCATTTTGAACGCTTTTAGTGAGAAATAATACAATTTTGAATCCTTTGAATTTGACGTAATTTGATTTTCCAAATTCTAATGTAAAATTGTTCTATTCAAATTTAAATTAAAAGAAAAAAAGGGTATTTCGTAATCAAGTATCGAATAAAATAACTTATAGACAAGACACTTAAACCTCTTCATCATAATGAATTTCTAATTTCTCTTTCCTCATTTCACAATAAACCTTGTATAAACCTTGTTCTTCGCATATTTGATATCGCTGTAGACATAATGAATAATGTGTTACATTTTCAAACAAACTGATAAAACTTTGATAAAAAAAATTAATTCTCAACAAAAAGCGTATTAGTTGATATTTCCACCAAAAAATATTTGAAGTTTCAATAAAAAAAACTGTTTAACTAACAAATACGACTTTTTAGCAAAAGAATATGCATTTTATAAAAAAATAATTGAATTTTTGACTAAAAAAGACGATTTGTCAACAAAATAAGTGAATTTTCAACTGAAAAGGATCAATTTTATGACGAAAATGAAATAGCTACATTTTTTGTTAAACAACATTTTTTACAGAAATAAAAATAATTTTCAATGAAATTTGTGAAATTTTCAACAAAAGAAATAAACTTTTAACTTAAATAATGCATCTACAGTCGAAAAAATAAATATCTAACCAAATAGTTGCATTTTTTACCAAAAAGCTTCATTTTCAACCAAAAAAATAGACAATTTTTAACCAAATAGATGAATTTTCAATCAAAAACGTTTATTTTCTATCAAAAAAGACATATTTTCAACAAAAAATAGAATAGTTTAATTTTCACTTGAAGAAAGAACATTTCAAGCGAATAAAATAATTTTTCAACGAGATAGTTGAATTTTCAACAACAAAATTTTCGGCCAACTAAAAAATACACATAAAATAGAAGAATTACATTTTTAGTAGAAAAAAAAATAAATAAAAATATTATTTTCGGCGAAAGAAATGAAATTTCAACCAAAAAGATTAATTTTCTACCAAAGAAGAATAATTTTTAACAAAATACATGAAGTTTAAACAAAAAAGGATTAATTTTCTACCAAAAAAAAAACTTGATGAAATAAATGAATTTTCAACTAAAAAATATGAATTATCAACAAAGAATAAAATAGTTTAATTTTCAGTTAGAGAAAGAAATTTCTAAGCAAATAAAATAAATTGTAAATCAAACAAATTTAAAAAAATGAAAAGTATCAATTTTATAACGAAAATGGAATAGCTACATTTTCAGTAAAAAAAAATTAACAAAAATAAAAAGAATTTTCAATAAAATTTGTGGAATTTTCAAAAAACGAAATTAACTTTTAACTTAAATGATGCATTTCCGATCAACCAAATAAATATGTAACCAAATAGTTGAATTTTCAACCAAAAAGAATAATTTTCTACCAAAAAAATAGACAACTTTGTAACAGAATAGATTAATTTCCAACCAAAAACGTTTATTTTCTACCAGAAAAGACAAATTTTTAACAAAAAAGACGAATTTTGAACACAAAATAGAATAGTTTAATTTTCAGCCAGAGAAATAATTTTTTAAGCATGTAAAATATTTGTTGAACGAAATAGTTAAATTTTCAACAACAAAAAAAGAAATTTTTTACCAACAAGATTATATCTATAAGAAAAATCGACATGAAATGGAAGAATTACATTTTTAGTAGAAAAAACTAATTGAAAAAAAAAAAATTTCAGTGAAAGAAATGAAATTTCAATCAAAAAGATTAATTTTCTACCAAAAAAGAATAATTTTCATCAAAATACATGATTTTTCATCCGAAAAGATTAGTTTTCTACAAAAAAAAGACAAATTTTCAACAAAATAGATTAATTTTCAACTAAAAAAGGTAAAATTCCAACAAAAAATAGAATAGTTTCATTTTTAGTTGGAGAAATAAGTTTTTAAGCAAATAAAATAAATTTTCAATCAAATAGGTAAAACCAAACAAATGAATTTTCTAACAAATAATTGAATTTTTATGTGCTCAACCAAACATGAAATATTTAAATTCTCACTTAAAAAAATTAATTTTCAATTCAAAAAAACTAATTTTCCAGACAAAGAAATGAATTTTTAACCAAAAAGCTGAATTAGTCACAAAGAAGATTAATTATCTACCACAAAAGACAAAGTTTCAACAAAACACAGCATTTTTTAGCCAAATACTTGCATTTGTAACTGAAGAAGATAAATGTTCAACCAAACAGAAAATAGTTGAAATTTCAGTTTGAAAAATAATTTTAAAAAAATCTTAACAAAATAGTTAAAATTTTAAAAAAGAAAAAAGACTTGAACTAAAATGATGAATCATGAACCAAAAAAATTAATTTTTCCAAAGTAGTTTTACTTTCAACTAAGTAGTTGAATTTCGAACGAAAAAAAGGTGTTTCAGTCCCTATTCACGATCGGCAAAAATCTTGAAAATTTAATCAAATAGTTATATTAGAAAAAAATCCAGGGACCAAAGTCAAATTTACAGGATGATTCGAGCAAGAACTGATTTAAATACCCTGCAAATTCCAGATTTTTCCGTTTTTCTTTCTATGAGTTATTAATTTTGAAAAATATGAAAAACTTCTAAAGTTTCTATTTTTCAAGTGAAATTTGTCATATTACATATTGCATCATATTACATCATGAACATAAATGTCACATTTTTCTTACTCTTGAAGTTTAAAACTAAAATTTTTATATAAAAACAAAATAATTTAATACATTTATGTGATAAAATGTTGGAAAATAAACCGAGTTTTTTTTCTAAAGAAAGAAAAAAAGCCTTTTTTTCTAAAAAAAAAATTAGCAGGGTGGCCGTTTTAACAGAAAAAATTCCCGGTAATTTCCCGGTTCACAATAATTTTTCACGATCAATGAAATTAAAAAATTCAAACTCTAAATTAAAAAATTTTTCCATTTGAAGTAATAAAAACTGAGTTGCAAATTAAAGCACCCAAAGTGAAACTCTTGAATTTTAAATTTTTAAAATTGAAGTTTAAAAGTTTTTTAATCAAAAAATTTTGTATTAAAATGCGCAATAAATTACACGTATAAAATGGAAGCTACGAACACTTATCAACCGAACAATTTTAAATTAAAATTTAAGGAAAAATTATATCATTTTAAGCAATTTTAAGCTAGAAATATTAAAAATTGAACAGTTACATTTTTTTATAAGCTGAACACTTCTTAAATTACAAGTTAAATTATTTTAATTTTAAATAGTTTAAAAATCCTTGAAGTGCTTCAAAAATTTATTTCAAAATCTTCAAAAATCTACATGTTGTTTTACATTTTTTTCACATTTTAAATTACATTTGAAATTGGTTCGGAACTTCTAAACACCTTTTAAAATCCTCTACATTCGTTTTTGACATTTTTGTAAATCTTTCTAAATTTGTTTTAAATATTCTCTTGAAATTAATTTTTCAAGATAAAAAATCATTTTCAATTTTCTTAGGAATCTTATGGAAATGTTTTTTATTCTTTTCAACCCTTTCACAATTCTTAAAAAGCTTATAAATTTTTTGTTCGAAATGTACAAAAATATATGTTTTTTTTTTAATTAGGCCGTGAGCTATTTGCACCGCAATTTCGGTACGAATAGCCGGATTTTTCGGTACATGGGATTTTATAATATTTTAATGAAATTTCAAAAAAATTATTAACAAGAATGGAGGGATTTCAAAGAATTTCAAAAATTTGAAGAGATTTTCAATATTTCAAGGTATTTCCAATGATTTAAAAAAATTGGAAAGATTTTATGATATTTTAAAAAGATTTCAAGGAATTTCAATACATTTTTAGGAAATTTCAAAGGATTTTAAATATTTTAGAGGATTTTAAAAGATTTCTAGGAATTTTCAAGAGCTTTAAAAAATTGCATGGAATTTCAAAAGTGTTCAAATGATTCGAAATATTTTAGAGTATTTTAAGGGATTCCAAAGAAGTTTTGAGAGATAAAAAATTGGATTTCAAAGAATGTATTCTAATGCTTTTAATATTCTAATTAAGTTCTCGATTCAATCACAATAAATCGGATATTGTATTTCTATTTTCACTCTTTAAAAAGTTAGTTACATTAGGCTACTTCTTTTAAATTATTTGAAATCATTTCAAATTTTTAAATAATTTCGAATTGTTTCAAAACTTATAAAAATCTCTTTGACTTACAAGTTTTTTTAATAGAACAATTAAAAATGTAACGTTCAAAGTTTAGCTTTTTGTTTTTAGTTTTGAATATTTGATTTATAATTACTAACTTTAAATGAACAGTTAGATATTTCTAAATATTAAGTAATTGTTCTTTTTCTTAATAAAAATATTTCAAATTGAATAGTTTAAAAATGAAACATTTTAGACTGAAACAATATTTGAAATGTAATAAAAGCCTTTAATTATGAATATATTATTTTGAAGTTAATTTTCCGAATTCTCTGGCATTAATATAGATGAAGATAGTTATAAACAATAATAATTTGTTCAAACAATTATTTTTGCTAAATTAAATTAATTATTGAGTCACTCTAAGTTAAAAATAGACAAATAGTTAAAAACTTCAGAAAAAACCCGCAACATTATACCATTAAGCAAAGAGAATATTATTAACAATAATAATAAATTGTTTAAACAACTATTTTTGTTAACTTGAATTAATGATTACTTCACTCTAATTGAAAAGTGGACAAAAATTAAAAAAAAATCAGAAGAAACCGCAACTATCTAGTATTAATATAGAAGAAGATACCTATAAACTATACTAATTTGTTTAAACAATTATTTTCGCTAAATAAAATTAAATATTAACTCACTTCAAGTGAAAAGTGGACAAAAAGTTGAAATTTTTAGTAAAACCCGCAATTTCTAGCATTATTCAAAGAGAATATTATTAACAATAATACAATTATGTTTGTTAACATTAATTATTATCTCACTATAATTGAAAATTTGACAAAAAGTTGTGAATTAAAAAAAAACGCGAGTTTCTATCTTTATTCTAAGAGAAGCTTGTTAAAAACAATAATAAATTGTTTAAACAATGTATGTAAATATTTAATTATCATTATAAAGTAGTATTTTATGTATTAGATACAATTTGCATTTTAAAAAATGCAAATAAATCATAATTAGCCCCAAAAACTCGCAAAACCCATTTTTTCACTTATGGGGTTTTTTTGTGACCCTATAAAAGAGACTTATGGGGGTGATATTTAAAAAATAATATTTTAATCATATTCTACGGCTAATTCTGAAAAGAAATGTTGAGTTTCAACTCGATTCAGCTAATATTGACGATTCTGAAAAAAATTTACAAAAACGTCCTTTTTTCTTATGGGAAATACGTGTTAAACTTCATGGGGGCGTCACCTAAAACACATTGATTTAAAACCAAATAGTGGAATTTCCAAAGAACAAGATAAACAAGAATAAATAAAAAAAATCAAAATAAACAATAATTTTTAAAATAAGTTGAATTTTCAACCAATAAAGATGAATTTTTTCCCAAGAAAGTTAATTTTCTACCTAAAAAAGATTAATTCTCAACAAAAAACATACATTTTTAACCAAATAGTTGAATTTTCTACCAAAAAGACGAATTTTCTACAAATCACAAAAACTTTCAACCAAAGTTATTACATTTTAAACTAAAAAGATCACTCTGTAATAAAAAATGAAATAGTTGAAAAAAAAAACAATTTTTTACAAAACAGTTAAATTTTCTACCAGTTTCTTTAATTTTCAAGCTGAAAGTAATTTTCTACCAAAAAAGACGAATTCTCAAAAAAGACATGCATTTTTATCAAAATAGTTACATTTTCAACCAATATTAATTTTCTCTCAAGAAAGGCGAATTTTCAACAAAAGACATACATTTTTTTCAAATAGTTGAATTGTCAACCAAGAAGATTAATTTTCTACTCAAAAAGACGTATTTTCAACAAATTACCAAAATTTTTATTTGAATTTTCAAACTAAAAAAATATAACTCTTTAACCAAAAATGGAATAGTCGAATAAAAAATTTAAAACAAAATTTTTTATTAAATAAACGAATTTCCAACAAAACAGTTTAATTTTCAACCAAATTATTGAATTTTCTACCAATTTTTGAAATTTTCTAGCCGAAAAAAAAATAATTTTCTACAAAACAGTTGAATTTTAAATTAAAACGATGAATTTTCGACTAAGAAGATTAATTTTCTACCCAAAAAGATGAATTCTCAACCAAAAGCATACATTTTCAATCAAATAGTTGAATTTTCAAACAAGAAGAGTATTTTTCGACACAAAAAGACGTATTTTCAACAAATTACTTAAATCTTTATTTGAATTTTTAAACTAAAAAAAATCACTCTTTACTCAAAAATGGAATAGTTAAATAAAAAATTAGAAAATAAAAATTATTAAATAAATGAATTTCTAACAAAACAGTTTAATTTTCCACCAAATTATTGATTTTTCTACCAATTTTTGAAATTTTCTAGCCGAAAAAAATAATTTTCTACAAAACAGTTGAATTTTCAATTAAAACGATGAATTTTCGACTAAGAAGATTAATTTTCTACCCAAAAAGACGAATTCTCAACCAAAAACATACATTTTTAATCAAATAGTTCAATTATTAATTTGCTACTCAAAAATACGTATTTTCAACAAATTACGTAAAATTTTTATTTGAATTTTTAAGCTAAAAAAAAACACTCTTTAACCAAAAATGTAATAGTTGAATAAAAAATTTAAAACAAAATTTTTTATTAAACAAACGAATTTCTAACAAAACAGTTTAATTCTCCATCAAATTATTGAATTTTCTACCAATTTTTGAAATTTTCTAGACGAAAAAAAAATTTCTACAAAACAGTTGAATTTTCAATGAAAACGATGAATTTTCGTCTATGAAGATTAATTTTCTACCCAAAAAGACGAATTCTCAACCAAAAACATAAATTTTTGATCAAATAGTTGAATTGTCAACCAAGAAGATTAATTTTCTACTCAAAAAGACGTATTTTCAACAAATTACCTAAATTTTTATTTGAATTCTCAAACAAAAAAAGATCACTCTTTAAAGAAAAATAGAATAGTTAAATAAAAAAAGCTAAAAAAAAAATCTTTTATTAAATAAACGAATTTCTTACAAAACAGTTGAATTTTCTACAAGAAGATTAATTTTCTACCCACAAAGACGAATTTCAAACAAATTACATAAATTTTCAACCAAATATTTGACTTTATAAACTAAAAAAGATCAACCTTTTACCAAAAACTCAAACTTTAATTTCAAAAAAAAATAATTTTCTATTAAAAGAACTAATTTTCTACAAAACAGTTGAATTTTTTACCAAATTTTTTAATTTTCGAGTTGAAAAATACGAATTTTCTACCGAGCAGTTGACACATTTCAATTGCAAGAATAAAAGTTTTGAAATGATTAACAAATTGACAGTAAATTATTGGAAAATTGAAAGGAATTGAGAAAAATTTCTAGATTCCACTAAACTTAAAAATTTACATTATGATTACATTAAATATTTGCAAACAATCACTTTTTAATTTAGATGCTTCCAAAATGGAATTCCCTAAAAATTTGTATTTTTCTAAATCTTTTCAAGTATTTTTTTCAAAATTCGGTCGATTAAATTTAAAGATTTTTTAACTCACTCGCCATGCAAAATTGAATTGAAAAAAATTTTACGATAAAGTTATGCACTTAACATAAGAAAAAGTACATATCGTTTGCGTATTTTCCCAACTATGCAATAAAACTCGTAATAATTTATATCAAACTCGCTCTGGTTACTATCAGCCAACTGATGATAAATTTCCTTTCATTCTATTTACAAACATTTAAAAAAAATCCTAATGTATGGATAAATATAAATTATATCTATACATATTATTAAATTCTTCAAATATTTATTTGCGAATATTGATCATAAATTTTCATAAATTTTCAAATAAAATTATGAATCTTCAACTGGAATACAGTTAAATTTTAATCCAAAAAGATGAATTTTCAACTAAAATGACGAATAACTAAACTTAATCTCTATTCCCGCTTAAACCGATGTTTATATTTAATTTGGTGGGTATAAAATAAAATAAAAACAAGTGAAATAAGAACGTTCATTCAAGAGATAAAGATAATACTAAACAGGGGTTTCACCAGCTCTACATACGACTCATCTTTCGGCCACTTTTTCTTCAACACATGTTTATTAGCCTTTTGATGCCACCACTCGCAAAAAATTTAAGATAAAAAAAAATTTCAATGAGTAAAAGAGTGTTATGAGCTATTAAGTAAGAGACTCACAAAAAAGTATTTATAATCCCTTTCCTTTGGCGCCTAAATATTTCCTGCATAAATAGGTCATCAAAAAAAACCTAGTCAATATTTTTAATCGCTTGTACTGCCTATACTGAACTGAACTTTTTAAATCTTATATAAAAAAAATATTTTCCAAACTACAAAATCCTAATTTCGAAATTCCCTGACTTTTCCCTGTCCGTTATAAATTTTTATTTTAGCTATGAAAAAAACCTTGCACCTAGGAGATCAATAATGTTAATGCAAAAGAAAGTCGTTTCTGAATTTATTTTAAACACTTTTAGCATTCAACAAAATAGTTGAGTTTTCGACTCAAAAAGATCAATTTTGAACCAATAATGGAAGAATTTAATTTTCAGCTAAAACAATTTTCAACCAAGAAAAAAGGAATTTTCAACAAAATAGTTACATTTTCAACCAAAGAGATAAATCTTCAATTCAAAAAAATGAATTCTCAACAAAAAGTGTGATAGTTGATATTCCCACCAAAAAATATTTTAATTTTCAATCAAAAACAGTTGAATTAAACTAAAAAATTCAAATTTGTAACAAATTAGTTGAATCCTTAACCAAAACAGATTAATTTTCAGACCAAAAAGAGGAATTCTCAACAAAAGAGTTGAAGTTTTCAACCAAGAAAGATTTTTCAGTCAATAAAGAAAAAAAATGTTATCCAAAATGTTGAATTTTCAAGAAAAAATACGTGTTTTCAACCAAATAAATGAATTTTCAACTAAAATAAATAACTTTTCAAGCAAAAATAGAATAGTTAAATTTTCAGATGAAAAAAAAAGTAAAAAACTAATTTTCAACAAAATAGTTAAATTTTCAATCAAATAAATGGATTTTTAACTAAAACGATGAATCTTCAACCAAGTAAATTATTTTTTAATCAAATAGTTGAATTCTCAACCCAAAAAATGCATTTTTTAACAAAGAAGACAAATTTTCAATCAAATACATGCATTTTCAACTAAAAATAATAAATTTTCAACTAAAAAATACAATACTTAAAATTTTGGAACAATAAATTTCACGCAAAAAAAGGAATTTTTAACAAAACAGTAATTAAATTTCCAACCAAAGAAATTAATTTTTAACCAAAAATATAATAGTTCAATTTTTAGTAAAAGAATTAATTTTTAACCAAATAAAATAAATTTTCAACGAAATAGTTGAATTTTCAACCAAAAAGATTAATTTAACCAAGAAGATTAAATTTATATAAAAAATGATCAATTTTCCACAAAAAATGGAATTGTTCAATTTTCAGTTTAAGAAATTAATCTTTAACTAAAGTTATGAATCTTCAACCAAAAACATGAATTTTTAACCGAATGATTTAATTTTCAACCCACAAGATTATTTTTTAACCAAAAAAGACAAATTTTCAATAAAATACGTGAATTTTAAACTAAAAAAGATCAATTTTCAAACAAAAATATAATAGGTAAATTTTCAGATGAAAAAAAAAGTAAAAAACTAATTTTCAACCAAATAGTTAAATTTTCAATCAAATAAATGGATTTTAACTAAAACAATGAAAAAAAAACTCAACCTTTAATTTAAACAAAAAAATTAATTTTCTACTAAAAGAACTAATTTTCTACAAAACAGTTGAATTTAAAAAAATAAAAACTCAACCTTTAATTTAAACAAAAAAATTAATTTTCTATTAAAAGAACTAATTTTCTACAAAACAGTTGAATTTTTTACCAAATTTTTTAATTTTAATTCTTCAACCAAAGAAAGAATTTTTAACCAAATAATTTAATTTTCAACCCACAAGATAAATTTTTTACCAAAAAGACAAGTTTTCAATAAAATACGTGAATTTTAAACTAAAAAAGATCAATTTCCAAACAAAAATAGAATAGGTAAATTTTCAGGTGAAAAAAAGTAAAAAACTAATTTTCAATCAAATAAATGGATTTTAACTAAAACAATGAATCTTCAACCAAAGAAAGAATTTTTAACCAAATAATTTAATTTTCAACCCACAAGATAAATTTTTTACCAAAAAGACATTTTTTTAATCTAAAAATTTACCTATTTTATTTTAAGTTAAAATTCGTATACTTTTGAGGAAATTATTCATGTTTTTTGAAAATTTATCATTTCGGTTGAAGATTCTACTATTTGGTCAAAAATCCGTCTTTTTCAGATAATTTTTTTTTTCTTCAAAAATTCTGTTTTCTAGAAAATCAATCTTGTTTCTTGAAAATTCGTTCATCTGGTTGAGGATTCGACTATTTTGTTAAAAATTCGTTTTTGCTTGATAAATACAATGGGTTAATAATTCGCTTTTTTCAAATTAGTTTTGTAAACTATTTGATCATAAATTAACCTTTTTTTGTTGAAAATTCATATTTTTGGGTTGAAAATTATACTATTTTGTAGAAAATTCAACAATCTAATCGAAAATAAAAATTATTGGTTGAAAATTCAACTACGCTGGTATAAAATTAAACTATTCGATAAAAAATTAAACTATTTGTTTGAAAATTTAACTGTTTTGTTGGCAAATCGTTTCTCAGGGCAAAAATTAATTTTTTTCCTCTGAAAATGTCGCTTTTACTTTTTTTATTAAAAATTTCTCTTTTGGTAGAAAATTATTCTTCTTGGTTAAAAATTCATCTCTGTAAGTTAAAAATTCAGCTATTTGATAAAAAATGTAACTACTTGGTTGAAAAGTTAATTATTTTGTTGAAAATTCAACTATTTTGTTAAAGTCATATTTCTTATTCGAAAATGTAACTATTTTGTTAAAAAAATCGTTTAAATTGAAAATTCAACTATCTTCTTGAAAATACAACTAATTTTTTTCATGTGTCGATGATATTGGTCTTTTTTAGTGTATCAACACAGACTAAAATTTTATTTTTGACCCCCCCCCCCCCCGAGCAATTTAAAAAAAAATTCCTGATTATCCAGAAATTGTATTTGCCGGGTTCTCGGTGTCACGTAACAGCGATATGTACTGGCCAAATTATTCACGGCAGTGCACGGTTTCCGGTCTGGTGGCAGGGCCGTGCGACCTATAAATTTCCGGTGGCGGGGTTCTACGTGATTTAACCGATGGCGTGAAAAAATTAGAGTGGGTGTGTGTGTGAGGTGAAAGAGAAAGATAATGTATGGGTGCGATAGATTGGGACAGAAGAAAGTTGACAAAATTTCAATATTTTTAATAAATCAAGAATTTATTCAATAATATATTCAATTATTTATTATTAATTATTATTTATTTATTTTTTATATTCAGGGTGGAAGCAAAACTTCATTTTCAAAATTCCCTGATTTTTCCCGACTAATTTTTCGTTTTCCCTGACCATTAATATTTAAAGACCAAAGAAAGAAAGAAAGAATCTTTTTTAAGTGGAATAATACCATTTTTAATTTAAATTTATGAATTCAAAATTATAATTTTCTTCTGGACTGCCACAGCCTAATTTATATTAATAATGTGACTAATGTCCTTTTAAATTGACGAAAAAAATTTATTGAAAAGATTTTGAGGAAATTTATAAGAATTCCGGGTGAATTTTAAGAAATTCAGGATAAATTAAAAAGAATTAAAAAAAAGACAAGTCATATTCAAAAGAATTTAAGAGAAATGAAAAAAATTAGATTATATTAATAAAAATTCAAGGTGAATAAAAAAGTCAAGTGAATTGAAAATAATTTAAAAATATGAAAATATTTATTGAATTCAGAAAGTTTCAAATGAGTTTAGAAAAATTCAAGGGAATTCAAACAAAATTAATTAAATGCCTAAGAATTCAATGTGAGTTGAGAAGGCTTCGGGGTGAATTACAAAAAAATTTTTTTTTAATTTTAATCCATTGAATTTAGTAGAATTGAGTGAATTTAGAAGAATTGAAGTGAATTAAAAATAAATCAAGAACATTCAAATTATTTTTAAAAAATTCAGGATAAATTAATAAGAATTCAGGATCAATTCCAAATTAATTCTAATAAATCAGATAATATTTCCTGAAATCCTGCTAAATTTAATTAAATACATTGAGAGCTTTATAAAATTCCTTAAAATCACTGAAATCCTCGAAACTCCTATAAAATCCCTTGGAATTACTTAAAATATTTCAAATCTTATAGGTCCTGTAAAATCGTTCAATACCTTCTGAAATTCTAGAAAATTCTTCAGCCTAAATTAATTCGAATCCTTTGAAATCCCATTAAATGACTTAAGATCAGAAAATATTTTAAAATACCCTAGAATATTTCAAATTCTTCGAAATTTCCTTAATTTACTGAAAACACTTAAAAATTTCTTGGAATCTTTGAAAATATTTCAAATCCTTCGAAATCTTTGAAAATCCATTGAAATTTTTTAACTCTTTTGAAAATGCCTGAGAATAAAAAAAATGCTGAATTTTTTAACATTACTTTGAATCCCTTACAAATTTGTAGAGCTCTTAATAATTTGGAATTTTTAAAAATAACATGAAGCTGAAATATTTCCAATCTCTTAGAATCCCTTGAAAGTTTTTAAAGCTTTTGAGAATGCCTTAGAATAATTTAAAAACCCCTAAGATGTTTTAAATCTTTTGAAATCCCATAAAATTAAAATTACTTAAATCAATTGAAAGCTATCGCAATGAACTTTCAATTGATTTAAGTAATTTTAATTTTATGGAATTTTAAAAGATTTAAAACATTTTAGGGCTTTTTCAATTATTCTAAGGCATTCTCAAGAGCTTTAAAATTTTTTAAGGGATTCTAAGAGATTTGAAATATTTTAGCTTTATGTTATTTTTAAGGATTCCAAATTATCAACAGCTTTTCGAATTTTTAAGGGATACAAAGTAATGTTGAAAAATTCAAAATATTTTTTTTTTCATTTCAAGGCATTTTTAAAATAGTTAAATAATTTCAATGGATTTTAAAATATTTTAAAGGATTTGCAATATTTCCAAAGATTTCAAGGAATTTTCAAGTGTTCTCAGTAAATTAAGGAAATTCCAAAGAATTTGAAATATTTTAGAGTATTTTAAAATACTTTAAGTCTTTTTCAAGAGCTTAAAAAAATGGCAAGCAATTTCAGTAGATTTCGAAGAATTAAAAATATTTTTGGATATTTCAAAAATCTAAAATATTTCAGATTTTTTTTAATTCCTAGAAACTTTTTAAATCTCATGAGAATGCCTTAGATAATTTTAAAATACACTGAAATTTTTTAGATCTTTTGATATCCCATTAAATTAGTGAAATAAATGGAAAATTCCTAGGAATATTTTAAATTACCCTAAAATATTTTGAATCCTTTAACAGTCTTGTTCAAACTCTTGAAAATTTCTTGGCATTTTTAAAAATATGTAAAACCTTTCAAATACTTTGGTATCACTCCAACTTATTGAAACTTATTGAAAAAACACTAGGATATTCTATTTATTTTTGAAACCTCTTGAAAATACTTTGAAATTTTTAAAATGCCCTGAAATCTTTCAAATTCTTTGAACTCCCTTAAAATTATCGAAATCAATTAAAAATTCCTTGGAATTTTTTTAAATACTTACTACTACTACTACTAAATCTTCAAAATATAAATTATATCTACAAAAAATAAATTGGAATGGTCTAAAATAAAATAAAATATTTCAAATGCTTTCAAATCTTTTTAAAGGGTTTCAAATCTTGAAAGAAAATTAATTTTTCAACGTTTTTGAAAATTCCTTGGAATTTTTGAAAATACCGTAAAATATGTAAAATTCTTTGAATTCTCATTAAATTACTAACAAAATTGAAAGGTCATTGGGATCTTTCAGAATATTTAAAATCCCTTAAAATATTTTTAAATGCTTTCAAAGGATTTAAAACTTAAAAATCTCTTGGAATCAATTTAAATTATTGAAATCTATTAGGAATTCCTTGAGAATTCCTTAGAATTTTAAAAATACCCTAAAATCTTTCAAATTATTGAAATTAAAAGAAAATTGCTTGGGATCTTTGAAAATATTTTAAATCTTCTGAATTCTTTTGAAATACCTTAAAAGTTTGTAAAGCTCTTGAAAATTCCTTGAAATTAAAAAAGAATACCCTAAAATATTGAAAACCCCTTGTAATCTTTAAAATATAAATTGTATCTACTAAAAAATACCTTGGAATCTTTCAAAATACCCTAAAATATTTCAAATCTTTTTAAAGGTCTTGAAAATTCCTTAAAATTTCTAATAATACCCTAAAATCTTTAAAATCCTTTGGAATCACTACAAATTATTGAAATCCATTAAAAATTAACTAGGATATTTCAAATCTTCAAAAAAAAATTAATTTTCTAAAGCTCTTGAAAATTCCTTGACATTTTTGAAAATACCCTAAAATATGTCAAATTCTTTGAAATCCCAGTAAATTACTGAAAAAAATTGAAAAGGTCCTTGGGATCTTTCAAAATATTTAAAATTCTTAAAAATCTTTTTAAATCTTTTGAAATCTCTAGAAACTGTTTAAAGTTCTGGGAAATTCTTTGGAATTTCGAAGAATACGCTAAAATCTTTAAAGTCCTTTGGTGTCTTTAAAATGTAAATTATGTATATCTACTAAAAATACTTTGCAATCTTTTAAATTACCCTACAATTTTCCAAATCCTTTCAAATCTTTTCAAAGGTCTTGAAAATTCCCTAGAATTTTCAAAAAAGCCCTAAAATCTTTAAAATCTTTTGGAATCACTTTAAATTATTGAAATCTAATAAGAATTCCTTGTAATCTTGTTAAAATACCCTAAAATACTTCAAATCCTTTGAAATCGCTTGAAATCTTTTAAGACTCTTTGAAGTTCTTCAAAATTCTTTAGAATTTTAAAAAGTACCCTGAAATCTTCAAAGTCCTCGTAATCTTTAAAATATAAATTATATCTAGTAAAAAGCAACTTGGAATCTTTTGAATACCCTGAAATATTTCAAATCTTTTTAAAGGTCTTGAAAATTCCTTAAAATGCCTAAAAATATCCTGAAATCTTTAAAACCCTTTGGAATCAATTGAAATTATTAAAATCTTTTGAAAATAAAAGAGGATATTTCAAATCCTCAAACAAAAATTTAATTTTTTAAAGCTCTTGACAATTCCTTGAAATTTTAAAAAATACCCTCAAATATGTTAAATTCTTTGAAATCCCATTGAATTACTGAAAAAATTGAAAAGGTCCTTGGGATCTTTTAGAATATTCAAAATCCCCTAAAATCTTCCAAATTCTTTAGAATTTACAAAAATACCCTAAAAACCCTAAAATCTTGCAAATTCTTTGAAATCCCTGCAAATTATTAAAATTAAAATAAAATTCCTTGGGATCTTTTACAATATTCTAAAATACTTTAGATTTTCTGAATTATTTTCAAATACCTTGAAAATTGTTAAAGTTCTTGAAAACTTCTTGGAATTTTACAAAATACCCTGAAATCTTTAAAATATTTTGAAATATTCAAAATATAAATTATACCTACTGAAAAATACGTTGGAATCTTTAAAAATACAATAAACAATTTTTCGAATTCTTTCAAATCTTTTAAAAGGTCTTGAAAATTCCTTGGAATTTTGAAAATACCCTAAAATCTGTCAAATTCTTTGAAATCCCTGCAAATTATTGAAATTAAAAGAAAATTCCTTGGGATCTTTTAGAATATTCTAAAATACTTTAAATCTTCTAAATTATTTTCAAATACCTTAAAAATTGTTAAAGTTCTTGAAAACTTCTTAGAATTTCAAAAAATACCCTGAAATTTTTTTAATGTTTTGGAATCTTTGAAATATAAATTATACCTACCGAAAAATACCTTGGAATCTTTTAAAATACAAAAATTTTTTTAATTTTTTCAAATCTTTTTAAAGGCCTTAAAAATTCCTTAGAATCTCCAAGAATAGCCTAAAACCTTTCAAATCCTTTGAAATCACTACGAATTATGGAAATTCATTGAAAATAGACTAGGATATTTCAAATTGAAAAAAAAATTTTTAAAGCTCTTGAAAATTCCTTGAAATTTTAAAAAATACCCTGAAATCATCAAAATCCTTTGGAACTCTTAAAATATAAATTATATCTATTAAAAATACCTTGACACCTTTTAAAATACCCCTAAATATTCCAAAAACTTTGAAAACATTTTAATCGTTAAAATGTAAATTATATCTATTAAAAAAAAAATTGGAATTATTTGAAATAACCTAAAATATTTCAAAATTTTTTAAATATTTTCAAAGTTCTTGAAAATTCATTAGAATTTTTGAAAATATCTTAAAATCCTTTGGACTTTCTTTAAAATTTGGAAATCTGTGTAAAATATAATATATTTGTTTTTGTATAGGTATAGGCCTGATTTAAATAGTGATTAACCCATGGGTCAATCCATTAAAAGAGAAGTGACTAAAATCTGAAAAGTGAATTTGAGAAAAAAAAACTAATAAAATGTTTTGAAAATTCCTTAGAATTTCTAAAAAAAACCTTAAGAAATTTCAAATCCTTTGAAATCCCATTAAGTTACTGAAAACAATTGAACAAATAAATTAATAATTAATTTATTCAATTAATAATTTATTTTTATTTTCATGAAAAAAGTAATTATGAACTAAATAATTAAATTTTCTATCAAAATAGTCGAATTTTCAACCCAGAAAGACGAATTTTCAACAAATGGGTAAGTGAACCCTTATCATTCTTGACAGCTTATTGAAGAGCTTTTCACAAAAATTCCCTGACTTTTCCCTGAACGAAAAAAAATCCCTGACTCTTTCTTGATTTCCAGATTTTTCCTGACCTGCGGTCACCCTATATATGAAGAAGGAACGAAAAAAAAAAAAAAAAAGAAAGTGTAGAGCGAAAAGGGGAAAGGGGAAAGGGGAAATATAATGTCCGTGAAGTTAGCACACCAACAGTTAAATATCCAACTTTTGTTCAATGGAATCGTTTGGATGTCGTTAAAATGCGTTTGGAATCTTACTTTTGACGTTTGGACGATGAAATTGTGTGAGTTATCAAATAAAAAAGTCATTAGCAACATACTCGCCAGCGGCGCCTTCTCAAGTGGTAGTGACCTTCTTTGGTCAGCCATGTCCATATTAGATTTAAGGACACGGCTGAACAAAAAAGGTCACTACCACTTGAGAAGGCGCCGCTCGCAAGTATGGTGCTAATGACTTTTTTATTCGATAACTGACACAATTTCATCGTCCAAACGTCAAAAGTGAGCTTCCAAACGCATCCTAACGACATCCAAACGATTGGTAAACAAAATTTAAAAAAAAATTAAAATTTGTTCCGCAGCGTGAAGTTAGCACTCCATTTTAAAAACTCAATATCTTTTTGAGTTTTTCCGTCCAAACGAACAAAATTAGCTTCCAAACGCATCCTAACGACATCCAAACGACTCCATTAAACAAAAGTTGGATATTTAATTGTTGTTGTGCTAACTTCACGGACATGGAAATATAAGTTTACAGTAGTTGGTCGAGCGCGACAAAATTGTTATTTTACATGTGGCACCGCTGCGTTCTAAAGTGAGCGGCATAAAATACTTCTTCGCAAAAATGTCTGCCCATTCGTCAGAAAACTCTTTCCTCCACCTTCTACTAGTTCCATACCAGAAAGTAAAACGTTTTTTTATTTTACTCCAACAGCTTGCGCTTGGAGGGATTTATCACGCCTTTTTATTTCAGTTTGTTCCAGTCTATAAATTCTGTATTCAAAAACATAAACATAATGCATTTTTAAATTCACTGTAAAGAAGAGAGAATACTTTATTCAGTCTGGAATCCTTTTTCTTTAAAAAAAAAGTAGCATTCAGAACTAAATAGTTGAACATTGAAGGAAAATATAGGAATTTTTAAGAAAAAAGTTGAATTTTTAACCAAACAGTTGATTTTTAAACTTCAAAGTATTATTTTCAAACCAGAGAGATGCATTTTTAATAAAAGAGTTGAATTTTTAACCAAGAAAGATTTTTCAGTCAAGAAAGCAAAAAAATCAACAAAATTGTTTAATTTTTAAGAGAAAAAAATTAGTTTTCAACAAAAGAGTTACGTTTCCAACTGAAAAAGATCAATTGTTAACTGAAAATGGCATATTTACATTTTCAGTTTCAAAAATTGATTTTCAAGCAAAACAATTTTATTTTAGCTAAAAAGATGAATCTTCAACCAAAGAAATTAATTATTAACAAAGAAATTCCACTTACAACCAAAATAGATAAATTCTCAACAAAAAGTGTAATAGTTGATACTTCAACCAAAAAAGATTTCAATTTTGAATTAAAAACTTTTTCATTCAACCAACAAAAAAAAACTTGCAACGAAATAAAGGAATCCTTAGCAAAAATAGAATAATTTTCAACTAAGAAGTTTCATTTTTAATCAAAAGAGATGCATTTTTAAACCCAAAAGACAAATTTGCAACTAAAAAAGATTTTTCAGTCAAGAAAGAACTTTTCTATAAAACACTTCAATTTTCAACTTGAAAATGTACACTTTCAACCAAAAAGGTAATGTTCAATAACATAGTTCAATTTTCAACCAAATAGATGAATCTTCAATAAAAAAATTAATTGTTTACGAACTTCAAAAAAAAGAATTTTCCACCAAAGATGAATTTTCAATCCAAAGGACGAATTTTCTATCCAAAAATACTATTGTTCAACAAACCAGTTGAATTTTCGACCAAAAAAGATAATTAAAAAAAAATAGTTTATTGTCCGACAAATTCATTAAATTTTCAACTAAAATAGTTGATTTTTTAACAAAATAATTGAATAATAAAAATAAACTGATTAATCAGTACTTAAAAAAAAAAAATTTCAACCACATTGTTGAATTTTCAACAAAAAATCAATTTTTGAACGAAATCGTTGAATTTTCTACAAAAATAGTTGAAGTTTTAAGAAAATAATACAAGTTGGAACTAAAAAAGATGAATTCTGAACCACGGATGTAACAGCAGACTTTTCAATTCAAAGGAATTAATTTTCGCGTTGAAAAAAAATTCTACAAAGAAATAAATTTTCATACCAAAATGATCATGAAAGATTGTTCAGTCCCGAAAAAAAATGCAATGACCTTGTTGAATTTTCAACAAAAAAGTCCATTTTCAACAAAATAGTTGAATCCTCAACCAAAACATATTAATTTTCAGCAAAATGATTTAATTTTTGACAAAAAAGGATAAATTCTCAACAAGAAATGTAATAATTAATATTTCAACAAAAATGTTGTAAATTAAATCAAAAAAGATTGATTCAACGAAAAAATACAACTTTTAAACAAAATATTTGAATCATTAAAAAAAATATATTAATTTTAAACGTAATAATTGCATTCCTAAAGAAAAAGAATTAAATTTCTATAAACAGATGAACTTTCAACCAAGAACAATTTTTCAGGCTTGAAAAAAATTGTCAACCACTATGTTGAATTTTCAAGAAAAAAAATCTATGAACAAAATATTTAAATTTTTTACCAAATAGTCGAATTTTCAACTCAGAAAGACGAAATTTCAACAAATGGGGAAGTTTATTAAAAACAGGGAAGAGGAATTTTTTATAAAAATTTAAACCTTACAAATTCACAAACAGCCAACATCTCTGCTTCGATAAATCACTATTTGATTAATCGTTCTAAGTGAATCGTGAAAAAAATTAACTTTTACCTCTTTTACTTCTCCCTCTCCTCACTTTCCCAGCTAACACTGCCCTTCCACTACCCCTTCATCACTTTCAACCATTTTCCCCACTTCTTCTTACTTTCCCTATATCCCATCACTCCCTCTACTTTCCCATTCTTCTTTTTCCCTCAATTCCTCTAATCTTCTCATCCCACATTTCCCCGATTTCCCTTCACTTTCCCTATTTCACCTCCCTTATTGCATTTCACTTCCTCTACATACCCTCCCCTCATTTCCCTACAATTCCAGCACTATTTCCACACCTCATTTCCCCTACTTCAGCTACTTCTTTACCCTAGATTCGCCTCTCTTCCTCTACGTAACCTCCCCTCATTTCCCTTTAATTTCTCTACTATCCCTTGACTCACTAGCCCGACTTCCCTGTGCCACATTTCCCCTCACTTCCTCTACCTCCCATCCCATTATTATCCTCACTTCCCATACTTTACCTCCACTCACTTTCAATATTTCACCGCCCTAATTTCTCTTCACTTCCTCTACATAACCTCCACTCATGCCCCCATAATTCCACCACTATTGTCATACCTAATTTCCCCTACTTCAGCTACTTCTTTACCCTAGTTTCCCCTCACTTCCTCTACGTAACTTTGCTTCGTTTCCCTTTAATTTCTCTCGTTTTACTTTACTCACTGGCCCTACTTTCCTGTACCATATTTCCCCTCACTTTCTCTAATCCTCCTCCTATTATTTCCCTCACTTCCCATACTTTACCACCACACACTTTCCCTATTTCACCGCCCTAATTTCTCTTCACTTCCTCTACATACCCTCCCCTCATTTCCTCATAATTCCTCCACTATTTCCACATTTCATTTCCCCTACATCAGCTACTTCTTTACCCTAGTTTCCCCTCACTTCCTCTACGCAACCTCTCCTCATTTACCTTTAATTTTTCTACTTTTCCTTTACTCACTAGTCCTACTTTCCTATACCACATTTCCCCTCACTTCCTCCACTCCTCCTCCTATTATTTCCCTCACTTCCCATACTTTAACTCTACTCACTTTCCCTATTTCACCTCCCTAATTTCTCTTCACTTACTCTACATAGCCTCCCCTCATTTCGCCATAATTCCACCACAATTTCCAGACCTCATTTCCCCTACTTCAGCTACTTCTTTACCCTAGTTTCCCCTCACTTCCTCTACGTAACCTCCCCTCATTTCCCTTTAATTTCTCTCTTTTACCTTTACTCACTAGCCCTACTTTCCTGTCCCACATTTCTTTTCACTTCCTCTACTCCCCCTCAAATTATTTCCCTCACTTCCCATGCTTTACCTCCACTCGCTTTCCCTACTTTCCCTTTCCTCATTTCCCATCATTTCCTCTACTCCCTCCCTTCATTTTCCATAACTCCCTTCCCCTTTATTTCTCCAACATTCCGTTTTCACATGTCCCCTCACTTCATTGTTCCATCATTTTCCATACATCCCCTACTTCCTCTTTTCTCATTTCCCCTACTGGGGAAAAAGTACAATGGATGGACACTAGGGTGGTGCAAAATTTTTTTTCGAATTTTTACGGGGACAACCCAGAAATTTGCTCGAATCCCGACAAAAATAAATCCATTTTTTTGTTTTGAAAAAAAAAATGATGCCGCAAGTCCCATGAATTTAACATGTATTTTCCATAAGAAAAAAAGATGTTTTTGTAAATCTTATTTAGAATCCTCAATATTATCTCAATCGAGTTTAAACTCAACATTTTTCTTCACAATTAATCATAGAATACAAATAAAATATCACTTTTCAAATACCAACACCATAAGTCTGTTTTTTTTGGGTCCCAAAGAAACCCCATAAGTGTAAGAATAGGTTTTGCTAGTTTTTGGCGGTAATTATGACTTTTTTGCGGTTTATTCAGTGAAAATGATTTCTGGCACATAAAATACCATTTCATACTGAAGATTGGATGTTCAAATAAATTGTTTAAACAATTAAATATTGTTTTTTGCAATTTTCTCATAGAATGGAGTTAGAAAGACGCGGTTTTTTCACAAATTTTCCATTGGTTGTCCAATTTTCAATTAGATAGAAGTTAATAATAGTGATTGTTCAAAAAATGTATTATAATTAGTAATAATATTATATTTGAATAATGCTAGAAAGATAAGTTTTTTTTTTAATTTCTGGCTTTTTGTCCAATTTTTATTTGGAGTGAAGTAATAATAAATTCAAGTTAACAAAATTATTGTTCAAACAATTGATGATAATTAATAATAATTTTATATTTGAATAATGCTAGAAAGATGCAGTTTTTTCAATTTCTGGCTTTTTGTCCAATTTTTATTTGGAGTGAAGTAATAATGAATTCAAGTTAACAAAATATTTGTTTAAAAAATTTATTTGTATTGTTGATAATATTCTCTTTGCTTAGTTGGTAGAATGTTGCGTTTTTTTTTAATTTCTGGCTTTTTGTTTGATTTTCATCTGGAGTGAAGTAATAATGAATTCAAGTTAACAAAATAATTGTTTAAACAATTTATTTGTGTTGTTGATAATATTCTCTTTGCTTAATTGGTAGAATGTTGCGTTTTTTTTCTGAAATTGTCAACTGTTTGTCTGTTTTTTATCAGGCGTGACTTGATAATCAATTAGATTTCGCAAAAATAATTGTTTAAACAAATTATTATTGTTTATGACATCTATATCGATTGCGCCTGATAGTTTCGGTTCATCGGCACTTTTTACCTTTCTGTCCTTTTTTCACTTAGTGAGGTAATGATTAATTAAAGTCAACCAAAAAGTTGTTTGAACAATTTAATATTGTTTATAACTATCTTTTATCAGATAAGTGCTAGAAAGTGGCGGTTTTTTCTAAAATCTTTGACTTTGCATCGTCTTTTTATTTATGAACAAATAATAAGTCAACCACAACAAAAATGATTTTTCGACTGGTATTGTTGTCTTAAGTTAATTATTTTTGCTCTTTTCCCAATGCTTGAAAAAATAGTTTTAAGAAAAAAAGCTATTTTACACAAGAGGCAAAAACAAAGAATAGAATAACAATAACAATTGCTGCATTCCTGATACCTCACTGAAGTCTCTCAATAACTTATTCAAGGGAAAGTTGTATTCATATGATCCGTGTAGAAATTTTGAAGCGTATTTTAAATATCTGTTTTATTAACCGGGAGAAATCACGAATATTAACCGGGAGAAAGCCGGGAGACAAAAATTGAAAAAATAGTGGCCACCCTGATATTGTAATTTTCCAGTATTTAGTTGCAATGAGACATTACTTTTACATGATTCCAAAAAAATATCAAAGATAACAAAATGCTTCCGGTCTTCAAAATACAACAAAAATTAATTTTGTTCATCAATTTGTTTATAACAAATAAGGATGTAATACAACTTTATCCACAATGTCATAATCGGTTGAGCGAAAATGTACTAATTTTGTACCTTTTTGAAAAAATGTCAATGCATGAGGCAAAGCAGGTAGCATAAATATAAAGAATTATGGTTCTTTGGCATTTTGTAACTTGAATAACAAATTAGCAACCGTTTATTTTTTAAAATAGGCTCTATAAAGTTCTTCAAAATTGCAATTAACTTTCATTAAACAAAGAAATAGCTAAATCGGCTACGAAATGTAGTTTACTATATCGCTGCACTGTGAGTCGTTTGGCAAAGGAAAGGTCCTGGGATCAAATACCAGGGGAGTTGAATGGTGTTCCTTTTTTTCCAGAAAATTTTTATTTCATGAATTTGTTTATTATTTATTATTATTGTTTATATTTTGCAGGGAAAATTGCAATCAACTAATAACTGGAGGAGAGGAAAAGCAGAAAAACAATAAAGTACGTCGAAGGACGGCGCAAGCTCAGGAACTTTTGTATGGAATGAACGCCAGCACCGAAAGTCAAAAGTCAGATGATCAAAATCAAAACCACAATCATCCTTTGACCAGAGTTCCCAGTGCTCCAGGAAGTCTCAAGTGAGTCAAAGAAATATAAATAAAATATTGCACGTTAATTTGGATGTCTATTTGGCTGTTTCCTAATTATAGATTCCTTTTTCCGACATTTAGGAAAATTTCAGTGGTTCTGTTCCGTGATTAACAGAAGGTAAATGTCGGTAATAGAAACTCTAATTAGACCTGGAAAAATCTCTTTAATTATTCAAAAAATACTTACACTGATTCTCCTTCTTTCAAATAATTTCCTCCTTTTTCTAACAAATTTTTGCAGGGATCACAGTCTGTACCTTTTTTTCCTAATCCCCCTTTTTCCTCTTAAATTTAAAAAATCTCCTAAAATACCTAAAATCGTGAATTTTTTCCTTTTTGGGCTTTTTTTACGAGTTTTCGATTAGTTTTTTAAGAATCATAAACAAAAATTCAAGATATTACAAAACAAGACGCTTTATAATAGATTTTTTATTTATGATACCAATTTCAAATATTTCCTGAACGATTTATTTTTTAATTTTGTAGAATTAAAGGACATTGACGACAGCGAAGAAATCGCTAATGATTAAATCGAGAAACAAAACCCCGAAAGACAAATCAATTTTCTAGTTTCAAATCAAAAATATCTTCACAGGCCAAAATGCTCTAAAAACATAGGAATTCGAAAATAAGTGAATACATTTCTTTTAAATAAAATTAATCTAGGTACTAATATTAAATTCAAATTGAAGCACTTAAAATTCCTAATATTGCAAGTAAAACTATTTACTATTTTCAACAAAGTAGATAAATTTCTAACCAAGTATGTAGCTAAACTTTTAACGAACTTTTAACCAAGTAGTTGAATTTCCAACCAAAAAAGATGAATTCTCAATGAAAAATTTAATAGTTGATATTTTAATCAAAAAATTTTTTAATTTTAAATCACTAATAGTTGAATTCAACCAAAATGTACGATTTTTCTGATACCAGTTTCATTTTCAACCCAAAAATATTATTTTTCTACCAAATTTTTAAATTTTAAATCCAAAAACACTAATTTTGTACAAAACAATTTAATTTTTAACCCAAAAATGTTCTTTTTTAACAAAAAAGTTCATTTTTAGCAAGAAAAAAAGAATTTTCAACAAAACAATTAAATTTTCAGTCAAGAAAGAAAAACATTTTCAACCAAATAAATAAATTTTCAATTTAAAAAGACGAATTTTCAAGAAAACAGTTATCTAGCAAAAAGGATGTCTTTTTAACAAAATTGTTAAATTTTCAAGCAAATAATTAACTTTTCAAGTTTTTGTCTAAGGAATACAAATTTTAACCAAATAATTACTTGTCATCCAAATAATAAAATAAAAAAAAATTAATTCTCAAAGAAAAATGTAATATGTAGTTGATATTTCAATCAAAAAAATATTTTAGTTTTTAAATAAAAAATAGTTGAATTCAACCAAAAAAGACAAATTTTCAACAATATAGGTACATATTAAACCAAACAGATGAATTTTCAACCACAAAAATTAATTTTTAACCAAGTAGTGCAACTTTTAACCAAGTAGTTTAATTTTCAATCTAAAATGATGAGCTCTTGACAAAAAACGTAATAAATGATATTTCAACCAAAAAATATTTTAATATTTAATTAAAAACAGTTGAATTCATCAAGAAAATACGAATTTTTTATGAAATAGTTGAATCTTCAACCAAAAACGATTAATTTTTGATCCAGCAGTTCCATTTTAAACCGAAAAATATTAAATTTATACCAAAACTAATGAATTTTCAAACCAAAAAGAAGAATTTTCAAGAAAACAGTTTAATTTTTTACCAAAAAGTATGTCTAACGAAAGTGTTGAATTTTTAACCAAATAATTAACTTTTCATCCAAATAATAAACATTTTAACCAAAAAAGATGAGTTCTCAACAAAAAATGTAATAGTTGATATTTCAACTAAAAACTATTTTAATTTTTAAATAGAAAATAGTCAAATTTAACCGAAAAGATGAATTTTCAAAAAAAAAAGTTTAATTTTCAACCCGAGGTTATGCATTTTTAACAGAAAAGTTAATTTTCAACGAAATAGTAAAAATCGATAAAAAGGGGAAAATAGGGGAATAGTGGAAAGACTATGAAACCTGCGAGAAGTAAATAGAAATTTGGATTCATTTTTGATACTTTTAAAGTAAATGTAATAAAATATGAAAAACGGCGTTTCAGAGAATAGTATGTTAGTCGTGGTTTTAGAAACAAAATTGTGGAAATCGTAAATAATATGTAAAAAAGTAGCGTATATTAGGATCCTCGAATAAAGTATAATTAATTTGCAGTTGATTGTTATCAGTGGAAAGTGCAGAAATGTTCAACAGATTTTTCAAAGTTAGCTAAAAATAAAATGTAAACATAAAAATTACTAGAAACTTGCTAAAGAAAAGGCACTACTGTTAGAAGTCACTTTCGTTCAATATTCACGAGATACCCATGTGATATAAAAAGTTTTTAATAATAAATTAAATCCCTTTTTTACCTAAAATTGAGCTACTAAACCGCTGTGATCCCTGTGTTTGAGTTTATTTTTCATTAATTTTTTGGTTTGAATGTGTAAAATCATGTGTGGAACGTATTCTTTAGAGGGTTGATTCTTACGAGAAATCAGTATGGAACCGCGTTGACTGGAGGTTCACCGACTTTGAATCGACGCGATAGCACATCTCCGAGGCCTTTGAGGCGACCATTACATCCGGGCGGAGGCTCCATGTGAGTGGCAATGATCCAGCACGTCTTTGCCTTTATTTTCCTTGCATATCTATGTCTTGATGTCCTGTATCACGCACTTTAGATTAGAAAATCTATCCTCCTCGAGTGACTAGTCAAATCTCAATGCACGCATTTTTAATAATTGAGAGGAAATCCAAAATTAAAAATCAAGAAGTTTTCAAAATTCAGGCTTTTTTTAAACCAGAAATCTTAATTTATTACAATTTTTTTTAAACTCTAATTTTTTCTGTCTTTAAAGGTAGTTGTGTCAAAAATCAGGTCTCTAGGAAGAAAAAGTTTTGAATGATTTGAAGGATTAAAATGATATATCAATCATGTCTTATGAAAGAAAAAACATTATTTTGTATGAAAAAGGTTTTAAAATTACGATAAATCATTATTTAAATAATAGCTTTTAATTGAATTTTTTCTTACTATTACTTTGAACCAATTTTTAAAAAATTGTTGAAATTCAATAAAGCAAGGCTTATTTTTTCAGGGAAAACATTCTCCATATAATTACTGTTTCCAATTTTGAAAATAAGTAACAATATTCTTTAATACATAATTTTATATAGGTTTTCCCCGTAAAAAAGCTATCAATTATTAAAATTCAAACCATTTTTCAAGCATTAGTAAGAAACCATAGTAAAAAAATTCAATTGCAAAAAACATTGTTAAAGAAATTTGTTGGGTTATTTTTTGAATTTTTTCATTAAAAATAATGTTATTATTTAAAATGACACTATTAGTAATATTTTTTTGTTTCTTAAAATCACCGAAAACTATTTTTTCCCTACATCTGATTTTTGGCATGACAAATACCTTAATAACAACCTACTTTAGATCAGAATTTACTTCAAATGTTAAAGCTTTGATTTTGAAACAGATATACTGTTAATATTTAAAAAAATTTAATTATTCAGTTTGGGATTCCCAATCACAAAATCGTTTTATATTAAATCCGTCAAATGTTAAATTGTTCAATTTTGAAGGCTTTATATTTTAAGTCTTCTAATTTTTAATATTTTAATTACAAATTACATGACTATTAATAAATAAATTTTTTAATGAATGTTTTGTATTAAGACCCCCATAATTAGACCAATTTCAATTTTAAACGTTGTAAATCAAACAATTTCTAATTGATCAATTGCAAATATAAGTTCTCCGAACGTGAACAATTTTTAATCCGCTAAAAATTAAATAGTTTTTATACTGAAACGTGAAAAATGGTATGGTTTTAAAGTGCAATAGTTGAAAATTGTACTATTGAAGAACAAAAGTCCATGTAGTTAAACAATTATCAGTTGTTATTTAAAGAATTTTACAGTATTATTAATTTGATGTGAATACATTTCAAGATCCTAATTTAAAAATTGTTCAATTTTAAAGGAACTTTGTAATCGTTCAATTTGAAATGATGTAATTTTTAGCGTTTTTAGAATAATTCAACTTTGAAAGTTGAATTTTAATCAATCAAGCCTTTTTCGAGAAAAAAAAACATTCCCTACACCTTTACTATTTAAAATTTTGAAAATAAGTAAAAATAATATTTAATTATAGTTATTTGTTTCAAAAATATTTTCATTTAAAAAAATTGTTATAACGATTCCAACCATAGAAAAATTTATACACGAACGGTGCGGTGGAATTGACAGTGCATTTATTTTTCAACCGGAAATTTTATACATCTTTACTAGAAAAATCTTTAATTCTGACGTGGTTTAATGTTCAGAACCTCAAATTTAAAATTGTTTAGTTTTGAAAGATTAAATTTGGAAATATTAGTTTTTAGGTTTCTGAATTTGTAAATGTTTAATACGAAATGTTAAAATTTTATAAATTAACTGTTTTTGACCTTTTTTTAGAATCATTCAATTTTTAGAAGATTGAATATGAAAGTTTTCATTTTTGTAGGTTTAAGCCTTTTAACTACAATCCCTTTAAATACAGTTTTTTTAATTTTTCAAAACACTGAATTTGAAATGTAAAATTTGGAACATTTTAAAATTTGGAAGTTTTTTGTTCCTCAAGTTGGAAAGCTTAAAGTTTGAAATTATTAAATAGTGAAATAGTTCAATTTCAAATAAGTGTCAGTGTTGGATTGTCAATTTTGAATATTTTATTTTGACGCTTTTTAAAAATGTGTAGTGCCTTAAATTTAAAACTGATCAGTTTTGTATCTGAATTTGAACATTTCAATTTTCCAATTAAATCTTTTTCACCTTTTAAGGCTTCAATTTGAATCCCTCAAAAATTTTAATTGATCTTAATTTCAAATTCTTCAATTTTAAAGAACCCCATTTTTTTTTAAATTTAAAATTTTGAAATTTTGAAAGCCCTGATTTGTATACATTCTTAGCATATCAATTTAAAAATTATTCTGTTTAAATGCTTAGTACTGCAATTCTTCACGTTTAAAATTTTTGAGGCTTCGAATTCTAATTGCTTCGAAATCAGAAACTCTGATTTTAACATTTTATTTTATAGTTTAGTTTTGAATACATTAAAAGAAAAAACTTTCATCAATTTTGAAAATAAAATATTAAATCATTTTCACTTCATAGTTCTGAAATTGCAATTTGGATTATCATACTTTATATTGGATTTTAGAAACCATTGTGTGCATTGACATTAAAGCAAGGAAACACCAAAACCGCCGGAATCGCAAAAGACTATGCTAAAATTTTAAGCTTTTAAGTGGCTCGAATAACGCGAATAGTGCCTGACCATATTTTTATTATCTATAAAATAAGTAGAAATTTCCTATAGATTCAAATTAACGAAAATATTACTCAGTTCTATTTATAAAAATGTACTAAAGGCTGACTTTAAATTAGATTACTAATTGTAAGTTTAACACTCAGGTTGCCATTTTTAATTTATTGCACTCGTTAATTTATTACATTCACAGTATTTAACTTTTCAATTTTCTAACGATTTAGAAAATACAAGTATTAAAAAATAATATTAATAACTTCCCTCTCACGAGTGCCAATTACAGAATTTGTAAATACATTTTTTTTATCGTGGAAATGAATTGTCCTAGAAATAATTAATCGTGGAGACGAAAATTTTGTAATCGTGGATTTTTAGTACCGACTGAAAAAAAAACAAGCGAGCTTATGTATACGTGTCTGCTTGTACGAAATTGGCATCGATGCCTTTGTAATTCTTGTGTAAAACGTCTCTTGTACAATGTTGAGAAGAGCTTTGTATCAAATCGAATAGAGTAATAAAATTAAAGTAACTCCGCTATCACACTGTTCTGTTTTATTAGAAGCGGGGTAAGAGTACTAACAAGAATTAACTCGGTTTTTTTTAGATACTGTATGTATTAATTTATTAATTCCTTTGATAACTGAATAATTTTTTTAATTTAATAATATAATAATCAGTGTTGGGTAAGTTACTTTTTTGAGTAACCTGTTACAGTTACTATAGATAAAGTAATTTCAAGTTACCTAAAAAGTTACTTTTTCACTTCGTTAATTTTATAATTTAACAATCAAAATAACTAAGATGATAACTAATCAAAATTTAATTTAAAATGAAATAGGCATTAGTTGAAGTAAATAAAAAATGCACAATATATTTCGGCCAATGAAATTCGACATAATTCAAATTAATAGACATGTCACTCAGAATATCCTACGGATCAGATTCTGAACAGGATTTTTTTTTCAGCATTGCTCGGCAGGATCGCCAGAATTACTTGTTTCTTTGACTTTATTTTTATCAGCCATTAAAAATATTTTTTTATTGAATTTCAAATTAAAATCACGACTTGCGTATTTAATTTAAAAAATTCTATTCCCCCGTATCACGGTACTATGCAAACGTAACTTTCGATTGATAATATAGTTTAAAAATACTAGAATGCTCCAAATGTGGACAAAAACATCTTTTACATAATTTTATTTGAAACACTTTAAATTCCTAACATTTCATGTAAAAATATGACATTTTCGACAAAATGAATGACTTTTTAACAAAATAGTTTCATTTTCACCAAAAAGATGAATTTTCAACAGAAGAGTTGAATTTCCAACCAAAGTTAATTTTCAACCAAATATTTGGAGTTTTTACAAAAATAGTTAAATTTTTGACAAAATACATTATTTTTCAAAGAAATGGTTGAATTTTTATACTGAAAATATTTGTCTACAAAAAAGTTAATTTTCAACCAATTGGTTGATTTTTCTATTATTTTCAAACCAAACAGACGAATTTTCAACAAAAGAGTTAAATTTTCAACAAAAAAGTTAATTTTTAACCAGAAAACGAATTTGAAACAAAATAATTAAATTTTCAACTAAAATTATGAATCTTTAACCAAAAAACTAAATGCTTAACAAAGTAGTTCAAGTTTCAACCAACTAGGTGAATTTTCATTCAGAAAAGACCAATTTTCAACAAAATAACTGAAACCTTTACAGAATTTTTTTACCAAAACAGATGAATTTTGAAACCAAAAACCACACTTTCAACAAAAAGATTTGAACTTTCAACAAAAATGTTCGTTATTTTCAACCAACTACATAGTTGAACTTTATACCAAATTAGTTGAATTAAAAAAAAAATGAATTTTAAAATAAATTATATGAATTCTCAATGAAAAATATAATATGTGATATTGTTTTAACCAGAAAAAAATTAATTTGAAATAAATCACAGTTGAGTTCAACCAAAAAATACGTACCTTTCTTAATAGGAATTATACAAAAAAAGACAAAGTAACTTCAAAGCAATTAAAATTAAAGTTTCAAGTTACTGCAAAAATCGTAACTAAGTTACATTACTATTTACTTTTAAAAATAGTAACGAAGTTACCCTAAAAGTTACAAATAATGTGACTTTTTAGTAACTTGGTTAATTGTAACTAGTTACTACCCAACTCTGATAATAATATAATAATCGAAATTAATAAACATGATTGGAAAAAAGCGTCTTGATAGAGGAGAAGGTATTCACTGGCACGAGTTGAATTCTAATAAATAGATTAATTTTATTCACTTTCCTCATTTTTCGAGTCTGACTCACATGCACTACTTAATTCCTCAAAGAAATTTGTTGACCCTGACACTAGCAACATTTTCGACTGCATGCTCAGTAATCTTCACTTAGCTTGGGAAAATAGCCTGGAATAAAACTCTTCACATGCGGCTAACTAACATGCTAACATAACAAACGGCCCAACCAGGGAGCAGGTAGCACACTTGGATATTTCATCGCCTCCTGGATCGCCGACAACGTATCGTCGGTTCAATAGTCGAGAAGAAAATGTTTTTTCGAGACTAACAGCAAGTAGGCAGCCTGCACCATCGGATCCACAACCAACGAAGGGAGTCATCTCACAATACCAGGGAAAGGTAAATATTTTTTATAATCATATCTAAAAAAATACTTTTTACAGTCGAATAAATCGGGTTAGGGAAAACCTAGAAATCAGGGAAAAGTAAGGGAATTTCGCTGGTCAGAGAAAGTCAGGGATTTTGAAAAAAACAATGTAAAAGTCAGGGAATTTATGTAAGACGCACTTTAAGTAACTGTCAAGAATAATCAGAGCATTTGAAATATTTTAGGGTATTTTAAAATGTTCGAAGGAATTTTGAATAGATGTCAATAATTTAAAGGGATTTCGAAGGATCTTAGGGTATTTTTAAAAATCCCAAGAAATTTTCAAGAGCTTTGGAAAGTTGTCGAGTGATTTCGAAGGATATGAAATAGTTTAAGGTAGTTTAGAAGATTCCAAGAAATTTGTAACAGATTTCAATAATTTGAAGGGATTTTGAAGTATTTAAGGGTATTTTTAAAAACTCCAAGGAATTTGCATAAGCCTTATAAAGTAGTAAAGCAATTTCAAAGGATTTAAAATATTTTAGGATAGTTTAGAACATTTCAAAAAATTTTTAACAGATTTCAATAATTCGAAGGGATTTCGAAGGATTTTAGGGCATTTTTAAAAATTACAAGGAATTTTCAGGAGCTTAAGAAAGTTGTTGAGGGATTTGAAAGAATTTAAAATATTTTAGGGTATTTTAAAAGATTCCAAGGAGTTTTTAATAAATTTCAATAATTTGAAGGGATTCCAAAGGATTTTACTGTATTTTCAAAAATTGAAAGGAATTTTCAAGAGCTTTCAAAAGTTTAAAGAAATTTCAAAAGATTTCACAGGATTTGAAATATTTTAGGATATTTTAAAAGATTCTAAAGATTTGTAAAGACCGGATCCATTTCAAATCAGGCAAGGTTCTATACGATTGAAATCGCAGAATCTCTCGGGGACGAAATGTGTTTATTTCTAGAGGAAATTAGGTGATACATATTTTTCCGATTTGCAAAAAAGAAATTTCTACAAAGTTATGCGTATTTGAATTTTGTGTTTTGTTTTAAAAAAAACTCGAATTTTTTTCTTTAAGCCTCTGTAACTTTTGACCTAATTGAGATAATTATTATTTTCCTATTGATTCTAATAGCGTTCATCGTCTTCTTTCAAAATCCGGCATAAAATTGAAAAAAAAGATTCGAAATTAAGAAATTGATAGCGGTTATTCTGAAAAAATTAAAAATAGATTTTCTCAAAAAACCCACCCTTACATTATTTGTCATTTTTTGTTGAACCGGTGCTTTGATAATGAAGATATCTTGTAAGTTTGATGCTCGCTAAATAAATAAATAAATAAAGAATTCTTTTTTCTTACAATCGAATTTTCTACTTTTTTTGATAAAATGACAGATACGAAAAATGTTAAGATGAAAGTTTGCGCGTCTCAAAAAGCTCTGTGAAAAATATCTCTTGTTCTTTTGCGATATCTGAAATAGTTCACAAGAAAAATTCAAAAATTACATTTTTAGGAAAAAAAGATTCTCCCGGCCTCAACAATGGTGTAGCCCGCATAATGCTGATAAGATGACTTTCTTCTGTTAGCAGAAATTGTAAAAAAATATGCGAAAAAATATAAAAGGTGAGGTTTTCAAGAAAATACTTTTTCTTTTTTTTTCTTCAAATTGAAAACACGAAAAAAAATATTTTCTGGAAAACCCCACATTTTTTATTCTTCAAAATATTTTTGAAAAGTTTCTACTCATTGAAGAAAGGCATCTTATCAGCATCATGCGGGCTCAGGCCGGGAGAATCCCCCCCCCCCCAAATGTTATTTTTGCATTTTTCTGGTAAACTATGACAGATATCGCAAAAGAACAAAAGATATTTTTCATAGAGCTTTTTGAGACGCGCAAACTTTCATCAGAACATTTTTTCGTATCTGTCATTGTTTCCAAGAAAAAGTAGAAAATTCGATTGTAAGAAAAAAATTTCTTGATATATTTAGTTATTTAGCAAGCATCAAACTTACAAGATATCTTCATCATCAAAGTACAAGTTAAAAAAAAAATTGCAAATAATGTAAGGGTGGGTTTTTTGAGAAAATCTATTTTTTATTTATTTCTTTTCAAAAAAACGGCTATCAATTTGTTAATTTTGAACCTTTTTTCAATTTTCCGGTCAATTAGGTCAAAAGTTACAGAGGTTTAAAGAAAAAAATTCGAGTTTTTTGAAAAACAAAGCACAAAATTCAAATGCGCATAACTGTTTAGAAATTTCTTTTTTGCAAATCGGAAAAATATGTATCGCCTAATATCCTCTAAAAAATAACCAATTTTCTTTCCGAGAGATTCTGCGATTTCAATTGTAGAACCCTGCCTGATTTTAAATGGATTCGGTCTAAATATATTTCAATCATTTAAGGTTATTCGAAAGAGTTTTTAATTGATTTTAATAATTTGAAGGGATTTCGAAGGATTTTAAGGTATTTTTAAAAATTCCAAGGAATTTTCAGAAGCCTCATAAAGTTTTCAAGGGATTTCAAAGGATTTGAAATAGTTTAGATCATTTTAGAAGATTCCAAGAAATTTTTAACAGATTTCATAATTTGAAGGGATTCCAAAGGATTTCATGGTATTTTCAAAAATCGAAAGGAATTTTCAAGAGCTTTATAAAGTTTCAAGGAATTCGAAAAGATTTCAAAGGATTTGAAGTATTTAGGATATTTTAAAAGATTCCAAAGATTTTAAAATATATTTAAATCATTTAAGGTTATTCCAAGGAGTTTTTAAGTGATTTTAATAATTTGAAGGGATTTCAAGGTATTTAAAAAAATTCCAAGGCATTTTCAGAAGCCTCATAAAGTTGTCAAGGGATTTTAAATAGTTTAGAGCAGTTTAGAAGATTCCAAGAAATTATTAACAGATTTCATAATTTGAAGGGGTTTCGAAGGTTTTTAGGGTATTTTTTAAAATTTCAAGGAATTTTCATGAGCTTTAAAATTTGTAAAGGATTTGAACAGATGTCAAAAGTTTAGTAATAGTTTAGGATATTTTAAAAGATTCTAAGACATTTCGAAGAGATTTAAAAATTTTCAGAAAATTTACAAGGATTTTAATAATTTTAAGGGATTTAAAAAAATGTGTATGGTGTTTTAAATAATTTCGGAAGATATGGAACGATTTTATGAAACCTATAAGATTTTAGGATATTTTAAAACATTCCAAGGGATTTTATAAGATTGCCGAGGAAGTTTTCCAGGATTTCAGGAAATATGAGATTTCATGTAATTTCACGGGATTTTATATTTTAATGGATTTCAAACAATTTATCCACAAGAATTGAAGGTATTACCAATGATTTCAGGATATTTTTAAATATTTCCAGGAATTCTCAATTGATTTAAAAATTTTGAATTTATATATACTTTAATAAGTTGAAGTAATTCTAAAGGATTTTCAAGATTTTAGGTTAAAAATAGAATGATTTGGTCGTTAACTGGTTAATTGAACAGTGTCTTTGCATTTTTAAATATTTTACAATTTAAAATTTAAGCCTTTGAAAACCTTAAAATTAAAAATGTTCAAATTAAGATTTTAAAACTTTGAAAAAATTGTTATTTAAAGAAATCAAAATTTGAGGGATTTAAAATGTAGCCTATGGAAATTGTACATTCTCAAAATTGAACAGTTTTAAATTTGCGTCAGTTGAAATGAAAAAACCTCGGAATTATTATTATTATTATTATTATTATTATTATATCATTAAGCCGTTTCCCTTTCAGGGTAGGTGTGAATTGCTCGGTTGGATAGTAGTCAAATTTTCCAATTTCAGCTTTTGAATTTTCAGCCAAATTGAGAGGATAAAGTGTTTTAACGTAGTTTAATTTCTGGCATAGAGAGATTATAATCCATTTTAAGATAAAATTGAAAATTATTTCAAAATATTTATAACGAAACAAAATAAATTATTTTCTAGCTCTAAAAAAAATATATAAATTTTTATAATTTAGTTCAATTAAGCGTTAATTTCAATTTTCAATAGTCATCATAAATGTGAATAAAAATACAATTTAATTGAAATTCACTATTTTCACAGTTTACAATATTTACATATTTCAATGCTAAAAATTTAATGTTCACTTTGTAGAATTATAATTGGTACTCTGTGAAAAGTGTATTTATATTTAATCATAAAAATAATGTTTTCTCCACTTTTTATTAGTATTTGTTAATTTCTTGGATATTTAATATGCTACAAAATATTTTTCGAGATAAATGTATGCAAAATACGTATTTTAACGATTAAAATAAATTAAATTTGTATTTTCCCCATGCATTTGAGTAATTGTCGGCCTGAAAGTACAGTCCGCAGGACCGCCACCTATTATATTGTGTTTTAAAGTTTAACGCTATCCCTTTAAAAAGAACTTAGGACGATAAAAAAAATTAAAGTTTGACCAAGAGTGGAAATCAGAAAAAACTAAGGGATTTTTGAAAAAAATCTTGCAAAAGTCAGGAAATTTCTGTAAGAGGCACTTTAAATAATTTTTATGGACAATAAATAAGAAAATGTTTTATTGTAATTTAAAATTATTTTATTTAGTGTATGGAAGATTGTATATCAAAAATTTTACAAGATTTGGTTTTTGGTATTTGAATATTAATGCTCAGGGAAAATAAAAAATTTGTCAGAGTAAAGTTAGGAGTATTTGAAAATGAATTTTGGGGCAACCGTGATACATTATTTTTGTTAGTAATTTATTCGCCTTGATTGTTTTCTGTTGCTTTCTCTTGAGGATTATACTCTTGGTTAAAAAGTGTATTTTTTGGTTGAAAATGCAGCCTTTTTATCAAAAATTCATTCTTTTCATTTGAAATATCTACTATAACATTACTCGTTGATAATTCATCTTTTTTGGTAGAAAATTCAATTATTTGGTTGAACGTTGAACCACTTTGTTCAAAAATAATTTTGTTGTTGAATATTCATTATGTTAGTCGAAAATTCATATCTGGTAGAAAAATTTTCTTTTTATTATTTTTTTTTATTGAAAATTTAACTATTTCAGTTCAAGATTCGCAATTTTTTTTAATTCATCTCGTTCGTTGAAAGTTTATTTACTTTGTTGGAAAATAATTTAATTGGTTAAAGACTTAAGTATTTTGTTGAAAATTATTTTTCTTTTGGTTGGAAATTAATTTTTTGACTGAAAGTTTGAATATTTCATGATTGGTTAAAAATTGATAGTTTTTAGTTTAAAATTCATATTTTTTGTGTGAAAATTCAGCTATTTTGTAAAAAATGAGTGTTTTTCGCTGAAAAATTCAACTTTTTTTATGAAAATTTTTCTCTTTAAGTTGCAAATATTATTATTTGAGTAGAAAATTCAACAATTTAGTTGAAAATTCACATTTTCCGACTGAACATTTTTGTAAAGTATTCCTTTTTTGGCTTGAAAATTCAACAATTTGGTGAACATTTTTTTTCTCTATTGACTGGAAAATCTCTTGGCAAGAAATTCAATTCTTTTGTTGAAAATGTATCTGTTTGGATTTAAATTCATCTGTTCTGGTAGAAATTTGATCTTTTTAATTATAAATGCAACTATTCTATTTTTGGTAATTTTTTTATTAAAATTCAACTTCTTGAGTAAAAGTTGAACCACTTTGTGAAAAATCGATTTTTTTGTTCAAAGATTCATCTCCTTGGTTGAAAATTGAACAATTTTGTTGAAACTTCTTTTTTTTATTAAAAATTAATTTTTTACCCAAAAATGTTACTTATCCATTTTTTTGTTGAAAATTTATATTGTCGGGTACAAAATGCAACTATTTTACAAAAAATTCGTCTTTTGGCTTAAAAAATCAACAAATTGGATGACATATTTTCTTTCTGGACTGAAGTCTTTATTTGTTGAAAATTCATCTATTTGGTTAAAAAAATTAACTTGTGGGTTAGAAGTTGAAATACTTTGTCAAACATTCTTTTTTTTTATCAAAGAATCATCGTTTTGATTGAAAATTCATCTTTATGGTAGAAAATTAATATTTGCGTGTTGTAAGTTGAACTGTTTTGTAGAAAATTCGTCCTCTTGGTTGCAATTGTTTATTATTATTATTTTTTTTTTTTTTTCAAGTTGACCCACTTTGTTAAAAATTTACATTTTTCTTTTACTGAAAATTTAACTTTTTACTTGAAAATTAGGTTAAAAATTCAGCTATATGTTGACAATTCAACTTTTCGTGTTAAAAACTCAAGTCTGTTTTTGGTTGAAGCTCAATATTTTTTGTTCCGAAATGCGACTATTTTGTTAAGAATTAATTTTTGTAATGGAAAATTTCAATATTCCGTTAAACATTCAACTATTCTGTTGAAATTTCAAGTATTTTTCCAGAACTTTTATTTTATTTCAACTACTCGTGTTTGGTTGAAAATTAATTTGTCTATATGAACAAAAAAATCGTCATTTTTCATTTAAAAGTCACTTTTTTTAGAATTAAACTGTCTTATAAAAAATTCGATTATTTTGATGAAAATGCAACTGTTTTCGTTTGAAATTTAATCTTTTTTGTTTGAAATTCGTTCATTTGGTAAATAATTCATCTTTGTAGGTTGAAAATTCAACAGTTTGGTAAACATTTAACTGCTTTGTTAAAACTTTATTTATTTTATTAAAAATTCAATTATTGTATTGAAAATGAATATTAAATTAGCCTAAAATTGAAAAACTCAGTCAAATTTAAATAATTCTAATAAAAAAATCTCATTACATATAGAATTGAACTCGCTTTGATGATATCAACAGCAACAAAAGTTTTTTTTTGAAAAATGTCATTATATTGTTGTTGAAGTTTACAAAAATTGAAAACTTCAAAATATTGTCGATTTTGAAGTCGTGATTTTTGACTGTGATGAAATGAACATTCACCAAAAAACGGTTGTTTGACCATAAAAACAAACTTTTTTGACGTGTGAGAAATTTCGCATAAGACACTTTTGTTAGTTCCACTAGGCCTACAATTTCTAGACACCTTTAATATAAATTATCCTGTATGAAGTTATGTTTTGTTTGAATCCGTACATTTCTTCATGATTTAAAATAGTCCAACGGATTACATTAATTTGATCAAAACTGACAGCATTTGAAAAAGCCATTCTTCCAGAAGTTTCTTCGCTAAACGCTGGAATATGTGTCCCTTTTTTAGATTATGGAATGACACATTGCAGCATCAATTTATTCTGAAATCCTAAGCTGAAAATCTGTGTATTATTTGAAGTGAAATCGGCAATATAAGTATATACATCAATTCCTGCGATTGTATAGAAGCACTTTAGTTTTCATCGCACACAAACATATTTGTATGTCTAATACTGATAAATTGATTCGTCAGAGAACCAGAATTTTTCTGACAGAAAGCAGATAAATGAATAAAGTGCTTAAAAATGCGATTAATCGAATTTTCGTCCAATTGCGTCCGTCGCTCGCATATAACGGCATTTACGCGGAGGGATAGGCTGAAACTGTTGGATGTTGATTAAGCTCAACAGTCGGCGAGCATTTAACACGAACGAAAAATCACCTATATTTATTGGAAAATAATGCTACACAAAAGAGTCAAATCCTCTTGCCCCTTGTATGGCCTCAATTCTGTGCTCCTGGTTCCAATTGAGCAAAAAATAGGAACCATGTAAACGTAGCTAACGAGCGTCCCACAGAATTGTCGAGTGCATTTTTTTTTAACTCACCAGCTACGAATAGGAGAAATGGCGACGGTATAGACGAGGAACTCGTAAAATCGTAACATGCGATTGTTTCATGTTACGAGCTGACGCTGAATTTGCGATTGTTCTTATATGGGTTCATCATACTTTTTACGTTAGAGTGGCAGAAAAAAGTCGTGAGAATGATATGTATTCAATTTTCTAACACGCCCTAGTTTAAACCATCAGATTCATTTTAATATGCCTTGTGTAGAATCCAAACATTTTTTTGATTGGGAGCAAAGCTTAGAATAGGTTCATTTGGTCTATTGAATTCTTCTATGGCTTCAAATGCAATACTTTTCAACAAATTCAGTCACACAATTCCCAACAAAATAGTATACCATATTTTGACAAACGGGACTGTAAGGAAAAACAGAAAAAAAGAAAATAAACCAGAAATAGTATGATTTCCATGTGGACTAAACTGCTTTGTCTACCGTCAAATTTGGTTATTTTCAAAACTACATGTCATCCCATATGTCTGACTTAAAATAACGTTTTCTACTTGGAATCGTGTATGTCTGGCTTGAAATGACTTCTACTACTTCAAACTCGTTTTGGTTAGCTTAAATGACTTACTGCCGTGCAGGAAAAAATTTTTACAAGAAAGCAAAATATTTCTACAACTGTAATATTTTGTTGAAACATGTACTTTTTTGTAAAAAAAAAATGTATAAAATTCAACAGAAAAATACAATCAAATACAAATAGCTCATTTCTTCTTGCATTTTCTTGTAGAGAAGCAAAAATATTAACAATAAAGTTTAAGTTTCCACAATTCAAAAATTTTAACCTATAACTTTTTATCAGTATTTTTCCGCTAATTTTTTGTGAAAGCTAACAAGTTATTACAGAAAACTAAAGGATTTTACATTCTTTAATTTGGGTGTTTGCGTCGTTAAAACAATTTGAACTCTACGTGAATTATTATTGTAGAAAATTACAAATCTTCACAACAAAATACAAGACTTCACCAAAGCTGCAATAATGTTTATTAAAAAATGTACAAATATGAACAAAATAATATACATTTGTACAAGCAATACTTATAGAATCCGTGTCAACGTTTCGACTTGCACTTTACTGTCAATTTTTGTAGGATATGTGATATGAATAAGTTTCTACAAAAACTAAAATTTGTAAAAAATATGACACCTTTACCAAGAACTCTTGCTATTATAATGAATATATAGATAGATAGATCAAGCAGCAATTTCAGTTATGCAACATTTTTTTTAAATAACATTTTACCTGGATATCCACATCTATCAAACGTAATTTTAAATCAGAGATGTTATTTATTTTTCAAAATAATGTTATGTAAATCAATTTATGCATGGAAATGCATTTTAATGAAGAAAAAAAAACATTTTTAAAAGTGTGTATAAGTTTATTTTTTAAGATATTAACATTGAGTGTCACAGTCATCACTGTTCCAATAATGATAAAATCGATGAATTGTATTAAATTATATTATATCAATTGTTAGAAACGCACCCAACTCCAGTTCCGTATCGGATCAAGAGTAATTATCTTCAAATTAATATCAAACTCATTAAAAATCCAAAATTTTACATCTTTTTAAAGATCTTTAAAGTTTTCAAAAAAATTGTAAAAATTTTCTAAGACTGGTGGGACAATTTAAAATGAATTTTTATTTTGAAAAATTAATTTTAAGAAGATATTTGAAAAGATTTTCAAAAAATTTCGATTAGTAAATAACAACTGAACTGTTAACAATTTGTGAAAAATTCGTGGAACTGTAAGATATATTTAAAAGTTTTGAAGATCCCAAAATAATTTAAAACTTGAAAAGATTAAGAATCATTTAGAACAAAATGTAGATTTTGGAAGATTTAGAATAAAAAATTAAAAGCCTTTCCAGAGTTTTGAAAGGTTTCAAATGAATACAAATTTTTTATCAAAATTGCTAGAAAAACTAAAAATGATTTTTTCAAATTAATTTTCAAAGAATATTCAAAAAGATTTCCAAAATTTTGAAGAAAGAATGAGGAACCAGTTAATGCAATTTTTTAATCTTGCTGGATTTTCAAAAAAAAAATGGAAAACTTCGAGTTCCAAGATGACAGAAAAATGTTCATTAGATTACTGGGAAATTTTCAAATGATTTTTTCAAACAAATTTCTAAGAGAATATTCAAAAAGATTTTAAAACAGATTTTGATGTATCAATTAATGTTTCTATCTTAGAATTGATTAACCGTTATGAAAAAGAAGTATTGTATTTTTATCTTTAAGAGTTCGAACGCTATATATTTGAAAAAAAAATGAAACTTAAGGATTTGTTGTTTAATAATGATTATTCATGATTATTTTTCAATATTCTACCATTCCTTTGAAGTTCAAACATAAAAGCTTAATTTGTTGAATAGCTATCATGTATAGATCTCAATTTTAAATTATCTCATTACAATATTCTAAATCTTTATCATACTAGGTCGAAATAGAACAACTTTTTGGCTGCAAATCCTGTACATTTTTGTAGATTCTTATAGTTTTAAATTCTTGTAGTTGTACTTTTTGTAAATTCTTGTAGGAAATTAAAACTATAATAAAATATAACAATATACAAAAAAACTACAAAAAAGGTAAAAAAATTCGTCCGAATAATAGTAAAAGGTTGTACTTTCCTGTAATTTTGGTTTTAATTTATTGCATTTATTTGTAGATTCCTGTGAAAATGGTTTTAGTCTTTTGCACTTTTTTGTGAAAAATTTTTCCACAAAAGTGAATATATATTTAGTATGAACAGTATACTATTTTAAAATACTACTCGCCTTCTTCTGCCCTAACTAAAAAACATAAAAATTGCGTTCAAATTGCCATAGGTAGTTTTTTAGGTCCATTTCGACTTAAATAAAATCCCATGAAATCTTTGAAATCTTTTGAAATCCCAAAAAGTGCAATCTTTTCAAAACCTGTGAAATCTAAATAAAAATTTTTGGAATCTCTCTAAATCTTTTTGAATTATTTGAAATCACTTCCCGCGTTTACCAATAATTTTAAAACTTTTGAGAACCCTTTTCCAGCCATTAAAACACGATTCCGATTCCTTGAAATCTTTGGAAATTTCTCGAATTCTTTTGAAATCTTTTCATATATTTTAATTCTTTTAGATTCTATAAAAATCTCAAATAATCATTTTAAATATTCAACATAATTTTAATTCCTTTGAAATCCTATGGAATCCCTCGAAATCTTCTGACATCTTTTTAAATCACTTTCATTCTTGTGAATTTTTTTTAAATCCCTAGGTATATTATTAATCTTTTAAATACTCTCGGAATCTCATAGAGGACCTGAGCTCTTTGAAATATATTGAAATCCCTCAAAATTCTTTGATTTTTTTGGGAATTTTTTTCGATACAAAAAATGAATTTTCAAATTTACCTCGCAAACCATACAAGATATCGTAAAGGTATAATACGTATTTTTTGCAAAACTCTGTTAAAATTATTTCGTAAAATCGATGAAAATGAAAAATTCCACAAAATGGTTCACCATAAGTAGAACTTATGTTAATTATTAATTAAATATATGAAACTAAAAAAAACAATTGGTTAAAAATATGCATTTTTATGAAAAATCAGATTACTCAATTTTCAAAAAATATCCTTATTAGTTTAAAAATACAGATCATAACAAAAAATTATCTTGTTTTTCAAAATTAAGTTTTCAAATTGTGAATAGCTAAATTCTAAAAAATAAAATTCTAAAATAAAAAAAAATAATAAAAAAAATATAAATTCTTTGTTTACTGTAAATCATCATTTGAAAAAGAGAAATCCTCTTAGCTTTAAATTCATAGCTTATCATGAGCTTCGCATTTCACTGTATATTTAATAATATTACTCAGCGATTGAAGCTGAGAATAAAAGTGATTATTTCTCGAATGTGAGGAAATTATTTTCATGCTTTTTATTGAATTCTATCAATTCTGGCATTTGAAATGATTTTATATGCATTTTTGTTATCAATGTATTACGCTCTAATTCAGTTAACTGCGTGGAAATGTATATTAAATTGTTATTTCAGCGTAAAATTATTTTTCAGAGTATTTTAAGACACTAAATAGAAAAAATAATGGGGCACATACATACATATAATTATATCCAGCCACAAATTAAATTCCGTAACTGTATTTCACAGAAAGCAGCATATTAATCAGGAACGATTACATTACGAGTACATTAAATACAATGTATACTTTGCCATTAAATTTAATGTGCATACGAATAAATTAAGCTTTCATTTTCTGCTTCTGATTATTTGATATTAAAATTTAAATTGCCAAAACTATAATGCTTTTAATTTTTGCATTCGCCTAAATTTTATCAGATTTTTGAATTGTGTTCATTTTGTTATTTAACTGAAGATAAAAAAAGGTTAAAAAAATTATAAAGAACATTTTTTATTTGCAAAAGGAACCAAAAATTATTAAATTGTGTGGAAACTTAATTAGTATTCAAAAACCGAGGCGATATAACATGCGGTAGAAAATGAGAATAATATGTCTTTGGTATTATTATTATTATTACACCTAATTAATTATACGACTACACATGGGATTACTTATTGTCTTATAGGTTCAGGGCATAGTATGTAATAAATATATGTGTCCCCATCTTTCTGTAATTTTTCAATTTTCTACATTTTATAAATAGACAGATTTTAAACAAATTTAAGCAAAATGTTGTAAATTGATCTTATATGAGAAAAAATATATTTGCATTCCACTCTGTTCCTTTTTATTCCATAGCGACTGTTTCAATCACAAGCCGTGACCTTCATCAGGCCGTGTCATTTGCCTTGCTCTCTTTTTCGGCCATGTTTAAAACAAAGATGTCGATATTTTTGTGACCGTTTTGTATAAATAATTGACTGAATCGGAGGCCCTTGATATTTTTTGACTTAATTCCTTTTTCTTCCAAAAAAGACCGAGAGGCCTCGGAGTCAATTATTTAAACAAAACGGTCACAAAAAATCAACATTTTCATCAGGAACATGACCAAAAAGGAGAGCAATGCAAATGAAATGCCAGACCAGGATCACGAGTTGTGATTGAAACAGTCGCTAATGAATAAAAAGGAACTAATTGGAAAAAGACCGAGAGGCCTCCCCAATCATTTATTTACACAAAACAGTCACACAAAAATCAACATTTTTATTAGAAACATGGACGAAAAGGAGAGCAAGGCAAATTACACGGTCTGGTGAGGATCACGGGTTGTAATTGAAACAGACGGTACTGAATAAAATGAAACTGAGTAGAGAGAGATCGAAAGGCCTTCTAAATCAATTATTTATACAAAACGGTCACAAAACAATTAACATTTTTATTTGTAACATGGCCGAAAAGGTGAGAAAGACAAACAAGACGGCCTGATGAGGGTCACCGGATTGTGATTGGAACGAGGCGCTCTTGAATGAAAAGGAAATGATTGAAAAAAACCAGAGGCCTCCTCAATCATTTATTTATCCAAAATGGTCAACAAAAAATCAACATCTCTATTTGGAACATGGTCGAAAAGAAGAGCAGGGCACACAAAACGGCCTAACGAGTGTCACGGGTTGTGATTGAAACAGTAGCTACTGAATAAAAAGAAACTTTGTGGGAAAGGATCAAGAGGCCTCCTCAATCAATTATTTATACAAAAGGGTAACAAAAAATAAAAATTTTTAAATTGGAACATGGCCGTAAAGGAGAGCAAGGCAAATGACACGACCTGGTGAGGGTCACGGGTTGTGACTGAAACTGTCGCTATTGAATAAAAAGAAACTTTGTGGGAAAGGACCGAGAGGCCTCCGTAATCAATTATTATTCGAAACCGTTACCAAAAATGAACATTTTTATTTGTAAGATGGCCGAAAAGGAGAGCAAGGCATAAAAAAACGACCTAGTGAGGGTCACGGGTTGTGACTGAAACAGTCGCTATTGAATAAATAGAAACTGTTTGGAAAAGGACCAAAAGGCCTTCTTGATCATTTATTTTTTCAAAACAGTCACAAAAAATCAAAATTTTCATTTGAAACATGGTCGAGAAGGAGAGCAAGGCAAGCAAACACGGTTTAATAAGGGTCACGGGTTGTGACTGTAACTGTCGCCATTGAATAAAAAGAAACTGTGTGGAAAATTATCGAGAGGCCTCCTCAATAAATTATTCATACAAAAGGGTCACGAAAAATCAAAATTTTAAATTGGCATATGGCCGAAAAGGAGAGCAAGTTGTATGATACGACCTGGTGAGGGTCACGAGTTGTGACTGAAACAGTCGCCGTTGAATAAAAAGGAACTGTGTGGAAAAGAACCGAGAGGCCTCCTTAATCAATTATTTATACAAAACTGTCACGAAAAATCAAAATTTTAAATTGGCATATGGCTGAAAAGGAGAGCAAGTTGTATGATACGACCTGGTGAGGGTCACGAATTGTGACTGAAACAGTTGCTACTAAATAAAAAGGAACTGTGTGGAAAAGAACCGAGAGGACTCCTTAATCAATTATTTATACAAAACTGTCACCAAAAATCCACATTTTTATTTTGAACACGGCCGAATAGGAGAGCAAGGTAAATGACACGGTCTGATGAGGGTCACGGGTTGTGACTGAAACCGTCGCTATCGTATAAAAGGAACTGTGTGGAAAAAGACCGAGAGGCCTCCTTAGTCAATTATTTATACAAAAATGTCACCATAAATCAACATTTTCATTCTGAACATGGCCGAAAAGGAGAGCAAGGTAAATGACTCGGTCTGGTTTGGGTTACGGGTTGTGACTGAAACAGTTGCTACTAAATAAAAAGGAGCTGTGTGGAAAAGGACCGAGAGGACTCCTTAACCAATTATTTATACAAAACTGTCACACAAAATCAACATTTTTATTCTGAACATGGCCGAAAAGGAGAGCAAGGTAAATGACATGGCCTCGTGAGGGTCGCGGATTGTGACTGAAACATTCGCTAGGGAATACAAAGGAACTGAGTGGAAAGATACCGAGAGGCATCCGAGTCAGTCGCTTATTTATACAAAACGGTCACAAAGGAATCAACAAAATAGTTCTTCATCAATCTTGAGTAAAATATTATAGCTTGAAAACATTATTGTATAGCTTGGAAATATTGATTAGTATATTGTCATTTTTTATTCATATTCGAACCACTCAAGTTTTGAAATTTCTAAGAATATCAAATTATTGAAAATATTTCAAAGGAAAAAAGAACTTTATACAAACTCACGCGATGAATCAACATCCATTGTAATTTTTTTTGGATTCATACTACTCTCAGTAATAGTTTATTACCAATCTTGTAACGTGATAAAATAATAAGATGCACTTTCCAGGCATTCTCAAGAATTCAAGGTTTTAAAAAAAGACATTCAGGTTACCTAGAACTCGATGCGAAGGTTTTTTGATCATTATTTAGATCAGGCGATAGCGCCCCGGGTTTGTAACTAAAAGATCTGGGCTCGATTCTTGATAACTGCACTTTTTTCGGTTTTTTCTTAAATTCAATTTTTTATTGCAGTTGGCTAAATTGAGCTACAAATAGCGATATTTTATTGGTACGGATATGAGGATCTACCATTTAATTCATTTTAATAAAGCCAAAATATTCACTTAACCAAATTCTTTTCATATGAAAAATCAGTGTTTTCAACGTTTACCATTTTTCATACAAACCTTTTTTGGCTAATTTCTCCTATTTGAAATATGGACCGAATCCATTTCAAACCAGGCAGGTTCTACACTTGGAGTTTGCAGAATCTCTTGGTAACGAAATGTGGAGAAACATGTTACTACGAAGTTATGCGTATTTGAATTTTGTGCTTTGTTTTTCAAAAAAACACAAATTTTTTCTTCAAGCCTCGATAACTTTAAATATTCAATAACTTTAAAGTTATTATCTTTCTTATTTTTTTAATCTAATGTTGAAACGTGAGAAAGCATCTTCTAGATCTTCTGCAAGGTATCACAGAAGAGCAAGAGGTAATTTTCACTGAACTTTTTTAGGCGTGCAAACTTTTATCTCAGAATTTTTTTTATCTGTCGTTTGCGAAAAAAATGAGAAAATTTGATTTTATAAAAAGAAAATTCTCCTGGCCACAATAGGTTTTTTTGAAAAACAAAACACAACATTCAAACACACATAACTATGGAGACAATTTTTTTTTGCAAATAGAAAAAATACATATCGCCTAATTTTCTGTGAAAAGCAACATATTTTATCCCCGACAGATTCTGCAACTTCAAGTTATTCTACTATTTCTTCAAATTTAAATATTTGTTTTTAATATTATTTTCTGTTTCTACACAATCTATTTTTATCTCATGTGAAAGCAATCAGGGTATATTCTAAGCCGAATTTGCAACTAACCGAATGTATAGTACCCGAAAACTAAAAAAAAAAAAAGGAATCCACATCCGAAATTTCCGATTTTTGTAAGAAGACTTATGTCATAGTATTTAAAGCCTCTATAATAAAAGTAGATAATTTTTCTTTAGCACAATTATCACAATTATTTTGTGTCGGAGATCGGAGTATGCTAAATCATTTCAATATTTACTTCTTACAACTAACGTTTTTTACTTTTGGAACTAACCATTTTCGTTTGCAACTAACCGACTTAGTTACAACTAAACGTTAGAATATACCCTACCTGTGCGTATATTCTCTTTGAGCCATTGCGCGACCACTATCAATAATGTGCTCGATGGATTCGTTGGTATCTCCACATAATCGGCACCGGTCAACCACGTCTTAATGTAGCACGTGTTTGCGATAATTTCTGGTGCTGAAAACCCTGCCCTGTATCGCAATAACGAATCTTTCCGTTTCTGGATACAGGACGCCCTTTCTCAGCCAAATATTGGATGCCTCACTATCCACTTCATTTTGATCTAACGATTCTGCAAATTTTTCAACGGCAATTTGTTTAGAAATGTTTAAGGTACCACCAGGAATTTTTTCAGATTTTTCTTATTATTTTTTCAATAAAAAACTATGTTCCAAATTTCACTGTCTTTAAAAGCTGTCAAATTTCCCTACTTTTTAACAGATTTTCGGGACTGTAAGCTTTAAAAAGTTTTTTGGCATATTCGTTTCAGGCTCATTAATGTACAAAATTTTGACCTTTAAAATGATCCTTCATTCATTGAGCTACCATTTTTTTCACTTACATTTTTAACGTCAAAGCCAGAGGACTTGAATTTTCTCGCCGATAGTAGATGGCAGTAAATTCAGGGACAATTGCTCTACATTTAAGGAAAGTTTAGGCCAATCCAAGTGCTTCCATGGTCAATTCAACTGAATGTAAGTAAATGTAGGTAAATTCAACTGAATTTAGGTGAATATAGGTAAATTCAAATGAATTTAAGGTCAATTGAACTGAATAATATTGAAACAAAGGTCAATTGAACCAAATTTAAGGAAACTCTAGGTCATTTTAAATTAATGTAAGGCCAATTAAACTAAATGTAAGTGAATTGAAGTACAATTTATCAACATCTAAGGAATATGTAGGTCAATTCAAGTGATTTCATAGCCAATTCAACTGAATATAAGTGAATGTATGTCAGTTCTAGTCAACTGAAGGTCAATTAGACTGAATTAAATTCTATCAAAGGTTTATTTAATTAAATTTAAGAAAACTGTAGGTCAAATCATTTGAATTGAAGATAAACTGAATTTATAGAAAGTGCAAGAATATTCAAACGATTCCATGGTCAACGCCAATGGACATAACAGGCATTAAATCAAGTTAGTCTCAATCGAATGAAAGATCAATTTAACTGCATCCGTATAAGGTGCTTTTAATTGAATTTAAGTAAATTGAAGGCCAATTGAGCTGAATTCAGTTGAATTAAGGATCAATTCTAATACATCTTTATAAAGTGAGTTTCACTTAATATAAGGAAAGGGACCTATATCACAAATTAAGATTGTGCAATTGTTCGAAAATACCAACCCCAACCTTCCTCTTATCTATGTTTCATCACTTAAAATTACGGAATACCCTTCGCCCCCTTAAGTCTTACATAATTTTTCAATTATCCGAGAGTGCAGGTCCATTCCAGTAAACTCGAGGGCCAATTTCTCTCGCAGAGCAGCATAATAATTATACGGAAATAATTTATAATGTATTAAAATAATAAAAAAAATTTGTTTATGATGTTATAAACAAACGATTGATTAAGAGTAATTTTTCCGTGATTTGCAATGATTAGTTGTTGAAATTCCTTGTTCTTGCATAACATATGAGAGAAATTATTGTACGATTAGGATTAACTAAAAGTATATATGTTTTTTTGCTTCCTCATAGAGAAAGCTTTGTAATGATAACACTTTTGAAAATTTTTTTATTCTTTTAATTTAACGTTGATCCATTAAAAATGTCTAATACAACGTTCTTAACAATTGCTCGGATGTATGCAAGACTGCTCGCACCCAGGGTACTAATCAATCTTTCTAGCGATCACCCCAAGTGAAGACCCTCACAGTCACCATGTAAGGCTCCCCACTCGGGCCCATTAGTATCCAAGGTCATTTGTTGCAGGCGTCATTCACTCCACTGACACACTTCTTCATGAATTTCTTATAAACTATTTGTCGCCACACTTTCCTGTCTTGGCCATACCTCTCTCGCTTCCTTCACGTCCATGTATTTTCTCATGCAAGCTCTTGTGTTTCTATGGCTTCTTATGTTTCTTCGAATTAGGGTCTCATTCAAACATTCAGACTTTTTTACTTCAGATAATGGCTCCTACTCTACCGATAACTTTCTGACTCTCGTTTATACGCCTATCTAAGTCTCCATCTATCTTTCCGTCATTTGTGAATAGGCTATCAAAGATACGTACTTATCAACTTGTTCTATTCTCTCGTAGTTTAGGACAATGTTGCATATTGTTTTCTCACCTTTTCCTTCAAACACTATAATTTTTAATAGTAGATTTAATGCTTTGACGGTGATTCATTATAATAAAAGGAGGTGTTTCAGGTTTCAATCGTGTGCAAAACTACGAATCTTGCCGACACGGACGTTTTGTGAACATTTCAGTTCACTTCTTCAGCGCTAACCTGAATCTAAAGTTTCAGGTTATGTTGTTCTTATATACTCTCTCTACAATGTATGTGATTGTACAGAGCGCCCCATCGTGGAGACCGGTCGAACTTGATTGGCCCATAAGGTATTTTTTAAAAGACCAGGGAGGACGGAAAGTCAAATCAGATTGGTATTATATCCATTGTCCCTATTGATGTTATTAGGGCGTTTTAAGATTTGAATTGCTTCTCTATGTTTTCTTCGACAAAAATTGTATGTTTTTGCGATGACGGTCGTTTTGTCAAATAAAATGCTATGTCCTGTTTCGACATGATTCTCAGCTAGGGCTGATTGCGTGAAATGTTTTAGCCTGACTTTACTCTCATGTTCCTTTATACGTTGGCTCATCGCTGTGCCGGTTTCTCCAATATAGACTTTGCTACAAGAGCAAGGGATTTTATATACTCCCGGATCACTAAGAGGTGCATTTTTATCTTTAGGGTTGTTTAGAAGTTGTCTTATTTTTGCAGGTGGTTTAAATATGGTTTGGATGTTGCTTTTGTTAAGAATTCTTCCTATTTGTTCTGTGACATTTCGGATGTAGGGTAGGATGGTGGTCGTTTCTCTCACTTTCTATAGTAGGTTGTGCTGACTTATTGTTTTTAGTGTATTTTCTTATGACCTTATTAATTTGTTTGTTCGTGTAATTGTTCTCTATTAGGATTTGTTTAACGTTTTGTAATTCCTTTTGTAAGTTATCTTTATCTGTTATGGAGACAACTCTGTATACAAGGGAGTTGATGAGCGATTGTTTTTGAGATGGTTGGTGGTGGGGGGAGGCATCTAGGTATATGCTTGTATGGATGTGTTTTCTGCAAATTTCATGTCCTAATGTGTTATCAGATCTTCTGTAAACTAGTACGTCCAAGAAAGTAAATTTTCCGTTTTGTTCAATTTCCATGGTGAACTGGATATTAGGGTGCAATCGATTGATGGAATCAGAAAACTTCTGTAGTTCATCTAGTCCATGTCTCCAGATGACAAAAGTGTCTTCCACGTAATGGCACAAAAATTCCGGTTTCAGCTTGGATTAGTCGAAGATTTTAGTTTCTAGATGTTCCATAAAGATGTTGGCTATTACAGGTGAAATTGGAGATCCCATTGCTGCTCCTGAGGTTTATTCGTAGAATTGGTTATTGAAATAGAAGTAAGTATTATTGAGACAGTGTTCTATCAGAGATATGAGGTCGGAGGGGAAGTTTGCAAAGGATTTAATAATATCGATTGTATCAGAGATTGGTATTTTCGTAAAGAGATACTACGTCGAAAATCACTAGGATGACTTGGGGTTCAATGTGAATCTGCTGCATCTTTTTGATAAAGTTAAAAAAGGTTTGGACTTGTGTGATAGAGTTTCCTGTGAAGCCCGATGAAAAAAATCATGAATGTGGTTTCATATTTGCGGGTAGTTGTAATAGAGTCAAATATCGACGCGGAAGAGGCATTAATGAACAACAATCAAGGGGTATTTTCAATTAGAATATGGAACTAAATGAAATTTCTTTTATATTATTTTATAACTTTTTAGTTAAAAACAAACGCACTTCACTTTCAGAATGAGGCAGCTATTGATGGCGTGCCAGATCCCAACCGAAGACAAGAATTCATCCATGAAACTCAACGAAATAAAACGGTGTGATCATTGCTAAAATTATTTAGGATGCAGAAATGTGTCTTGAACCTAATTACCAAAGATTGTTTTTTTAGAGCTCCAGTCCAAATTTGAAGTTTACGGCAGACGTGGTAAGGCAATGGATCACCGACCACAACTAGAAGAAAGCAAAGGATTTTGAAGAAAATTGCCTGATGACACAGCTTCTTGATGGAACACATGATAGTGCTCGCAAGGCATTAATAAAAATTGCTTGCGCAAAATTGGTCGGCATAACGAATGATTAGTGAGTGGATTTATTTTTCGTTATAGATACTTTACGTTTGTGCACACTCGAATAATATATTCATTATCACAATATTTTTCTTTGCAGTTATCCAGCTTCAAAATTCAAACAGCAAGTGGCTAAATCCATCATTGAAGCCTTTCCAAAACTACGCTCTTCGTTCTATTCAAATGGATATGTATGTATTTTGACTATTATTTGTGAATAACTTCCATAGTACCTAAACAATATGATATTTATATGAACATGTACATGAAAACATCTTTTTTAGGAGCATTTTTACGATCGTGACTCCGCGTCTGGATACTTAGAATATACATTTAAAACTATGCGGAAACATCTCCATCATGCGTTAAAAAACGAGCATCTTCAAATAATAAAAGAAAGGCGGACACACAGAAAGATGAAACAAGAGAAACATTGCAAGGAAATGCAGAATGGACTTTACTTCCCCGGACGAAATGGCTTCAGAGGTAAAAATAATAATGATAATAAATGGTTACTTATTTTGTAAATACATTACAAACCTTGGTGTAAAACAAAATGTCTTCTTATACAGGTTGCTGATCTTTCTTTCCGAGAACCTTCAGCTACAAATAAAACAATAATCCTCGAAAAGATGGACGTCACCAGGCCCAACCGAGTGAAGGAAATTTTTACAGAAAATGTGTTTGAATCAGTCACGGAAATTCTACGAAAATATCCAAGATTTGAGGATTTTAATGGAGAGCTGGTCACTTACAAATATTCACTATTCCTTTTAATATGCATTTCAGATAAACAGGAAATTTTTGGCAATAAAGCCATATGAATACAAGTTTTTAGGCAAATTCCATTCATTTTTTGCTCCCCGCATTTTGGCATATGTTGGTAAACATAGAAACGATCTGCTGCAACGAGTAAACGGTTTAGAGGGTAAATATTTAATGCATTTTTCGCTTTGTAAGAATTTATAATTATGGTTTTAATATTAGTGATAATGTATTCTACACATTCTTTCACAGACAACTTGAAGTCTTTGGCGTTGTTACCAGAGATTCTCCCCATCCCTAACTTCGTACATAACAAGAAAAGGAAGACAAAGCCGCAGCAATATGTTATTCATCGTAAAGAAGTGCCAAGCAAAAATTTGTTGCAGTTCGTTCGTGTAAGTAATACGACGATGATGCCATTAACTGCATTTAATTTTTATATTGCTGTATAGTGTACATTATAATTTATTGCATCAATCATGTTTAGGGAGGAGAGGACATTTTGGAGGCAAAAAAGTCAACAGGACGAGTACAGCCCTTCCTAATTTGTGCAACTGGCATCAATTCTGAAACAGAGAGACCATTTTTTATAAGGGTGGATTCAGAAATTATTTCGGTCCCCTGCAGAAATGCCATGCAGGCATTTGATATACTCTTCAAGCTGCATAATTGTTTCAATGTCGAATATGCACCAGAATTAATAATTTTTTATAATTGTATTGCTGGCTGTGTCATCAACTTGGAACAGCCGCGTGGCTGCTGTGCTTCGCTTTTTAACATATTGTCTAATATAACGTTGACTGAACGGTAAGAATAAATGCAAAATAAGCAATGCATGGTCAAATTTAAAAAAATCCTGAAGTAAGATATTTATACTCATCTTCTTTTCAGAACCCCCCAACAACAGCCAGAAGAAGTCCAAGGAGTCGAGAGAGAGGTTGAGTGAGCGCAACGGAGATGAGCAGCTCCGTAGCTACAAAGCGGGCAGTGCAAATACTCGCGTGCATATTACGCATTAAAAAAAATTATCTTTCTTGATTGAAAATTAACTCTTTGATTTGAATTTTAATATATTATAATAATTATCTTAGTGTACAAAATAAATTTTTATTATTCTGAATTTGTATTTTTTTATTTAATTACAGCATTAAAATAGTTTTTTCAGTCGAAACGAGTGAGAAGTTGCTCTTTTTTAGTTTTATTTACCGCTCGAAGGGCTCTAGTGAAAAAATTCACTCGAAAATCGATTGCATTATTTCACTCGCTTCCAGTGATATTTCCTTCTTTTTCGAGTTGTATTTACCGCTCGAACGGCTCGAGTGAAAAAACTCACTCAAAAATCGATTGAATTATTTCGATTGCTTCCAGTGCTATTTCGCTGTTGTTCGAGTGAGAATTCGCTCAAAGGAGTTGAGTGGGAAATGCACTCGAACGAAAAGTGGAGTTTCGCTCGAATAAGAGAAGCGGGGTTTTCACTTTTTCTTCGAGTGTAATTTCACTCGATTTGAGTGAAATTTCACTCGGGAAAATTTAGAGAGTGGGTGCATGCATTTCGTTAATCAAAGTTGCAGTCCATTCCGAGGCTATTTTACTGTATTCATTGTTTCAAGTATACGCCCGACCAACACATTTATGTGAGAAATGTATTTTGTGAGACGAAATCATGCCCAAATTAAGTAGTTAGTCGTCGTAGGGCAGGGATCGCCAGGAGTCAGTCTTTGATTGACAAGACTGACAGTGTCAGTAATGAAGACTAGATCAAATAGACCCCAATAAGTTAATATAAGATAAGATAAGGTAATATAAGACCCCTTTAAGTTTTCCTTCGACTTGGGTTTTTTTTCAGGGTTCGAATACGAAAAATTCGGACGCCCCGCTGTGAAGTACGTGCTGATTGACCGTAACCCTTCGTACGTTTCCTGGAAAACGAAGAAAAAAATTAAAGAAAAACTTTCTGTCAGTTTCGCACTTGTCGTGTCAATCTGCACTTGCTTAAAGTGGCGAGCCCTGTCGTAGGGTGGAGAGTCTAGTTATAATGTCAGTCCCACCAAACTTCGGTTAATAGAGGAGGACAGAACTGGAACCGAGAGAGTCAATAACTTGAAAATGGATGAGGATAAAAAAAAATTTTCTAAAAATACTTAGTAACTTTTTTTAGCACTTTATAATACTTTGAAAATAGATTTTTTTTATAGCAGACATGCCCAGCTAGGGGAAATTTCTGCCGGGAACACATGTTCCGCGTCCACCACTATTTCTTCTGGAGAGCGGGAGTGGTGGTAGAGGCGGGCGAGAATCTCTCCCATGTGACGTCACATTGCACCGTAGATACGCAACGTGACATCACAGAGGAGAGATTCTACCATCACTCCCGCTCTCCAGAAGAAATAGTGGTGGATGCGGAACATGTGTTCCCGGCGGGAATTTCCCCTAGCTCGGCATGTCTGTTTTATAGTCAAACTTTTTTCTTTAAAATATTTCGAAATTGATGCAAGAATATAAACGATTCTTTAGTTCGCGGCCAATGGACTGACTTATAATATTAATACATTTTGTTAAAGAGTAGGGAAGTTATGGTTATTTATATTATTTGAAAAATCGATTTTTATAGTAAAACTTCTCTCATTCACATAATTTAAAATTGATGCGAGAACAGAAAAGATTTGTTGATTAGAGACGAATTGATTAACTTACAATATTAATAAATTTTATTGAAGAGTAAGGAAGGTATAGTTACTTGAAACATTTGAAAAATCGGTTTTTATAGTTGAACTTTTTTCATTAACATAATTCAAAATTAATGCAAGAACGGAAAATATTCCTTGGTTTGAGACAAATCAGTTCACCTACATATTGCATTAAAGAGTACGGAAGTTAGGGTCATTTATATATATATTTAAAAATCTGTTTTAAACAAATAAAAACTTGTTTTATTAACGTAATTCAAGGTTCATGTGAAAATCGAAAAGGCTCCTTGAGTCGAAACCTTTTAATTCACCTATTTAGATTTTTTTTGACTTCCTCTATGATGAAGCAAATATATTTGCTAATTAATCGTAATGAGAAAGTAAAGTGGTTATTAAATGAGCACTAGCGCAGCTAGTTTCAATTATTTAAACAATTTTTGTAAATAAATATACATTTTGAAAATGTCTCACTGAATAGGCTCATTTTTTCACAGAATAAACTAAAAATGTCTTTTCTATGACTCCTTGTCGTCATATTTAAAAATTTGACAAAAGTTTTTAATTATTTAAGCAATTTTTGTAAACAAATGTCCATGTTTGCTATCACTCCATAAATAGACTCAATTGTTTTGTTTACGAAATCAACTAAAAATGTCTTGCCACTGACTTCTCGATGTCATATTTTTCGAATTAATAATAAATGCTAATTATTTCAAAAATGGCTATAAACAAATGCACATTTCGATCTTCCATTTTCTATGAATAGTCTCAATTTCTTAACGAATCATCGAAAAATGTCATACCAATGATTTCTTGATGTCATGTTTTTCAACTCGAAAGCAAATGTTAATTATTTGAACGATTCTCATAAACAAATACTTATTTTTAACTTTTTTCCATGAATAGACTCAACTTTTTCGTGGGGCGAACTACGAATGTCTTACCATTGAATCTCTCCTGCCATGTTTTTCAAAATGGCAAGAACTGTTAATTATTTGAACAATTTTTATAATTAAATAGTCATTATTGACCGTTGTTTCTTAAAAAGGATAATTAATTTCCAAGTGAACGTGTAAAGTTGATACATACCTGTGAATAAAAGAGCCGCGTGAACGAAAGGTAACCTTCCTAATTTCTTAATGATGATTTATTTTGTATAATTATTTCCGTAGAAAATATATTTATACCTTTATGAACAAAACTCCCCATGAGCTTGAAGATATGAATGCATGATTTATGCAATGTATCAGCTACACATTTATAACTTCTGTTTAATCAAAAATGTTTATGTGATATTTACCCTACCAGTCGTTGAACATCATAAAGAATATTTCTTATAAATTTTATCAAAAAATTCTAAAAATTGTCTGAATTACAGCAAGTTTAAGTAAAAAAGAAAAAAATGGTTTGGTAAAAAACGGAGTTTTCGGGTTGACGTTGGAAATGAAAAAAGCTAAAAATTTTTTGTCCTTAGAAAAAAGATGCTCAATTAAATTTCCTACAAGAAATGTTTGAAATGTTTCCAGGGATACCTCCTTTTAAGGAGAAAAATGTAAAGCCGCGGTTTTTAACTTAGGTTTTTAATTTAAGTAAATATAAGGGAATTGAAGGTCAATTGAATTGAATGTAAGTGAATGCTGCTAAATAATGCAAAAAAAGTATTTAAATGTTAACATTATTTAAAGTACTTTTCAAACTTGGCCATATACATCAAATTAAACTAATAATTACACTGACGGCTGAAAGAAATGAAAATAGTGCTAATTTTTAAAAGCAGTCTAAGATAACAGACAATACAGCATACAATGAAGTGAAAAGGAACCAGCCTCTGGAGAAAAAATTACGGATAAACGTTTTTCTTTCGAATCTAGAATTTCACTATTTGCAAGTAAAAATTACAGTTCAATCGTTATATATTCCAAATGATTAGACTTTGGCTTATTCAACTTTTAATCAAAATAAGTAAAATAAGTTTCGGATTTCAGAGGGTAAAAGTGGCAATAGAGAACGGAAAATTGAAGCTGTAAAATTGAGTAAGTCTAGAAAAGTGGATTTATCTGATAGGTTTAATAGAGTAAGTTTCTTCAGGCCGGCCCTGATTACTAATGCACTAATACAGTCATATATCAAAGCCTTAGCTATTCTATGGGGCGCGAATCGGATTATTCTGGCTTGGCCCGAATATTGATGCGCATGCGTTTTACTCCAGTTTTCCAGGCATCCGTAGGGATAGAACGAGTAGCGAACGATTATACAACAATCTTCGCTGGGAAACCGGGTTACGCCCCTCTCGTCCATCTTTCTTTTTCGGCACCTGTCTTATCATAGATAGAAACGAGGGCGGTTTTCAATATCTCATTTCAACATGTCAACAACAAAAAAACTCAGTTTCAATGATTGATTGGCAGATCAGATTTTGGCTAGAGCTTTTACCAACCTGATTACTGACTGACAAATAATTTAGGCTTTAGAGTAAATATGTGCAATGTGAATAGACAAATTTTGAAGTCATAATATTGATAAATGATGCACAAGTGGGGAAAGTATCAAATAAAAAATTAAAGTGAAAAACTAATTTTAAAGATAGCAATATCATCACATGAATTATATTAGTCACTAACAGTAAGTTTTATTTCCTCACATTAAAAATATGAACAATTTAAGAATCGTTCCAAATCTAATAATTTTAGATTGGGCAAAATTCGGGAAAAAGGCCAATATTTAGAAGAAGAAGAAGAAGCTCTCAAATTAAAAAAATTCCGACTAGACATTTTTTAAATTTCACGATTTAATTAGAGAAGAGTTGAAATTAGATCATTTCTAATTCAAAACGTTCGAAATTGAAAAATTTTACTTTTGAACTTGAGAAACTCGAAATTGAATAAATTCATATTAAAATTTTGAAAACAGGACAATTTCAAATGTACAAAATTGAATAATTTAAAATTAAAAGGTTTTGAATTTAAATAATTGTTAATTCGAAGCGATTGAAATTAAAAAATTTAAAATTGAAAACTAGATTGAATATTTCAAGCTCAAAGCTAAGATCAAAAAATAAATTTACCGTCATTTTTACAGCACAAAATAGAAAAATTTTGAACAAACCTTTAGAATTGAATTATTAAAAAAAAAACGTTCAGGATGATGTGATTTTAAATGGAAAAAATTGAAAATTTAAAGTTACGAAAGGGTAAAAATTTTTATTTCAGCGTTCAACATGAAAATTCATAACTCTACAATTGTAACTATTCAAAATTTAAAAACTTATTCAATTACTAAGGTATCAAATGTAGATGATTCTATTTTTATCTATTTTAGTTTTAAACATACAATTTTTGACTTCTTAATTTTAAATCGTTTAATTTTTGACAATTAATGTAGACTTATTATTCATTCTTGAAATCTTCCAATTTTTAAATGTTCCACTAAAAATTGGGCAATTTAAAAATTTTATATTTAAAATAAAAAATAAAATAATACACATTCAGATCGCTGATTTCAATGTTTTAAATTGCACAATTTTAAGCCTTTCAATTCAAAATTCTCTTTTTTTTCAAATCAAGTTTGAAGAAAATTTTCAAATAAGAAATAATTCACTTTTTAAAGCCTAGTTCTAAAATCTTCTCATTTTAAGGCTTGAATTTGGCAAATTATTTAATTAATTTTTGGTTGCTGTGAATGTATTCCAGAGGCACTTAATTCAAGATTGCTTGATTACAAATCCTGTAAACTGGAAATTGTAAAACTATAATTTCAATTTGATATGCTACGATTTCGAAGAAAGACAATCACGAGAAACAATGCATGTAAGGAAGCTAGATATTTTATGTGCGCCCGAAACATAGAAAAAGGGATGCGAGACGCGATAGTAGAGTGGAAGAAAATGGGCCAAGGAGCCGGGCTGATTATGAATAAGAGAGCAAAACAGCATGTCAAGGGGCATAAATTTGTATCTCCCAGATTGTTGTGGGTTAGAATGAAAGTGAGACTCCGACGATTATTTATCATAGCGTGTTACGCCCTAGTTGATGGTGAAAGGAGTGAAGTAAAAGACGCCTTCTGCGACACGTAAAATGATACTATAGGTACTTGCGATCATGGGGAAAGAATCATTCTACTAAGAGAGACTAGGTCATTTCGGAGATCCGGAAACGAATCGTAGCGGAGACAGATTTGTTAGCTTATGTTTAGAAAAGGGTTTGTTTATTACAAATAATTGGTTTAGGCATAAAATTATCCACTTGTATACCTGGTGCAGAGGCGATAGCCACAGTATGATTGACTTTGTTGTTGCGGATGAGAGACTGAGAGAGCTATCAGTAAGAAATACAAGGGTTATGAGAGGTTCTGAATGTGTCTCAAAAATGCACTTATGTCAAGGATGGAGAAGAAAGAGAACCAAAAAGACGAAACAGACGCTAAACAAGTAGAGAATTGACAGAAACCGGAAGTGCGAATAGATTTTCATAATAATATTAACGATCGCTTTGATAGGGCAAATTGGAAGACGCTAATACACAATAAAGATATAGAGGGCGCATGGACTTATCTCCGGGAAATCATTGTTAGGAGTGCAACTGAAGTGTGTGGTACTGCGTTTATAGGAAGAATGACTGGTGATGAGTGGTGGAATAATGAAATCCGCGTAGCCATTAACGAAAAGAGGCAAGCATATCTAAGAAAGTTGAGCATTACGGGCCTTAGCGATAAATAGAGAATTAGACTAGAAAATGATTATTGGGACAAAAACAGAAAAGTAAAAATACTAGTTAAAGAAAGTGAGGATAAAATCAAAGCAGAAGAAGAGAAGAAAATGCAAAACCGATTTTGAAGAAAGTAAGAAACTATTTTGGAAATTGGCCATAATCTTTATATAAGTGGCCTTCCATAAACCACGTAGTTTCTTTAGGGGGGGGGGGGGTCGACGAAAGGCCAAGTTGGTCTACATGGGGGAGGGGGGTTCCGAGTCCGAGCCACGTGATTTGACACTTAAGTGTTGAAGAAAAAATAAAACGCATGGCCAGAAAACAGAAAAATGTTGACTGAAAATAATAATAAGACCAAAAATATTACAACACAAAATAAATAAATTTTAAGCCAAATATTTGATTTTAAAACCAGAAAGATTTTTCAAACGAATTTTCAACAAAATACATGAATTTGTCAATCAAGGGGCTTCGATAAACCACGTAGTCCCCAGGGGGGGGGGGGTCGACGGGAATGCCACGGTGGACTACATGGGGGGCTTCCACCTGACAGAACCAATCGAGACAGATTCCACCGACCCTTTCTAGCTACCATAAAAAGAAATGACCTGTATGACAAAATGTCTACATCTCAGCAGATGGATCGAGAAATCAGCACGATCGTCTCTGAGTGAAGAAAATTATTGCAGCAGCCCAGTATCTCCTCGAAGAAAAGCGACTTCTTTGAACAATATTGTTTCGACGGGACTGGTCTGTGGAAGTCTGGCGGTATATTTACGAATCCTTTGTTTACTTTTCGTGCCTACTGAGACCCGCGAACTTGTACTTCACGAGTATCATGATTCAGGGCTCGCTGGAAACGCAGGTATGGATGAAACCCTTCGCGTGATCGAAGAACATTTTCACTGACCAAAAATGAGGGAGGATGAACGCAGATATGTCCGAAGCTGTCATCTCTGTGCATGTTGCCAGCCTACCAGAACCTAACACAGGCAACAGCAACGACCTCGACAACCCCAGAACTCACGGGAAATAATGGGTTTAGATCTGATGGGACTTTATCCCAGATCTTCAAGAGAAAAAAACCTTCCTACCCGTTCTGATGGACCTCTTTTGGAGATATTTGGAGTCCTTCCCACTGGGAAGCGGAAAAGCTCCACAACTTGTCACTATCGTCGAACGAGAAGCGTTCAGTCGTTATGGGTATCCACGTGTTCTGGTGGCGGATAACGGAACCCAGTTTACGGGGTGAACCTGGCTACAAGCCTGTAGAAGGTGGGAAACAGCTTCTTCGATGACCCCTAATTATCACCCCCGAGCCAATCCAACGGAACGGAGAAAGCAAGACATTAAAGAAGGAATGAGGTTACGTCTCGTCGTAAGACCTCAAAGGACTTGGACCTCGATATCCCTCACATATTGTACAACACGCGTACAAGATACAACGCCGCTACGGGTCTCACTCCGAGCCAGGTGTTATTCGGTACAACGCTCAAACGTCCAAGAGAATGATCTTTCCTACGCCGACTAAAACGCCCGAGGCGAATTCCAGAGACGCCCCGATTGTGAAAATAAGGCAACACCAGGCCGAATATGTGCAGAAGAAAGCTAGGAAAGAAGCACCCAAGATCCTGAAACCACGATATCAAGTGGGCGGTCAGTTCTATGTTCGAAGTGACGAGCTTTCTAACAAATTGAAAGATTTCAATACCGCTCTCGCGCCCCTAGCAAAGGGTCTTTTCACCATCACTAGACGAATCAGTCGAGAAGTCTACCAAATAGACCTAGGTAATCGCATCACATAAGTGCGCACCAACCAAATGTATCCTGCGCATCCCAGGAAGAGTAGATCCGCAATTACTCACCAGAGTAAACCCAATGTTACCCAACAACTTGAGCCAGTGCCTCTACCAGAGGTCAACCAGACTACAACCCGAAACGCTGAGCTCACCTCTGAAACATCGATTATCAGCCCCAATGCTGCTCAAGTCGTCGATAGACAAACTCGACCCCCAATGAGAACTCCAGATGCTCAAGTCAATGAGTCGTCAGTGTTCGTTTCTGGTGATAATCCCCATGATGTCCAGGAGACTGAAGGTGACATCGAGGAGCCTAGATTGGACAATCTAGAATACTCTCCGGTTCAGAAGCGCCTTAGAGGAAGACCTCAAAAGGGGTCTGTGAACGTGCAGGAGCAGGATCGCCTCAAAAAAACATTCCCGTAATCACACGCCGTCGAGGGTGGCCTAGGAAGCGCCCTGTGGAAAACGAAGAATCCATTCTCCACCGCGGTACCAAGTGTTAATATCGCGCGATATATAGCACTTTTGATCTGCATTAGTTATGATGGTCAACATAAATTTTAAGTAAACCTAGAAGTTTAAGCTGCAGCATTAGGCAATAAGTGTTCATACTGTTTATACTTATCTTTAATTTGATTTATTTTGATTTAAGTCATTACTAAAAAATCTTTTGGTTAAGAAAAGTTTCTCTATCAGATATAATTATAGCATTTCCGTTAGATATACCCTCAGAAATGATTTAAACTATTTAAGTCTGCCTAACTTACAATGAAAAGCTAAGAAAACACCCTGCGGATTGACGTCTGCTGAAGAGCCCTTTAGGTTTTTTTAACCAACGTCAAAATATATTTTACTTAATTATTTTCTTGTCCATTCGTTACAATGGGCCGTATAAGTTTTTGAATATTTCCCGCGCACCAGCGACGCCACTAGTGACTTCGATGTAGATTATCGTAGTGCGGAGACTGGCCACCGTGCGAGCGCTATCTTGTCAGCGAGCAGCGGTGGTCAGGCTCGCAGTTCAGTTCGAGTTCGGGCGCACCTAGAATCTTTATCCGTATTTATTTCCACTGTGAGTTTTGAAATATATATAAATCTATCGACCTAGTGTTTAGGCGATTACATACGAAGACTTGGCAAAAAATCATTATCCCCTTTCTTGAGGCCCTGCTGCCCTCGTGGTGGTTCACGACGAGACGATTAAACTCCTACTTGTAACGTGGAAGACCTAATTTTTATGAGTAATTGAGATTGCAACGGACGATAATAGATCTGACATGGCGTTGGGCGCTGCCGCGGTAAGTTTACTTTGGTTTTTTCGAAAATGAAAAATCTCTTCCGGGTCCTTGATCGTACTGAGGATAACCAGGTTTCCTCAAAAATGAATAACTTCTTTCAGGTCCTCGATCATATCAAGGATAACCGGGTTTTCCTCAAAAACTAAACTCGCAAAAATAATTAATCTCTTCCGGGTCCTCGATCATATCGAGGATAACCCGGTTTTCTCAAAAATTACACACGCGCAAATCAATGACCCCTTTCGGGTCCTCGATCGTACCGAGGATAACCGGGTTTTCTCAAAAATAAATAATCTCTTCCGGGTCCTCGATCATATTGAGGATAACCGTGTTTTCCTCAAAAACTATATTCGCGCAAATAAATAACCCTTTCCGGATCCTCAGTCACACCTAGGATAACCGGGTTTTCTCAAAAATAAATAACCTCTTCCGGGTCCTCGATAATATCGATGATAACCGGGTCTTACCTCAAAAACTGAACTTACGCAAATGAATAACCCTTTCCGGACCCTCGATCGTACCGTGGGTAACCGAGTTTTCTCAAAAATAAATAAGCTCTTCTGAGTCCTCGATCATATCGAGGATAACCGGATTTTTCTAAACAATAAAAAAGTCGCAAAAATTATATAATTTACCCGGATCCTCGATCATATCGAGGATTTCCAGATTTCCTTGTAAAATAAGGTCACAAACATTATATAAATGAGTTACATAACTCCGGGCAATGGCTGAAGTAGGATTTCCATTTTTTCCATAGATAGAAAACTCTAAAAAGAATAGGCCAAGTCAGCACAAGCGCTGGACCGAATGTCATCGCCGGGCGGTGGCCGAGCAACTTGCCCACCCGGAGAAATACGCTCCCTTACCACCAACCATCAAACGAAAAAGACTACAAAGTTGGCAACGGAGAGCTCAACGGCTGGTTAAGCACGAGCACGAGAAGCTTGGAAACGTACGGGTTCTTCCCGTGGTGAAAAACACCCCCCCGTCCTCGTGTGATTTGAGCCTAGAGGAAGAGGGCTCGGTTCCCCTGTAAGCCGCACTACGGAAGTTCGGCCTCGCTGCCCCGAGGACTCTTGTTCACAGAGCCAGGAGGTTAATGATCTCCCCCAAGCCCCTCAACACGAGCCCAGGATTGCGGATCCGGCTCCAGGAACGCCGTTTCCTAAACAGGAGGAAATCCAACCCCCACAAGAAACCGTGCGACCTACGAAAGGAAGTACCAGCCCCCACATCCCAGAGAACGATTATCTAATACTCCGAGCGTCTCCCATTCTCACCTCTCCAATAAAGGTGACCAACGACGTTACCCAGAACCCAAGGACAAAGGCTGCCCAAAAAGAGTACCCGTTACCAGAGTTGGTTGCCAGGGATACTAGTAAAAAAGTTGCGAAATCTTGAGGTCTGAGGGATCTCCGGTTTACCCTCACGCGTCAAACCCCGATAAAACATCGGCTTACAGAGGAGGATGCCCACTTAAGTCGGCATCAAGTGGATCCCTCCTGTCCTAAAAGGCCCGACCACCCCCGCGACATTCTCTGGAGAAGAAAAGAAAGGTGAGAGACCTTCCTCTGCCCCAGTGATCCCCAGAGAAACCAAGGAGATCCTCCCCCCACCGCGAAGGACTCCAAGGAAGCAGGAAGCCTTACTACGAGCCTTCGGCCAACGTCACCAGAAACTATCGACGGCTAGTGGATGTGACGCGGACGTGATAGTTCGCCCTAGTGCCTACCGAACACCGAAAAAACGAAAATCTATTGTGATTAAACCACCCACCGAGAAAGTCTGCAGGAATTTGTTCCATTGATTATGCCAACGTAGGTATGTAAGTGAGTTTGCCTCCTATAATAAAAAAGAATTGATGACAATATTCTTGGTTGAAAAACGATATATTTCGTTAAAAATTTTCTTACTTTGTTGAAAATTTATACCTTCTTGTGTGAAAGTTCATCTTTTGGGTTGAACCTTTTTTTTCTGGTATTCAAAAATAATTTTTTAAATATAAATACTAAAATGAAATATTCAAAAACGGTCATTTTTTATCTATTGTAAAAATACAACTTTAGATTCATACTTGACAATAAAGTCAATTTTTTGGATGCAAATACAAATTCAAATTCTGCTAAATCTTACTGCCCTTCAACTGAAACTGAAGTCTTAATTATGTGTGTAAATTTGGAAACATTCTTTCCTTCGAATTTTTTCAATTGCTCAATTGGCATTGAGCAAAAGCGAGAAACATGCTTTCGAGGTTTTCGTGGCACACTTTTTCTTAGCGAAGGACAAGATTATTGAATCTTTTTATAGAAGTTTGATATATTTCTGTTCAGAACAGAAATAAAAGATGGAATATTTTTTAGTTGTTAAAATTGTTCATTTATCATTCGTTTTTGGAAATTTAAAACCTTTTATCCTTTCACCTGAATTTTCTAGGAGATATAACATTAAAATAAGTTTGAAAACATATTATTTTAAAAGTTTCAAAGAAAATTGTCACATTATTTTCAGATTTTTCAATTGAATTAGTATTTTCATCGAATTTATAAGAAATATGTTTTGAATAGCTAAGCAAACAACGTAAAATCTGCATTTTTAAAAATTTTTTAACAAAAAAAAACAAAGCATTCTACAGTCATGTAAGAAAAAGAATTCACCCAAATTATAATTTTAGGGGGTTAAATAATTTTGAACACAAAACGAAAATTTCGAATAAACATTTCCTTTTTGAGCTTCTTTGTTAAATTGTTTTCAAGGTCACATAAATATATAATTTCCCCAAGATTCTTAAGAAAATTTAAGCAAATTGAAGATTTCAAATATGTCGAAAAAGCATAATTTTTATATTTTTCAGGATGCTGCAAAATTTTAGTACAAATTTGAGTCAGTTTAAAAGTTATTCATGATTTTGGAAGTTTGAAAAATATCGTTTAAACTGACTCAAACTATTCCTTAAATTTTCAAATATCTTTCAAAATGGAAACAATTGCCCTCAAATCTTCCGGATATTTTCGAAATTTATTTTTTCGAAGCCTTTTTTCTTGAAAAGCTACAAAATTTGTGTCGTAATTTACAAAAATTTACATTTTGTTTTACATTTTTGGAAATCTTTCCAATTTTGAAATTATTTTCTTAAACTTCTGAATATCTTTTAAGATTATTCGAAATTTTTCAAATTTTTTTTTTTTCTTACTCAAAGATTGAAAACTTTGCCTTCAAATCTGTCAGATTCAGATACGGCAATTTTGAAAATCTTTCGCAATCTTTTAAAACCCTTTTAAATATTCTCTCGAAATTAATTTTTTAAAATAAAAAATCAGGTATAATTTCCCCATGAATTTGAGAGAAAGTTTTTTTATTATCGTGAAACCTTTCAAAATCTTTAAGAAGCTTCAAACTTTGGTATAAAAAATAAAATAATTTTTTATAATACTTTTAAATCTTGCTAATTGAAAATTTTTTCTTTAAAATCGTCGACATTCTCTCTCAAAATTTTAGGAAATAATACAAAATGTTTCGAAATTTTTGGCAATTTTCTCCTAAAATTTATTTTCCAAAATAAAAAGTGATTATTTATATTAAATATATTATTTGTATACGCTTACATTTCCATGAACGCAATCATGAACGCAAGTTTTTCGACAATAATAGTTTCGAGATAATTTCGAGAAAATGATCGAAAATGGCGCCATGCACTTTTTAATAAATGGATATGATAAATAATGGTTATTAGAAAATGTTTGTAAGTATTTACACATTCTTGAAATTTTGTGACTAGGGCAGAATCTAGGGAAAAATTATTTTCAGACCTATTCAAAATTTTCGAAAACATCGAAACTTAACGTTTCTGGAAAGCCCCAGTTTTTTGATATCGTATCGATTTTATAATGGCTCAACCATTTCTGCGGCCAGGACATTTTTGTTAAATATAATATTATACATACTAAAACCTATTTCTAAAAAAAAAAATAAAAATAAAAAAAAAGCGTTCAGAAGAAAATCCACTTTCCATAGTTTTTAGTAAATAGATGCCATTTTTGCGGTTTTAAGTTAAAATATTTTTTGAATAAATTAAAAAAGCAAGAATTTCCACGCCGCATAAAAAAATCCTGAAAACCCACGCTTCGTCGGAAAACACTGCATTTTGAATAAACTTTCTGTAAATTGTTGAGAATTCGCAGGTAATCTTCGAATAATTGTAATAAATAAAAAAACGTTTTTAATTAAAACGCTGATTTTGAAACAAATGTCAAAAACAATTTAGACTTTTTCACCCTTTGCTTGATTTTTCTCAAGAAGGTTTGTTTCAATGAAAACTATTAATAGAAAAAAGCGTACTTCATAGAGGTCTATAACTTTTTTTACAACATAATTTTTCAATACAACCACAATACAACCAGTAAGTTTGACGCAAATGAAGAAAAACATGTTTTTTCTTAGGGTTTTCCGGGTAATTTTGGCCGAATTCCATAGAGTTTTTTTTTCGGGATTTGCAAATAATACTGAAATTTAGTTGATCATTTGCAAATTTAACAAGAGAACTCAAAATAAGAAAAATATCCAGCGTGGTATTCAAAGTTAAACTTTTGGGTTCGAAAAACGTTTGGATACAAATTTATGTTATATTGTACTTACTTGCCAATTTAAGGAAACCCATATAGATAAGCAGCAGCATGACGATCTCCATTTTTCTCCAGATTAAGACAATGACGCAGATCTCAAATCTGATATTTGATATGAATGCTTTAACTTATATAGTAACCATTCGCTAACTGAAAATAGTATGGAAGGGGGGAAATTGTTGACTTCAGATTACTTGATATAGAATTTTTCATATCTACTAAATTTTTTACCGACACAACCTTCAAATAGCGACTTTATATTTCAACACATTTACCGTATACATTATCTGCGGGATGGAAGGGCATTTAAACTTATCTAGATATCTGTATTGGGAAGAAACGAGTCACAAGTCCCGCAGTTATTCAAAATGTTACAGCCACAGTAAATTTGCGAAGCAGGCATCGAGTAGCCCGACAACTAGTCACTGAACATCTAAGCGCCAGGACAACTAGTCACCAGGACAACTAGTCGTCAGGACCATTAGTCGCCAGTACAACTAATCGCTGGACATCTAATCGCCAGGACAACTAGTCGCGAGGACAATTAGTCGCCAGGACAACTAGGCGCAATGACAGCTAGTCGTCAGACAACTAGTCACTAGACAATGAATCGCTAGACATCTAATCGCCAGGACAAATAGTCGCCAGGAAAGCTAGTCTCCAAGATAATTAGTCAAGCGGATAACTAGTTGCCAGGACAACTAGTAGCCGGGTCATCTAGGCGCCAGGACACCTAGCCGCAAGGATAACTGGTCGTCAGGACAATTAGTCGCCGGGACAACTAGTCGTTAGAGAAACTGGATAAAGAAGATAAATTATAAAATTTTAGTGGCAAAGTAATTATTAAAAAAACCTTGCTAAAGAAATTTCTTAAAAATATTTCTTCTGGTGCCCAGTTTGTACATTTTTCATTTCATCTATTAAATATTTTTAATCATTTGTATGGGGAAGGGCCAAAACCTCTTTCAATAATAACATAAAATGTTTACAGGTACAATTATGCTCTTCTTATGTCTCTCTGTTCATTAAAGAATTTTAATTTCTTTTCCTTTAACCGAAGCAAAATATTTTTTTTTCAATCAGACAAAAAAAAAGAGTCTTTTGCTTTGTATCAGTAAAAAATGGTATTCATATGATATTTCTCTGAAACGAATATGTATGTTCAAAAAAAGTCGAAGACAAAGAAAACCTCATACCTTACGTACATTTGATGCTCGCTACCTCCAACATTCTTTTTATAATTTGAAAAAATTGCGAGAGTATTTTTTCATCCAGAGAAACAAGCTGTCGCGATATGGCCATAGAATAATAAAACAAATGTAAAAGGGTTTTTATCATCCACTTATACATATCTTTATAATGGAAACAATTTCCAAAAAATTGTATCATCATTTATATACAGGGTGTCACAAAAGTCCCGGGACGGCTGAATATTTCCTCAGGTCAGATATTTTTCAGAAAGGTCAAGGTCATTCTTGAAGTAAATTTTAACGACGAATTCAATGGTGACATTCATTTTTTTCTTGAAGATGACCTTCAAGGGGTTTTCAAGGTCAAATTATTTTTTTTAAATGGAAATTCACTTTTTACATCGGCAATCGATAGAGCGGGAAATTTTACATTCAAGTATGTACCCAGTTCATACATTGCAACGTTAAAGGTTTCATTGAAAATTTATAACGTATTAGCGTTTGAGGGCAAAATATTATTTTTTAACCTGAACAATAAAATTTGTCTCTTTATTATTCATACCTTTTAACTTCATAAAACACTTTCCTGGCATGTTGATGCATGAGAATCAAAGCTTGAAGTTTAATATACAATATTTATTTATACAAAGCGATATTTTTATATTATTTCTAAATATTTTAGGATTTTTTATTGGACATTACAAGTAGATAACCAACAATGCATAATCGCAAAATTGCAAAAAATTTCGCTGTCAAAATTGACAGCTCTGCGATTGTCTCGCAGTTGTTCTAAGTTAAAGGTTGTGTTTGTTTGTCTAGTTTGATTTGTTAGTAGTCAAATTTGAGTTATTGTAAATAATGAAGAAAGAAAATATCGCAAATTAATAATAAATAAAAAGCAAATAAATTTTAGTTGTGTTACGAGTCTTTCGGAAAAGATATCATTTTTAGAATGAAGGTATGTTCAAATTCTGCACTTTTCTGCCATCACAAGTCAGGTTAAATCGTATGAAGATTGAGCATCTCGTACCAATCTAACGGAGCATCAAAGATACAAAAAATGTCCGAAATCCAAGCTTTTGTGATTTTTGTAAAATAATCATAGTTTCAACTACTATTTACTCATTAAAGTGATTTTAATTGCAAGTATACTAATGATAATTTATGATCAACGAGAATGAAGTATTATGACATGCCCCGGAGCAATACCAGAAGCGATTACCTTTTGATGGGTAAATGTGTCAAAATCGTACCCTTACCCGCGTCTCATAAAAATGTTTAATACAGCTAATTGACTAATTTCCTGATATTTTTTCTATAGGAATATTCAATTCTTCTTGTTTTTTTATAATTATCTTATTGATATTGAACTTCGAACTGATCAATTTTTAAATGATCAATTCTTTACTCTATGAAGACCAACTGTTGTAATTTTTAACTAAAAGAACCAGTATTTATGGCCCAAAATGAGCCCCAGAAAATTATCTTTCAGGCCCTTTTAGTGAAAAACCATAATTTTCCTAGCGGAAAAACTATCAATTCTAATTAGTTTTTTAATAATCACATTTTTTGAAGCTCATTCTTATAGACTGCATATCAGAGGTTCCAAATTTAATTATTTAATTAAAATTATTTATATGTATAATTTGAACATAAAAAATAGAGGTTTTCCTATGTTGAAGTCCATAATAAATTGATTAACGATGCGATCGCTCAATTATTATTTTAAAAATCTTAAAAAATACACAAGAGTTTTTCCAATATGAATTATTCAGTCTCTGGTAAGGAATGGTCAAAATTCGAAAATACATCTTTCTGGACCATCCTAATATATAATATAAAAAAAAGGTTAAACAACCCCCACAGGGTACCAGTGGGAGCAACTGCCATCTTAAAAATTACATTGGCTTCCAAGAAACCCGCGGTAAATCACAGTTATGGCCACGTCTTACGACCGTGCTATTAGAAGCAAGATGAAATTATGACGATAGGTCGGCGTAACCCTCGTGTATCTTGACGACACGGGGCGACCCAAGGATGACAGCTTTCTGCATCCATCTCGCAAGTGCCTCGGCATATTTTTGGCTCGCGGGAATTGCTTTCAGATTACGAACCAGTCATAGTTTTGCACCTCCAAGAGTACCGATCACAAGGACAATAAGTTGGTTAGTTTTAAAACGGGCGAGGAGCCCATGGAGAGCTCCCCTGGTGATCAAGCTATAAAGACTATTGTGCCACACCGTCACTTATTCCCTCTCAGTAGTTGACCCCAGACCTCTTGACGAAGCCTAGTATAACGACTACTGATCGCGTTGTAATTTTCTCTGGTGCCATAATATGGGCCCCAAGGGTCTATTGCCTGAACCTAGCTAATGCCGGGCACTGGCATAGTACATGCAGGGATGTTTCGTCATCCCTTCCGCATCTCCTGCACTGTGTCGTGGGGTTATATTCCATTTCGTGCATACGATAGTTTAAGTAGTTTTGCCCAGTTAGGACCTGCATCACTGCCCTTGTTCCTTTCTTAGATACACACAGGATTTCCCTGGCTCTGTGCATCCTATTGGTATAACCCAGGATGAATTTCGCTTGACGGCAACCCTGGATTTGTTCCCAGTATTCCCGGTGTTTTGTTCAGATCCAGCTTTCAATGGCCAAACAGACACAGCTAGACGCTATCCCCAATACCAGTTCTGGTCCTAAGTATTTACTTGCAGCGCCGCGTTTTGCCAACTGGTCCACCTTTTCGTTGCCCTTGATTCCCGTGTGACCAGGGACCCATACGAGGGCCGCATTGTTTCTTTCTGCAAGTTGGTTTAATGCCTTTTTGCATTCCCAAACCAGTTCTGATGTTATGCCTGATTTCCCTATAGCAGTTAGTCTCGCTTGGCCGTCCGAACAGATCGTAATCTGTCTGCCAGCAGCGTTTCCTTCTATTAGTGTTTCAGCACAGCAAAGGACGGTCAGGACCTCCGCCTGAAAAACAGCAGCATGTCGACCAAGTGGTATACCTATCTCTTTCCCTCTCTTGCTGTCAAAATTCCTGCTACTGAACCAACCTTCCATCTGGAACCATCTGTATACCAGGTTTACTCTCGGAAGTTCGGCAGTGCGCTACTATCACTCAGGAGCCTAGTGTGTCTAGTCCCCCGAGTCCATATATTTGCTCTTGCCAGGCGGCTCATCGCGTGTGCCGTTCTAGTGGTTATCGCACCTACATGTAGCGGATCCTCACAGAGCATGAATCCTATCGCCGCTGTGGGCGTAGTACTCATTGCTCTAGTCAAATCTCTAAATCCTAGAGTTTGTAATCTTCGCAGCCTGTCCTGCGTTGTTTTAAATGCCGCCCGTGGCCACCAGACCATGGCCGCATGTAGGAGCCTGTGTTTTAGGACAAAAGAGTAGAGCCATGCAAGCATTTTAGGCCCTAGGCCCCATCTCAACCCAAAGGCTCTCCTGCACATCCAAAAAGTGATGACAGACTTCCTGCATTGGTTTCCCAGGTTCTTTGCCTAGTTCAGCTTGCTATCTAGGATCACTCCCAGATATCTTACCAAATCTGAAAACGTCAGCTCCCCACAGCAAAATACAGGAGCGTCAACTTTTGGAACTTTATAGTTTTTCGTGAAAATGACCAGGTTGGTTTTTTTCGGATATACCGAGAGCCCTCAGCTATCGCCCCAGAGCTCAACGATGCAACGATTGCAGAGCTCAACGATGCAATGTTGCCAAAACAGCATGAAGCGCTGTTTCTACCGAGCAGCCTGCCTAAAAAGCATGCTGCCCTTTATGCAGCGGGGAGGCCAAGAGAACCTCATCCCTGATGTATTTCTCGACCAGCTTCTCTAACGTATTTAGGATAAAAGACGTTAGTATGATTGGTCGGAAATCTTTTGCAGCAGTGTAACCCTTCCATCCGGGTTTGGGTATGAAGACCACTCTGCGATCCTCCCATACCGATGGCACGTGTTTAAGGGCTATACTTGCCTTAAATAATTTCGTCAGAGGAGGGACAAATAAATCCATGCCTTTTTGTAAAAGCACTGGATAAATGCCATCCGCCCCTGATGATTTAAAAGGACAGAAGGACTGTACAGCCGCCAGGGTTTTGTGGAGCCTCGCTGTTTCCGGATATTTTTTCAATTCCTCGCAGAAGCCCCTCTAATCTTTCTGCTTATACCTTCTTATATTTTCGTTGTATTCACACTGGACCGTCTTAGAGATGCCCCAGTCTGAAGGAAATTTAGTTCTATTTGCCCTATTGCACAACATTCTTGTCTTTTTTCGAAGTCTCTCCAGGTAGGCATTCCACAATTCTGCTCCCTTAGCATAGCTTGTGGAAAATTCCGCAAGCCTCCCTTTGAGTTCCTCTTTATATGAGTCCCAAAGTGTATTTCTGGGGTTTCTGATGAAGTATGAGTTCAATTTTTCGAAAATCCAAAATTTCCCCATGTTAATTAAATGGGATTTTGAAGTGCCCGGTGGCCCGTGTTAATATTCGAATTTCGAAAAAAAAATTACGGATTTTCTTTCTCCGGAAATGGAAACTTTTTGGGGGGGCGCCTCGCCCTCAATGGTGAAAAGCGTTTTTGGACCACCCTAATGTATAGACTGTCACATACCCTTAAACATAAGTTATCGCCCAAAGAAGATCGATCAGAAAGCTGGAAAAAAAATTGAAAAGACGTCTAGGACCATAAAACACATTTAAAAAAATTGTCCTACACGAAAATATCAAAACTATGAAAATAAGAATTTTTTAAAACACATTTTGATCAAGTTTGAGTTGAAGGCTAGCTTCATCAATCGGCACCAAATTAATTACACTGTTACATAATCTTAATACCGAGCCTAATACACTACTTTTTCATATATTTCCAATTTCGATTTCCATAATTTTGTTTTTTCGACCCACCCTTAATGTAAAAGTCGAATGAGGATGTACAATGGAGAAATAAAATTCTATTCCATTCTATTTTATTCTATGCATTCAAATGTTATTATAGTTTAACTTGAATATAAAAACCATTTTTATTTGAATCATTTAAGAATCAATATCTTACTACTTATTTCATACTCGACGAAATATATTTAATAATCCAAACTTTATTATCATAAATAATCTTTCAAAATTGTAATAAGTATTCAAATGATAGAATCCTTTAATAGCTGGACTTTTTCAAAAATTGAGGGGATCAGTTTTTCTCGGTTTAAAACTTAGATAATCTTTTTTGTTATTAAAATTTTTGTTAAATGTAGTCATACTCACTTTAAATTCGAAAGAAGTTATAATTTTTATCATAGAAAACAATTTGAAAGAAATTGCATATTGTAAAAATTAAAAAATTTGTAATTTTGAGACTATATTAAGAATTTGAAGCTCAATGTTGAAAGCATTAAAATGTGTAAACGCTTATTAAAAACGGTAATATTTGAACACTTTCATTATCTAATCTATTATACTTTTGAAGTTTCGTAGTTAAAAACCCTAATATAACTGAAGGCATTCTAATTTTAATGCTTAGGGTGGCAGCTGGACCTGGAAACCGGGAAATGACCGGGAATCTTTTGAATCCGGAAAAAAACGGAAAATAACTGTGAATTTATTCTTTGAACGGAAATTTTACGTTTTAGAAGAAAAATCTGTCAAATAACTTAAAATATATCACAAATTGCATATCACATGATATAAGACAATTTAAAATAAGTTCGATTTCAACTTTTGTTTTGATGTTAAGTTCATTTGTTAACTTTCTCAATGATTAAATTATTCAGTTCACTATACGTAATTGTAAAATCTTTTACTTTAGACAATTTTCATTTTACGTCCTCATTTTTAAGCGTAGATACATTTTCAATTCGAAGAGTTTTAAAATGCAGTTTTGAAGACTTAAACAATTCAAAACTGAACATTTTGGATAAAGAACGTTTTAAGTTGATGAACTGTGAATGTAAATAAATTAATAATTTAAAAAATGGGATAATAATTGATTTTACATGATGCTTTCATTCAATTTCAAATCCTATTCAAATATTTATTCAGTCTAAAATATTCCATTTTTAAACAATTCGATTTGAAATTTTGTAATTAAGAAAATAACCATTTTTTGAATATTCAGCAATATTTGACTGCTTGTTTAAAATTAACATAAACAATTTGAAACTGAATTGTTTGAAATAGAAAATCTTAAATCGCTACGAGTTCAGAGTGCTACATTTTTAATTTGAACGATACAATTTTAATTGTTCTATTCAATAAATTTTTAAGTTGTAAATGGAAGTATTGAAGTTTGATGTATAGATAAGAATTGAACAATTATTAATTTAAAACGGCTTAAAGTTAGAATAATTTACCTTTCAATTTAAAAAGTGTTTAGTTCAAACAAAATTTGAATCGTTCAATTTTTAATTTCTCTACTAAGTTAAAATTGCTTGAAATGATATTATTTTTCACATTTAGAAATTTGTTGATTAATTCTTCAATTTTGACTTTAGAGCATTGAAAACGATAGTGTGGATTTATATTTTTTATTAAGGAATATTTGAACCGTTCAGTATTGATAAAAGTTCAAACAAAATTATTGTTCAATTTATATTGCTTCAATTTAAACAATGTAAAATTCAAAAGAGTTCTACTTTGAGTGCTCTAATTTTCATTTGAGTTTTGATTACTTCAGATGAAAAAATTAGCAGCTTTAAGAGTTCGAAGTTTTTAAAAAACCGTGAAATGACCGGGAATTTTTTTCTAGATTAAAACGATCACCCTGAAAATTAAGAATAATCAAGAGCTTCATAAAAGAAATAAAAAATGGACCACTTAATCACTTTTGACCCTGAACTAGTTTTTAAATAAATGTTTATTGGAATAATCATTCTTATTATGTTTATAAATATTTATAAATTGAAAGCCGTTGACCCTGAATTGTTTGTTGACAGCTGAATTCTTGAATGGGTTGATGTTAAAAACAGTATATAGTTTAAGTAGCGAACCATTCATAAAATTAAAAATGTATAAATAGTTATGGACTATGGAGGAGTTGAAATTATAGATTGGAATGTCGATTTTTAACCTCGCTCAAGATAATTGACGAAATGGTGCCATGGACCAATCATAAAGTGTATATACTGCAATTATTCGTAATTACGGTGGTATCGGCGAACAAATTATGCATTGTGAAAGGTACTACAAGCCGGTTGTTTCCAGTTGTAATCACCCTTGAAAATCCCTTGAGAGGTAAAGGTTTCCAGTTTCGATTGACGTGATTTCCATATTTCATGGGCGATTGTCCATATTCGAAATGTAAATTACATTTTTTTTAAATATACATACTATTTTTTACACATTTTAAATGTAGGGATCTACAACACAATGGCAGGATGGCCGCATTTCAGGGAAAGTCAAGGAAAAGTCAGGGAATTTCTAAAAGAGGAACTATAAATAGCCGTAAAACATAACGAATTTTTTTATTTTAATCAAAAATTTTAGAAGATTTGAATTCTGATCATTAAGTATCATAGACATAGACCAGGAAAAATGAAAAACTGGTCAGAGAAAATTCAGGGCTTCTAATTTATTTTAGAAAATTCGAAATAAAAAGCCTTTTACACAATCAGGTAGACAGACAAGTTAAATAACTAGAAAACAAACACGCGCGCGATTATTGTCCTTTTTTGTCTCATGCAATTTCAAATGATCTAAAATGATAGAAAAGAAAATTGAGAATAATATTTTTTTTGCGTTAAATTGATAAAAATTAATGTCTTAACCTCAGAATTTATATATATTTTTCTGTTGTTCAAAATTGTAAGTTTAATTTTTGTAGTTAAATGATTTTTTTGCTAAGGATAATTTCCAAGTCTACCTTCAAGTACAAAATTACATAATCTCCAACATGGTTTACGAAATTGGCAAACAAACCCTTCAATCATTACAACAATAAGCGTGTTTCACAAAAAAAGTTAAAGTAATAATTGTTTATTTGAATGTAGTTATTTGCATATTTGTGTTTTTTCTTCCAGTCACGTTTTCATTTAATGTTATTTAGCAAATTGTATCATTCAAAAAATGGCTAAATAAAAATAATTATACATATTATTTCTAAATAGAATAATTGACAGAAAAACGTGACGAATAGAATTGTAAAGAGCCCTATTAAGGAATAGAATGAGATTCTACAAACTAAAATTGAGTGAAAGTTACGACTTTTACCCAAAGCGAAATAAAAAACAAAATGTAGATAACTACACTTAAATAAGCAATTATGGCCTAAACTATTTTTTATTATTTACTCCTGGGGGTTTCTTCTACAATTTGTTACAATAATCAATGGACCTTTTGTTGTCAAGTTATAAATCAAGCTAAAGATCAAGTAATTTTGAACTTGACTTAAACTTAGAGTGATATTTTAAAACGAATCGAATTTTCTCTAAAATTTTGAAAAAATTCTACAAAATGATAAAATTGCCTTTAAATCTTCCACATTCTTTTTTGATAATTTTAAAAATGTTTTGGAATGTTTTGAAATCTTTTCAAATATTTCTTAAAGATAAATGTTGCAAAGCAAAAAATCATCTAAAATTTTCCGAAAAATCTGGAGAACATTTTTTTATTTTCTTGAAACTTTTCAAAATGATCAAAAAGCTTCTGCATTTGTTTTTCGAAACCTTCAAAAATCTAAATTTTGTTTTAAATAAAATTATTTTTGCGTCCTTTCAAAACCGGTACCAACTATTTGTTTATCGTTACCTACAGTAAACATTTCGTAAACTAAGATATTCTAAGTTTTTGTCCATAATTTTATTTTTCTCATTTCTTTGAATCGGTGAAAATTTTACAAATTATAGTCTGGCAGCAAAATTTTAAGAATAGAATTATTTCCAAATGTTGAAAAATAATTAAAATTTGAATTTTCACTTTCATCAATAATGTTTAGAAACATTCAGAAATAAATTTTATCATCAAATAGAATTACTTATTTGGAAATTTTTGTTTACTTAATTGATGGTGCAGAAAATTCTTAATCTTTATCAATAGATAAATATATATAACTTCATTTAATTTGGTCAAGAGGTTATGAATAGAATCCTTTTTTCATTTTTAAAACATTTGGTCAAATGTTAAGAACAGAATCGTTGCTTTTAATATTAAAGAATTATTTACCATTAAAATTTTTTATTTTATAAATAAATTGTGAGTATTAAAATTCCTCATTTAGAAATTGCGATTTTCAAAATTCTCGAAAATTCAAATAAACAAACTGAAAAGAGCCACTTAAAGTCATCAGGTAGTCAACAACAATGAGTACGAGATTTTCGATAATTTCGTTCCACTTATTTTTCTTAGATAGGATAGATTCGTAATTTTAACGATTTTAGCAAAAAAGGATCCATATATTATGCTTTCATTATTTTCACAGTCAACAAGGTATTTCGCACTTTTGATAAATCCTTAAACAAAGATGATAAGCCTCATTACTAAAAAATTATCTTTCAATGAGAACAATAAATTATCTCTCCTTAATTATTTAATCGCTCTCGGTTAGCTTATGCGGTCTCGAAGGTTTTTGGTTGATGAAAAATATGATACAAATGATAAACAAATTTTTAATTTAGCGAAGGTTTAGATCTCTGTAAAAAGATGATAAACACGCTTGTTTTCAATGACAGATAAGTGAACTAAATCCTACAATTCACGTTTCAGAAATGTACACGTGAACACATATTTATTATGAATGAATGCATAGTTATCATTGAACATATTGAATTTGAAAATTCTTCTGTTTATTGTATAGTGACCTCGTCTGTGAAAAATGGTTTTCTTCATTTTTAAATTATCTTGGCTGCACAAACGGAATTATTCATGATCAGGTTTTATTCGTTTGAAAGACACAATTCGGACGTTTCCATTTTTAAAAGTAAGTTAGCACAGCTGTGATAGAATGCATCATTCAAACCGATTTATAATCGTGAGATAAATTAGGCGGCGCAAATAATAGCTAACTTGCAATATTTTAACTGAGTTTTACAGGAAAAATGTCATGGAATTTTTTAATGAATTGTTACATCTTCAAAGGGGAACATTTATATAGTGTTTTAGTTTAAATTTTTATTATAGAAATTTTTTATTTTAAAGTTTCAATTTAGGGGCCATCCATAAGTTACGTAACACTTTTAGGGAGGGTGTAAACTTGCAATGAATTGTTAATTTTAAAACTTGTGCTAAACTTTAAAAGTTCAAGTGATGTTTAAATATTTAGATTTCATTTTTAGACCTTTCAAATTTGAATTACTTTTATTTTTAATGCTTTCAAATTGCAAAGAATTTTCAATTGCATGATAAAATTTACATAATTGAAGGAACTTTTAGAGTATCATGAATTTCAATTTATCAAATTTATTATTTTAGTCAAATTAGACCAAATTTATAAACATCCTATTTAGAAGCCTTTACATTTTCGTATCCTAAATATTTGATTATATTAAAATTTTAAATTACTCGATTCAATTTACATAAATTTTATCGCTAGAATATAAATAAATCCATTGTTATAACAATACAAAATGAATATACTATCAAAATTGTGACACGTGTCTTTTGAAAGTGCTATTATTAGCACATGATATTCATTTAAATTAAGTGTTTGCTTTTGGCACTCATATTGGTTTGATTTTATTTATATGTACTCTTAATCCTTGTAAATTTACTGTTTTTTAATATTTAAATTTGTATTCACTTGATTAAAATTCTATTTAATAACACGTAGGCTTAACTTTAAGTTGCTCCATTTGCAAAAGCGAAGAATTACAAACCTCTGATTTTTTAACATAACTTTATTAGAAATTTGACAAACAAAAAAATAAAAATTCGAATTTTCTAACATTTTTTATAACCTTTTAGAACTACATGTCCCAACTCCTTACAGTATCCACATTTTATAGCATTAATTTACATATTTTCAAAAGTATAAACTGTTAATTGAATGATTAAACAAATCTGAAGCCTAGTACAGTTTTTTTTCAATTTATATTCAAAATTTATCGGCTTGAAGATTTTAAGCGAATAGGTTTAAAAATACTTTAAATTTTAACACTAACAAACTTGAAAGTTTTCCTAAAATTTATAACAGATACCTCTAATCGTTTCAAATTTTTAAGCGTTTTCATTAGGTTTTTCCGAAAACTTGAAATTTCTAGCAAAATGTAACTAAAACCTTCAGCTAAAAATTCTTTTACAACTTAAAGCGTATAAATTTCCAAACGAAAAACATTCAAGATTACACAGTTCCAAAGCTGAAACCGCTAAACTTGACCATTTTATTTCGAGGCCCTCAAAAAAACACTTTCACCACGACAAATTCAAAACTAAATTAAATTAATTTGAAGTAATTATATTTATAAAGTTTCATTGAAATCATTCTTTAAATGTTTTCAATTATTCAGTCTTTTAATTAGAAATTGTTTAATTCTGAACAATTCATGTAAAGAAGCGTGGCTGTAAGGTTTATATCTTAAACTGCAATTTTGAGTGTTCTGAATGTATAGATGGTCAAGTATTGAAAGGCTTTCTTTTTAAAATTATCCAGTTTTGAATGATTTAAATTAGAATCAAATAATTTTTAATTTTGTTGAGATGACATTCCAATTTGTAAAGTTTGATACAGGCCATTCTAGTGTTGTCAAAACCACATTTTGATTCTGATTGTAGTATAAGGATTTAAAACAACATTTTTTGTAGTGTTAATTTTTCAGAAAACTAAATTCGTATTGCTTATCCTTAAAAAATAGAGGTAACTGGGATTTCAGGGTATAAAAATAATAATAATATTACACTTAATGATTAATTATATTTATTAATATTAAATTTATTTCGGTTGTTGAAAATTCAACAATTTTCTTAAAAAGTTATCCTTTTTGATTGAAAATTCAACTATTTGGTTGAAAACTAATTTGTTTTGGTTAAGGATTCAACTGTTTTTGATTTAAGATTAAAATCTTTTTCTGTTGAAATATCAACTATTACATTTTTTGTTGAGAATTTATCTTTTTAGGTTGAAAGTGGAACTACTTTGTACAAATTCATTTTTCGGTTGAATATTCAGAATTTTAGTAGAAAATTTATCTCTTTGGTTGTAAATTCAACTATTTTGTTGAAAATTCGCTTTTCTCTTCGGTTGAAAATTAATGTTTATAACTGAAAATTGAACAGTTTCATTTTTGGTTGAAAATGTATACATTTTCATTGAAATTTTAACAGTATTAATTTTTAATTTGGATATTTTAAAATACTTTAATATTTTTATTTATAAATAAATTTAAAAAGGCTTGAAACTATTACACTTGCGAGTTTTAAAGTTTTGTCGACATTTGTTAATATTGAACTGTAATGGTTTCGAATTTCAAAGCGTTTTAATTTAGTATTGTCAAAAGCATGCAATTTTTATCAAAATAGAATAAAAAATTTCCGTAAAAAATTTTTTTAAAACTTTAAACGTTTAAATTTCCGAAAGAAAACATTGAAAATTACAGAATTAGAAAGAGCAACTCAAAATTTAACACTTTTTTAGGCCCTCAAAAAACACTTTTACTATTACAAATTCAAATTTATAAAAATGTACAAGTTTGAGCGATTCAAATTTAAGATAATATAGCATAAAATAAACTTCGCTTTCATGTTAAATTCTGTAATTTATAAAATTTAATTGAAATTATTTTTTGAACGTTGAATTGAAGATTTTTTAATTCTCAAAAATTGATGTAAAATGTAAAAAAGAGAGACTCTATAATTCTTGTATCTTGAACTGCGATTTTGAGTGTTCTGAATTTATAATCAGTCAAGTATTAAAAGAAATTCTTTTCTAAATTATACAATTATGAATTAATTAAATAAAAGCCTAATAATTTTGTATTTTGTTAACATCACATTATTTCAATTTTAACCTTTTCTATTTTACGATTATTTAGCTATAAAGGATTTTAATTGAAAATTGTGTAATTAAGAAAAATTTAGATTTGAAATGACAAAATGTTGAAACAATAAAGAATTTTAATTGCAAAATGTATAATTTTGACAAATTTAGATTTTAAACGACAAAATGTTGAACGTTTAAATTCTAAATCCAAATTTATACAATTTTGAATTATTTAAATGAAAATAAAATAATTTTTAATTTTGTCAACGTGACATTATTCCAATTTGAACCTTTTCTATTTTACAATTATTTTGCTATACAGGATTTTAATTAATAATTGTATAATTTTTAACAATTTCAATTTGAAACGACAAAGCGTTGAACGTTTGAATTCTAAGTCACCACGCATTTAATTTTGATGATTTAAACAATAATTTTATTTACTGAATTTATTTACGCGATAATTGATAGAAGAATAATTACGCAAAGTGGAGCATAGAACACTTCACTTCCGCTTCCCGTAGGTTTAATTTTGGAAGATCAGTTCACGTCAGAGTAGGCATAGAACCAATAGAAAAAAGTTCCTAATTGATGAAGAGAAATCCTGATTAAAAGTAGCCCCTAATTAAGAATTTATCAAGCCAAAAACTCACCAGTATAATTTCTGTTCGACGCCATATCGAAAGTGTGTTTCTAGGAAGTGATTGAAAGACAAATTCCAGAAGTGACTTTGAACTTCCTTAAGGGGATGTTGTTGATTCGATAATGAATAAAAGTGTCGTTGCACTCAAATCGAATATTAAGTCCGACACTAAACCGTAGACTCACACAAAGCTGCTTAACTTCCTACTTATTGTTTATACATTTATTTAAAAAAAAAACACTTTTAAATTACTGAATGGTCCCGGAAATAATGACATAAAATCAAAAGTTCCAGGCTTCCGGGTCGAAATTGAAAAAAAAAAATTACCGCCGATCGAGCCGGCAACAGCTTTAATTGTTCAAGGTTTGAAAAGCTGAAACATTTTGACGTTTGTCGCAGGCGTGGCGTTTGTCAGAGAGAGTCTTGCCAACTTTTCGCAAGCAGAGCGCAGAGTGACGTTGGCGCTAGCCGGCGGGTGGTTCGACTCAAACTGAGACTGAGGAAGGACCCTACGATAGCGATCGCGTGTCTACACTCTGTTTCGACGACGTCATGTCGTCATGTCGTAATAAAAGTGTATTTTAATGTGGAGGGGCGCACTAGACGTCACAAATCAGAATATTACAATATTACCATTCTCCTTTCAGAGATGAAAGATTCGAGCATCATAAGTACCAAAGTGCAAAGCTCTAATTGTAAAATTGACTGCAATAATTTTTCGCGAGACGGTTCTCTTTATGGCGATGCACTTCAGACAACTGAAGGTGAAAGCTCTCATACAAAGGGGTGCGTGGTGCGTGTAATTGTAATGCAATTCATGGAATAAAAACCTCTCTTTATCTCATTTTCTCATTCGTTTCTTATTCACATCTTTAGTTGAGCTTATTATTTTTATTATTTTCGCAGAAAAGAAACCAACTTTTCTTCAAATTGTTCAGAAGTCCAAATAGGCAGGGATGCCACACAGTCACTTAAGTCACTTTTAGTCAGTTTTTTTTTCTGGTCAATTTTTTTAAAGGAAAGGATCACTTTAGTCACATTTCTTCATCTCGTTTTTGTTTTTGTCTGGAAAGAAAAAGAAAATCTATGTAATTTATGTATGATACTGCCGTTTAAAACAGAAAAGTAGTAACTGCATTGTGGATGTGTCTCCTGGAGAATATGCTCGAGAATATGCTCGACCTTTATGTGCTTTGAGAACTTAATGATCATTTGTGAGCATTTCAAATTAGGATTTAAAAAATCGTATTTTCTATCTTTATTAATAATAATTACATTACCTAAATTTCGCGGGAAAATGTATCGCTTCAAATGGGAAAAGGCGCTAAATTTAAATGATAAAAGAAGTCAAAGTAATAGAAAACAGTTCATCTGATTTTTTTTAATTCACCTTGAATTTTCATGAATTTTATCGAATTCTTCTCGTACCCTTTGGTCCCTATATTTTATGCCATAGTGACTGTGAGGCTTGTTAGTGGCAACTAGTCGCCGGATAACTAGTCGTTGGGCAAGTAGTCGCGGGACATCTAGTCGCCAGGACATCTGGAAGTCGCTGAGACATCTATGTAATCGCCGGGCGTAGTCCACAGCATTTTCAGTCGCCGAAACGTTATGTTATCAATCATAACAAAATAAACATAAGAGACTACAAATATTTACCATCATTATTATATAATGTGAATTGTAATACAATTTTTTAGAAATTGTTTCCATTATAATTATATGTATGGGTGGTCCATAAAAATCTTGTTTTTTTTCTTCACTTTTCGACGGCCGATACAAAGGGAAAGACTCTTATTTTGTGTCCGATTGAAAACAAATATTTGGCTTCAGTAAATGTCATAAAAAGTACAATTCCTTATGAAAAGACGGATATAAGAGCATAATTGTACCTGTAAACATTTTTTGGAGAGATTGAAAAAATTGTTGGACCTTCCCCATGCAAATAAAGTAATAATATAATAATAAATCCTTAACAAAGTTTTTTAAGTTGTTTTTTTCACCACTAACATTTTATAAAACAGCAATATACATCAATAGGAGAAGAAAAAGAATAACTGTTGTTTTATATATTTTAATTTGCACTTTCATATTATGTAAAGTTTCCATGCCAAATCACGCATCGAATGAAAATAATTAATGTTGAAAAAATTCCAAAAAAATACCGTCTTTAGCATGAATTTTACATAGAACTGCTATTTTGTATTTTTTGGGACATTTTCCTGGCACAGTACATGGGGGCTAGGGGTGTCAACATTAAGAGTTATGGGAAAAAACTTTAATTTAAAGAAAGTTAATAAAAAGTATTTCTTTTTTTCATTATTTCGAAAACCGACCTTTTCCCATTGAAAACCCCACTCTCTAAATATGAATCAGTGAAAAATTCACTGATTGAAATAGTATTTAGACATTTCACTGATTAGTCAGTGATTCTGGACTTATTCACTAATTAATTCAGTAACACTAGAGTAAATCATGTAACCTCTAAGTTTTAAAGTAAAGCGATACTGACATTCTTTTATAAAAGTAGCAAAAATAATTTCTTAATAAAATAAATTTTTGAATTTCCAGGCTGTAAGTATGGGCTTAATTGAGAGATTCCAGGGATTAATTCTAATGGTTTTCACTGAATTGTATGACAATATTTTAACGCTTTTTAAAAGAATTTACTCACAATAAGTCAAGGACTACACAGTATTTTAGAGATTTTTACATTATCGGGAGTATATCCGAAAGATTCATAAAGCACTCGATATTTCCAACGCTTGAATTTGAAATGCGACGGAACTTGACACGAACTTCCAACACTTGACCACCTTTTGTCCCTTAAAAAATTAGACTCGCATCAGTGTTCAAAGGAGTCGGTCGTTTTTTTTCAAACTTCGAAAGAAACCAAATTTAAAATTCTAAAGTTTGACTGTTTTCCCTTTAACTGTGTTTCTATATATAGACATTTTCATAAAAGATTGATAACCGCGTAACTCAAATGCAACCTTGAAATTGGAAAGAAAATAGAAAAAACCTGAAGCCAATTTTGGAGATGAGTCATTTATACCAATTTATATTTAATTCATGTTTTTAATTTATATTTAATGCTCTAAAAAGAATTCAGTCTGCCGCGGCTCATGTAATTATGAAGCGAGGGGGGGGGGTATACAAAGGAATTTCAGAGTGGTTAAAAAATCGAAAAATAAACCTATAATTTTTCAATGCAATTATTTTACTTATTTGGATTTTAATATTCTGAGCAGAAAAAATTTATATATATATAGTTAAAAGTTTGTCATAAGGACAACCGCAGGATTTCGACGGGAGCAGGTGTTAATCTTAAAAATTGCACCTGCTTCCAGCGAAATAGGGGTAAAATTTTAGCTGGAACCACGTCTCACAACCGTGAGATGGGTGGCCAGTCTACGACTAATTCAATACGATGATCCGGCAAAAGTCTCGTGTACCCTGAGGACACGGAGCGACCCAAGGACGACCACCTACTGCATTTTCCTCGCAAGTGCCGATGATCAGGACGAATAGCTTAACAGAATATTCCGGGTATAACCGTAACAACTCCCTTATAAGGTCTTTATACCTCTCTTTCTTTTCATTCTCCTTGGCTATAATGTTTTTGTCAGCTGGTGCCGGCAAGTTAAGGAATTACGATTCCTAGAGTAGCAGACGACAATTTATTTACAAATTTTCTCTGAAGAGGCGCTCTCATGTGGGAAGAAATCTTGCTATGGAGAAAATCGGAGGACAGACGATAGCGAAATGGCGCCAGGTGAAATACATGGCGTGATGTCTCCTTGTAATTTACGTAAAAAGTATATAAAAATTTACTGACATACTAAAATACTTTATGATGCTCATGCCGTCAGAAAAGAGATGAAGTGGCGCAAACCGATCGAATGACATATTAATCCCTATGCAAAATATCACATCTCTTTAAAATACACGTGCACATCTACGTGGATTTCCTTTATGTAATTTCTAGTGTATTTTTATACGTGTATATTTTAAATGGGGATACAAATGTTTGCAATACGGGAGGCAAGGACAGACGACACCAAGGAATCAAATTTCCAAGTAGATGTACCTTTTTAGTCAACAAATTGAAAAATATTAATAATTTGAAATGATTTTGGGGTCCTCTATTGGAGTTCTGTCTTTTTTATGTTCTCACTCTTATGAAAAGAAACCACTTGTCACGTCTAGTAGTATTTTCGCGTCTACTTGAAAGAGTGGGAATGCGCAGGTGCGTCACGTAATTAAATTTGAAATTGCTTATTTTAACGATTACGTGCTAATATTTATGGCAAAACAACTTGAAGTACAATAAGATATCAATTTGCGTAGATTTGTGGAAATAAATGTTGTCATTTGATTATTATATTAAGTGCGATAGGCAGGGTAGGTATAAAATTTGACAGGTTATGCTTGAAAGCAAGAGTTGTAGTCTCAAGTGGCACGTTTAAACTTATTGAGAGAAAGTAAGTGCAAAGGTTTTAAAAAATTCAAATATATATTTTTCTAAAATTAAACATTTAACTGGTGAATAATTGGTATTGTTATTTAAATTGATGAATTTCAATTGAAATATTGTAAAATAGCTCATCGTTCAATATTTCAAGAGTAATTTTTATTTATAATTATTCACGCAAAAAATAATAAATGCTAATAAATAATTAATAAAAGTATAATTGACCGAATCCATTTTTAACATATATTTTTACCAATCTGTTGTTGAATTTGTACTTTCGTAAGGAAGACATCTTGTAAGTTTTATGTGCGCTAAATAACTTTTGTGGCCAGGATAATTCTTTTTCATAAAATCGAATTTCCTCATTTTTCACATAAACGACAGCAACGAAAAAATATTGAGATAAACTTTTGCACGACTAAAACATTTCCTATGAAAATTACCTTTCTTGCTCTTTTGCGACATCTTAAGTTGTTTACGAGAAAAATTTAAAAATTTAATTTTTAGGAGAAAAAATTATCTCTGCCTCAAAAATGGTTTAGCCGGCATAAAACTGATAGGATATTTTCTTTATATAAGCAGAAACCAAGGCACTTGCGAGATGGATGCAGAAAGCTGTCATCCTTGGGTGGCTTCGTGTCCTCAAGACACACGAGGGTTTCTCCTGCCTCTCATTGTGATTTCGTCGTGCTCTATGACAACCCATCTCACGTTCGTGAGACTTGGCCATACGTGTCATTTACCGCGGTTCTGCTGGAAGCCGGTGTCATTTTTTGAGGGTATTTGCTCTCATTGGAACCCTCCTTTGGTTGTTCAACCCTTTTTTATTATTACATAACTATATATATATATTTATTTATTTATTTATATATCATAGAGACCAAAAACTGGAGATGCACTATGCAGAGATTGTTTTTTTCACGCATTCGAATCAGAAGTCCACAACACAATCATAAATGGAAATTTATTCAAGAAAGGTGACAAAGTTGCTATAGGCGCATCTGGAGGAAAAGATTCAACAGTTCTTGCATATATCTTAAAAATATTGAACGAACGCTATAAATATGAACTTGATCTGTTTCTTTTATCTATCGATGAAGGAATTGCGGGTAGCCATTTCTTTTAAATATCTTTCAATAAGACTAATGAAATGTTATGTAATGTGAATTGTATGAAACATTAACACCGTAAAAAATTATAGGATACAGAGACGATAGTCTTGAAACAGTTAAGAGAAATAGGGACGACTACGAAATGCCTTTAAAAATTTTATCGTACAAAGATTTATACAGCTGGACCATGGACGAAATAGTAAAAGAGGTATGTAGAATTCCTAAATGAGAAGTGATTAGAAATATTAAAAATATTGTGGATAGTGGATACTCGATATGGTTACGATATATTTAAAAAGGTCATCACAGCCAAAGAGTAGAGACTTTTCCAGTTATATTTAAAACAAATGTATATCACGTTCGTATACACAGGTCCAGAGGTTCTTGTAGTGGGGGACGTTCCCTTACGTAAGTCAAAAAGTTTCGCGAACTGACCACCGCGCGACATGGTGCACGAATCGAGCAGTAAGAAATTTGGAAACGTAAACCACGTAAACACGTTTTCTAACCTCAAAGTCGGAGCGACACAACCAGAATCGTACAATCTGCGTGTTCGGTACCAAGGCGTGAAAGAAAAAATATAAATTCAAAGGAAAAAGTTCTACTTTTAAAGTACCGAGTGATCCTTATTCTACGAAGAGAATGGGAATCTTGCATGCCCGGCTTAATTATTTGCCGGTCAACATTACGTGTTTGTGAAAGTCATTTTATGAAGGATAATATTATTAGAGACTGTGTCAAATATGATCAAGAAGGGCCTATTATTTAGGCTGATGCTATACCTACGGTAATTAACGTGAGTGAAGCTTCCGAAACTAAACCTGCGTGAAATGGGAAAAAGTTCCGAAATACAACGATGGCGGCGCTAATGTTCGATTGCGCGAAATTCAAAACAGAAATTAGAAATATGTATAATTTTTGGAAGTTTAAGTTGAGTCTGTACATGAATATAAGTAATTTTTAGAATTCAAGTAAAAAATAAAGTCAGATTCTTTCTACAATTCTGTTCTAATTACACCAAGGCTAGGTATAGATATAGTAATAGATTTATTCCCGGTAAATATTCGTGATTTCTCCCGGTGTAGATAAAAATATGCTCGATAAGCATCAGCAAACATTTTTGCAAGAAATTTGTTGTCTTTGAATCATATAAACAATTTAAAAATCCGTTATTGAACCAATTTTTCAATATTATGTTTTAAACATTTGTAAACAATAATTAATCATTTCTAACTGAAAACGTCTGAAAAAAATACATATCGAACGATTTTGGACAATTTAATTAGAAAAAGGAGTTGAATGTTATTGTATAATTTCTAAGTCGAAACGCTAAAAATTAAACATTTTTTAAAAATTGTATTATTTATAATTAAAAGCGTCCGAAATTAAAACATTAAAAACTTTCGAATTTGAATCATTTTAAATTCTGCGCAATTAAAATTTTACAATTTGAAATTTAAAACTAAATTGAATCTTTTAAAGTCAAAGCTTATAAAATTCTAGAATTTTAAATTGTTATTACTTAACAAAATTATAATTTAACATTAAAACTGATGAGACAAATTTTTCTAAAATCAAAAAATGAATTGAATTATTAAAAAAAACGTTAAAAATAAATATTAATTTAAATTGGGAAACACTAAAAATGAAAAAATGTCTACTCTGAAAAAAATTTTAATGACCAAAAATTGTGATATTAACATTTTTTATTTCTCAAACCCTTTAAAATTTCAATTATTTCAAGTAAATTTAAATCGTGAAAAAATTAATAAATTTTAAATTGCTAATTATATTTTCCAAAATTCAACCAATTTAATTCAAATTGCAAAATTAAAACCTAGGAAATGGAAAAATAAAATATTTAGCGTTCAACATGAAAATTCAGAACTCTAAAATTGTAATCATTCAAAATTACCAAAATTATTCAATTACTGATTTATCAATTTCAGAAAATTCAATTTCTATCTTGTTTTATTTTAAACTCAATTTTAATTTTTTAATTTCAAATCTTCCTTTAAAATTATTATACATTCTTAAAATTTTCTTATCTAATATTTTACAATTTGAAATAATTTATTTGTTTAAATTCGAAATTGCTTTATATTTACATTTAAAATTATTGAATTGAAAACTGACTATCAAGGCTTTTAATATGAAATCTTGAAATATTTAATTCCGAAATTGTCCCGACATTTTAAATATTTGACTTTGAAACTAAAATATTGCGAAATTCAAAATTCCAACAAAATACATGAATTTTCAATAAAATACATGAATTTTCTATCAAACAGTTGAATTTTAAACTAAAAGAGATCAATTTTCAACCAAAAATGTAATAGATACATTTTCAGTTAACAAAATTAATTTTCAACAAAAAAATGAGTGAAATTGTCAATCCAAAAAGATTTTTAAGAGATTTTTATTTTACCCTTTATCTCTTAAACCTTTTCCCTCAGGTTTAAATGAACCTCCAAATGTGCATGCCATTTTTAATTCGTAATATTCGATTTTCGGATTCAGTGATTTCTTCATATTTCTCATCGCCGTAACTTTTCTGCTTCTTTTTTTTGCAAATCTTTTGTCGTTCCTCCTCTTCAAAAACAGTAAGAGTTTGCAGAAACTCATCGTAACTCTCAAAAGACTTGCCTTTTTCAAATAAACCCGGTTTAGAATTATTTCGTTTGCGCTTAGACATTTAAAAAAACGATGTTGTCAGTGCAAAATGCAAACTGAAACTGAGGTATCTGGCCTAATTGTAGCTCTAAGATTCTAAGTTCTAAGGGTTCATGATAATTGTTTTGAATTTGTAACTGAGCTTAATTTAAATTTAATTGAAAATTTCACCAGGTGACAATGCCGGGAAAAACCACAAACCCAGACGGACCGGCGCGGCGGGGACCCCCTGCGGAGCGACTACTCAAAAACAAATTGAGGTCTATAAATGAAAAAAGATTAGTTCTAAACAAGAAATATAATAGCGGAATCTTCCACAAAAAGGAATTAACTTTCAACCAAAAGTAGAATAGTTTATTTATTTTAATGTAATATAATAATGTAAAATTGTCCGATTTATAGTTGAAGATGTAAAAACGAAAATCATTTAAATTTGAAAAATATTTGATTAGATTAGACGATTTAAAATTAAAAAGTTAAAAACTGAGTTGTTTTAAATCTGAATTCATAATTTTTAATTTTGCAATTAAACTTGAAATAGTTGAATTTAAAAAAAGTATAATCAACAATTTGAAAAGTAATATAATAATTGAAACAATAATAGTTTTTTAAAAAGTGACCCATCTGTCGCGAAACCCATCTGTCATAAACTTATAACATGCAGACAAATATGTCAAAGTCAAGGTGTTATATACTTACGATAACCAGTGTCAATGAATAACTTTATTTGAATTTTTAAACTTTAACACATCACGTACACTAGCGCCGCCGTCGATGCACTTCGGAACTTTTTCCATTTCACGTAGGTTTAGTGAACACCAGATACATGTAACAAGACACATAGAAGGCGTAAAAGTGAAAACATATGATTAAAAAAAAAATGCAAATCTTTACCAATATTATTTTGTCATGAAATATTTGGAAAACTAATAGCGCAAGAAGTAAGAGATGATTTTCCAGAAATTTGTTCAAAAATTCTTTTAACACTACCTTAACCTCCTGCTGCTCAAATCAGGAAGCACACTTGACAAACGTAGTCACTCAATAGCAAGATTAGGAGTAAATAGAAGGAAAATGTGATCAATATTAAGATGAAGCACGAGGTAGACGAAAAATCTAGAAAAAATGCTTTAACTTTTATATAATTTTAATACAATTGTTTACAGTGTGTTGTGTGTCTAGAAGTGAAACAGTCTTTTTATCGGAGCATCAGTTTGTAATAACGAGTTGAAGCCGAGTTTTGCAAACATCCAAGAATAAAAAGAGGTTTCTCTGCTTGGTACACACGATACTTTAGGTTAAAAAGGTATGATTTATAAGTTTATCATATCTGACATTTAAGGTTAAGTTGACGCCTTCCATAATCCTACAGGGGCGACAACGAATACGCATGCGCGGAGAACTTTTATGATCATCTGATAATCATAATTGTGCTTCGCACCACGCCGCACATGTGCATTTGCTGTCAGTTCTCCTGTTGTATAAACGGCTATTTTCAAAACCAAAAAGACGCTGATAAAAACCCGTAAATCATGCCTGTGTTACATAAAAGTCTTTAAACGGTTGTACTCGTATTACAAGCGTATGCTATTAAAAACTAAAAATAACCACACATTTTGCCTTATTTGTTTCTCGTCTCTACTATTTCCTCGTCTCAGGTTTGTTACGAATCCAAGCTGTTATTTCTCGCACTTTTCAGAAGAAATTACCATTATACAAGGAGAGCAATGCAGAGGGCTGGTATAAATGCGAAGAAAGATGGGTAGCCATGGACTACTTGCTTTACCCTTTTGTTGAGAAATGTCATTCGGGAGGTGAATCGATGGTTCAGAGGAGTGTCGCGTAGACACGATAGGGTAATTCCTCATCCCTCATCCCCTCCCCTAGTTTGAATTGAATAATCTCATATTTCTCCTTTTTCGCAATACTTTTTTTATTGCCCGGTTTGAAGTCGAACTTACATTTCCACCGTTCCTTCATTATAGATTTCCTTCGTCTAATAAAATTCTTATTTGGAATTATACGAGCTAAATCTTCTAGATAGCAAAAAAGCAAATCCAGAAGTTCTATTCTAAGAAGGTAAATGCTCCATTTTCTCCTTCTTTTCTAGATTCTATATATTTAACTTTGAAGTCTTTAAGTTCACCAAGAATATTTGTGCTACGCTCACTGAATTTCGGTAACCAGTGATAAGAAATGAGAAATTAAAAAAACTTTTCTGTTGAGAATTTTTTGAAAATGTGCAAAAAACATGTTTGGCATTGAGTTAAATGCACACTTTTTTAAAAATGTTAAATATTTCGAATCTGAAATTTCTCCAGCTTGAAGCAAAAAAATATTTTATTATTTTTCTTTCATGAAAGAAAACTTTTCCGTGTTGTTTGAAGCGTTACAATATCGTCGAAAAAATCTAAAATCACAACATTCCAAAATCACGAAAAAGTTCCACTATTCAAGCTGAAAAACATGTCAATAAAAAAAACATGCCTTTTGCTCATTTTAAAAAAAATTCTAACTTTGACAAATTAAAAAAAAATATTTTTCACCAGCAAGAACTGTACATACGAAAAATGTGCCATAATTTTTTAACAAATAAGACATTTTTTTGTATCTAAAATCCGAAAACCGAAAGGAAGATATTAAGGGACGAGTAAAAAATCTTGAAAAATAAAATTCCCAACGTTGGCAAATTTTCGAAAAAGAAAAAATATTCGAATTTAAACAATAAAGAAATTGTTAAATAATACAATAAAATATAATAAATAAAATAAAACTCTTTTATTATATGACTATATTTTTATTTCATTATTTATTATTAAAACCATTTTTTAATTGTTCAGATTATAACGTCGACAATATTAAAGAGTGTCGGGAATTTCATTATTCGGGAATCTTCTACTTCGAATATTTTCTTTCTAGGGAATGTTACATTGTCGGGGATTTTATTTTTCGTGATTTTTTTATCATTTCAATATTAACCGATTTCAATTTTGTTTCAATATTAACCGATTTCAATTTTTTTTTTTTTTTTTACTTTTTTCGGATGCCAACCAAAAAATTTTTTTCTCAGGGCATATAGGTTTTATCATTTTATCTCTAGAAGGACATTCTAAAGTATGAAATAAATAAGCATAATGAAAATCAAGGTAGGCATTTTTGGAAAATGAGGTATTATCAGCATGAAGTAATTCTCTTAGGAATTTTTTCAAATTAGGAATATAGAATCATTAAAGTGCTACATAGTAAATCCCAGGGATATTTTTTATTTCAAGTTGGGTAAAAACGTTGCAAACAATTGACAACTGGAATTACCCGACGTCAAATAATTCTAGTTTTCAGTTATTTGCAATGTTTTTATTTAGCATCAGATAAAAAAATATCTCTTGAGATTTAATGTGTATCTAATGGCTTGTGCAATGAGAAAGAAGTTTACTATTCTAAAGTTGAGATCATTGAAATTTAAATAAGATTCTGTGAAGATTTCAGAATTTTTTTTCGCTATTTCGTTTATAAAGTAGAGCTCTGAAGGTATAAAAGAACAGAGTACTTGCAAGTGTCCTTTGTATGGATAGATCTTTGTATGAATTTATGCTGATCATATCTTAACTGGATGAACACCGAGATAAGCTCTACAGCCTTTAGTGATCTACTCTCTGATTTTTTCATGCAGTCCGGTCACTTTGGGCGTGAATATCTCGGAGACGAAAAATGGTTTTGAAAAACTTTAAACTGCATGTGAATGTGTCGTCATTTATGCGCCGATTACATGTTTTGCTGTTATTGTGCGAAAATCTGGTGAGGAGCTGTCACCGTTTGTTTGCCGACAAAAGCCGAAATAAGGCGCTTCAAGTACACAGGTCAAATTTGAGAAGCTCCTGTATTGTTAAATTTGCCTTGAAAAATTTGTACAAAATTTTCCCTTATTCTTTAAAGCCTTAAGAACTTACATGTGTTTCAAAAAATTAAATATTTTCATAAACATGGCTATAAAGTAATTCAAAAGAAGAAAATTATCTCCCGTACTACTGCACTTACGACAACGAGCCGAAGCAATAAATGTTTGAAAAAGAGACAGTATTACTACCATGTAAATAGATTATATAAAAATAATGTTTATAAGAAATAATAAACATTTTTTTGTCCCACGCGGGTCTTTGAATGTACCGCTATACTTCAATGAAACAGACACTTCTAATGCGTCATTTTTGATCAAACGATTTTACATGACTGAATTAACAGAAAATTAATATATTTTTTCGATCTTTGTTCGTTGTCGTAGGTGCAGTAGTACAAGAGATAATTTTTCTTCTTGTAAACTACTTTATAGCCATGTTTATGAAAATATTTAATTTTTTGAAACAAATATAAGTTCCTAAGGCTTTGCAGAATGAGGGAAATTTTTTTCAAAATTTTCAAGGTAAAATTGACAATACACGTGCTTCTCAAAGTTGACCTCTGTACTCGAAGCGCCTTATTTAGATGTTTTTCGGCAAACAAACGATGACAGTTCCTCACCAGATTTTTCCAAAATAATCACAAAACATGTTGTCGGCGCAGAAATGAAGACACATTCACATGCAATTTACGGTTTTTTAAAACCATTTTTCGTCTCTGAGATATTCACGTCCAAAGTGACCGGACTACATGAAAAAATCAGAGAGTAGTGCAATTCGTGTTTTAGAAACTCAACAGAATTTGTTTCAAGTGAAATCTCTGGCAATATGTTTTCGACTAAACAGCTAAGTAGTCAAAGTTTAAAATAATCTGTAGTGTTAAGTTCTGGGGTTTGTGTGTTCGGCGCGGAATCCACGTGAATGAAAAAATGGTTTAATCCAATCATTACATTGTAATATTTAAATAATAAATAATTTTAAACCTAATAAAGTAACAAAAGTTTGGATATATTGAAGTTAAAAACTTGGTTTATGTCATAAAAAACTATTTCTTCAAATTTAAAGAATGGGATCTTGCAAAAAATTTAACACAACTCACCTGGTTCACCAGAGATAAAAGTATCAACGACACCAAGTACATTTTATCCTCCGCTCTCTTCGTTCGTTGATAAAGATGATGGTTTTTACTTTCTTATATACACCGCCGCAGTTATTATCCGACGAAAGACTGCCAGAAGAGAAATGAAAAATTGACTCGCTCGTCAAGCCAAGGCGGAGTTTGACCGAAGTTCCGTCGACTTCTATTCTCTTCGTTAAAAAACTCTGAACCTGATCGACGTCGGATAGAAGCCCACCCAAAGGGATGAGGGAAAAGAGCGGAGAAACCAAGTTTCTTCTCGTTAGTACTTGGCAAAGTCGACGGAAAAAGCCTGGAGCCCAGATTCTGTCCGCTTCTTCACTCGTACTCGTGAACGTGTCAATGGAAACTGTGCAGGAAGTGAAACTTATTCAAATTGTATTCTCCCAGCTCAAGGAGTATTCTTCGAAAAGAATACGGTTAATAAGACAGAACAGGATTCGAATTTAACATGAAAGGAGAAAATTGCATCTGACTGTCATCTGAATCTGCCGGAAATGTTCTTAAAAAATTATATTAAGCTCTGATGTAATCAGATTTCAGGAAAAAAGGAGTCCTTTATTTCCGAAAAATGTTCTTTTGCTTGAAATCAATAAAAATAGGTGGATAAATTAATTGAATCAATGCACACAACATGAATAACGAGTTGCACTCTATTAAGTTTTGGTCCAGTATTTTATAAAGAAGCCAAGTTTACCTGAAGAGAAACATAATACCCTCAACAAAATAATGATGTTTTTGAATAGGATTCAATATTTCCCATTTTCATAACAGAATTTGTAAAAAGTTTTCCTTTTTTTATTGCTTACTATGGATACTCGAGAGATACTATATTATTTGGTGCCATATATTTATACAAAAGTTTTTTTAACCAAATATAAAATGTGTTAGGCGTCGTCTATAAATGACGCCACAAAAAAATGGCTTCGCCAAAGCGTGACGCTAACGGTATCAGGATACGGAAAAGTTCTTGATTTCATTTCTGGACGACCACAGTCCTCATGGACGACCACAGATGTATTATTTATTTGTTTTTGTGTGTTGACAATACTTTTACAGATACAGCGGCAAAATTGTTCTTTTCCACTACATGATTTTTTATCTCTGAATGAATCTCCCAGCTAAAGTAATTATTAGTGTGAACTTATAGCACCACTTGACTCTACTGAAGAAATATATAAAATTCATGTGTTAGGCAATTATTTTCTCAACCGTATGTTTGTGCACGTTTATAATACTGTTGAGTCTAAACGCACGGGCTGGAAAGGGGACGGGGGAGCTGGAAAAGGGAAGGGGGCGTGACTTATGCCCAGACGTATAGACACAAGCCACGCCCCCTTCCCCTTGTCCAGTTCCCCTTTTCCAGGTCTCTCTTCCCCTGGGAAGAACCGTACGTTTAATCTCGACCGCGTTATAAGCGTACATAATCGTACGGACTGTCCGGACGTATAGACACTAACATAGTTAAATGCGTAAGTGGGCATCGTACAATGTACTTGTTTATTTAAAAGTTATGCCAGGATGGCCTGGATGGCCCCCAGGCCATGAGGGGCCCAAGAGGGCAATCCAGGAATGGCCCCTCATGAAAATGGCATGCTTATCTAGAAGAATCCAACAACCCCGATGGTAAACTTTCAATTTTGAAAAAAGCATTTATTAATTGCCCTCTTATAATTTTTAAACATATTTTAATAAATATATGTGTATCACATTTTATTGAGATATTGTTACTATTAGACACAAAAGATAATTTATCACTTGGAAACTGTGAGACTTCGATGTTCAACTTCAAAAAAAATGTCATCAAATTTTTAACAAAAATGCATTTGTGGTAAGTCTGAACTAATGAAACATACAAATTTCGTTGTTTTAAAACAATATTAACCCTTTGGTCTTTGAAATCTTAACCCTCGTTGATTTTCCCCTATGGATTATCCACATGGTCCCCTGACGGGGGCTAGCATTCTGAAGAGAGCTACATAAACGGGTCTTCTTTCACACGGATTTGAGTTAAAGTTTTAGATTAGTCTTTTTGCTACCTGGAAGATTCAGACCGTGTAATTCCAAATGAGAAATTTTATTAGAAGTAGGAAATCTAATGAAGGAACGGTGGAAAAGTAAGTTCGACTTTGTATCGTGTGATAAAAAAAGCATTGAAAAAAAGGAACAAAAAAGAAGTATGAGATTATTTAATCCAAATTGGGAGAGGGTCTAAAAGATAAGGAATTATACCTTATCGTGTGTGTAAAGATACGTTTCGCTGAATAATAGATTCAACTCCCGGATGGCATTTCTCATCAAATAGGCAAAAGCAAGTGGTCCATGTTTTAATATCGGTTCTTCGCATTTTTAGCAGCGCTCTACACTACTTTCTCCCTGTATATTGATAATTTCTTCAGAATAATGCGACGAATGACAGCTTGAAATCGCAACAAACTTGACGCAACAAAATGCGATATACGTGAAAGAAATAACGAAAAACACAGTAATAGTTCTAGGATAAATTTTGTTGCACCTAATTTCAAGAAAAGGTGCCATATAGCTCGGATTTCGGATACGAAACTACCGTCTATTCTTTTGCCGAAAAACTGTTTAAAATATTGACAGCAGGTGACGTTTAGTATCCCAAAACGGAGGGAAAGGATACCCTGACCCAGGTGAAAAAGTTATATATAGTTTATATATATTGGACAAAACACCGATATTTTGCATCTGTTTTATACAGAAAAATTTATCAGACAAATAAAACATATCATTGTCCTGTCTGCTATATATAAACTATATATAACTTTTTCACCTGGGGAGTCCGGGTAACTTTCACACTATCAACGTTAATTTTTGATGCAAGGGAAATGATACACTGAAATTAGCGTTGCAGTTACACTTTGTCTTTTCTGTGTAATATGTGGTTATTGTTAGGTTTCTAATAAAATCTAGTTGTGATATTCAAAGGCCATTCAACGCATAAGTAATATAGATATTTGGATATTTTTGTTTGCCGGTTCACTTTACATAAAAAAGTAATTTTCAGTTAATTTTAATTACACCGGAACACAAAAAAAAACACTTTTCTGTTCTACAGATGCGACACATATATTCCCATGTATTTTGACCCGCTGAGCATGAATCGGAGAAACCCACTTTTTTTATTGTTCCTTGGTCTCTGGTGTGTTGTGGTGGATCCATGTTTCGTCCACGGTTAGGAGACGACGCAAAAACTCGTTCGGATTGCGGTTGGACATCGCCAAACAGTCCTTTGAAGTGGCCACATGGTTGCGCTTATTGTCGAATGTGAGCAATCGCGGCACCCATCTCGCGGATAGCTTTTTGATGTCCAAATATTCATGTAAAATGTGATGTACCCGCTCAATTGAGATGCCTACAGCCTCAGCCAACTGACGCACATTCATTCTCCTATCGCCCAATATCATTCCGTGGATTTTATCGGCGATTTCTGGCGTGATGATCTCTTTTGGGGGACCTGAACGTTCGGCGTCACTTGTGCTGGTATGACCACAACGAAACTCAGTAAATCACTTCTCAACCATTCCAATTGATGGTGCAGAGTTCCCATAGTATTTATGAAGCCTTTCCTTGTTTTCAGTGATGGTTTTTTACGCAACAAATAATACTTAATCAGCACACGAAATTCACTTTTTTTTATTTTCGTTAACATTTACGAGGTTCTCTCCTTTCAATGGCTATCAAACACAAGATAAATAACCCAGCTTGCTCAAAATTTAACAGTAGTCTATTCATAGATGGCGTTGACGGGATCAGTGGTGCATTTAAGGTTACTGCGCAAAAAATTCAAAAAGTCAGTGACTTATCAAACAGCCCTCGTATACTATCAAAGTTTCGTCTGGTGCGCACACTAATGATACTATCACTGAAGCACCAAAAATGAAAAGGATCAAACACAAGTCATCACCTTTTTAACAAGTACTTACTAAAGCTGCTCTCAAATGCTTGGGCATGATGTCTACAAACTTCATGAAGAGAAACACGCAACAAACGATTCTGCCAACTGTTTTCGGACTTAAGCATTCATTTTTCACGACGATAATAATTGGACTACAGGTTTAACCGCATGGGAAATTTCAATCGGTCATTAAAATTATGGATAATTCAGGCAACAAAATCACCTTCGGCTCTGCAACTTGGGCAAAACTTCAACAACATATGGAGTTAGTAGAATCATACTTCTGTTTCGGAAATTCACTTTTATACCTTCAGACGATTGAACTGGGAAAATATACGCTAGTGTTCACGACCGTTCATGGCACACTGTAATGTTTTTGAGGGACGGCAAGGGATACATCGACCAGACCAACAATGATGTACAGCAGGGCGAGGTTCAGGCGAAAAAGTAAAGGATATATTGGGGTAAAATTTTCCAAGTTTCCCCGCCTAAAATTTCGTAGTCGCCTATCTTATTGAAACTCCGCTAGATTGTACAGCTAGTGGACCTTCTTAAATTCTGTAAAGGGGGTGCATCTAGTACAACGGGTTGCCAAGATACAGGGGCCCAAATTTTCGACAATTCTCCTCGACTGCTAACATTCAATTGTACATAACTCCTGATACAGTTACCCAATTTTACTTATAACTAGATTTATGGAAAGGTATTTAATTGAGGTTTACAATAAAAATAATCATTGTACAATAACAAATTATTTCACCTCGATGTTTCATTTTATAAACATTTTTGAGTTTTTCTCTAAATGCGGCATTTTTTATCTTTTTTTCTAAGTAAGCTAGAAAAAAAGCTTCATTCTTTCTCTTGAAGAGCATCCCAAAACGAAAGTGGGATGAAAAGTATTGGTGAGTTGTAGAAGGTCATAAGAGTATAGGTGCCCCTCTCCAACTAGCCACAGCGCTACCAGGCGTGATGAAGAGAGGTATTACGAAGAGAACCACGCAACAAAAGATTCTGCCAACTGTTCAAGTATGTGATCATTCATTTTTGAAGATGATTCCAATTAGGAATCACCTTCGTCTCTGCAATTTGGGAAAATACATACTAGTGTTTACGACGCTCACGGAAACGAGGTAATGCTTTTGAGGGGCGGCAAGGAATACAACGACGAGGCTCTAAAAATATAAACTCGCCGAATGGAGAATTAATCCGCCAAACAATTAAGTTTAAATTTTCATGGTCTGAAAGTCAGGTACAAGCAAAACTCGAAATACAATTTGTCGAATTATATTTTGAAATCTTTTTCCTGGAACTGACATCCATAATAATTTCATACTTTGTTTGCGAGGTTGAACTTCTTTTTTCTACACCTACTTGAAGAACTGTATTTGCTTGGCATATTAACAAAAAATAAGAATTCATATGTGATTATAATTAAAAACAATGTGTAATTTAATATCACACATACGTTTAAATAATTGTAGCTTCGTTTTTATTTCAACACCCCTTTTCTAACCTAAATAGGAAGGAAGATTAGGATCATTAATTTGCGTTGTCATTAGTTATTTCCTTTTGTACCTCATCATCTACTCTTAGGCCAAGGGGGAGGAGGTGGGATTCCATCCCCTTTTCAAAAAGGGACATGTTCATTGATGAAACATCACAGGTTATCACAGGGAGGGGGTGAGGCCCCACTCATTTCAATTAGGCAACGCCGTTCGATCAGAAAGGAGAGACCACGACCCCTAATTATCCCTACTCTTTGTATTTAGGTCACGCCTCTCGACCAATCAAGGGAGGCCACGCCCATCTCCTACCCCATCCCTTTATTCAGGCCACGTCTCTAAACCAATCAGAGCCCGCCCTGTAGCTCGGGTTATCTACGCATAATATGTACTTAAAAAAATTATTCCTTTATTCCTTGTAGCAGAATTAAGTTCGCAGTCCGAGCGTAACCCTAACAGTGAGCGGAATCCTGGTATTCCTCGCTATGGACCTTCTTCTTCTGCCAGGTTTCCTTCTCCTGAGCACCCTCCACTTCGTGCCAGGTCTAGGTCTCCTCCTGCCTGGACTCCTTTTTCTCAAGTATTTGGATATGCTATTGGACAACTTGGACTAATTCGGCTTGTCCCCTTCACGAATCCGCAGCGGCAATTCGAATTTCGAAGATACTGTTTTCCTGACAATAAATTACTCAGAATAAAAGTACGACCTACAAGCTTTGCACCTGTACCAACCCAAGAAAAAATTGTATTGTCAACATTCTACGGTGAAGTTTTTGCAATATTGGAGACGGGTGGGTTTTTTAGTGGAATATATAATAATGATAGATCTAACAAGAGAATAAAATTAAACATGCGAAGCGGCGCGGTCAATGTTATGACCTCGGAAGAATTACATGAATGTCCAGTTGGCAGCCGCCGAATATTTTCACTGACTTTTAAAATAGTGGTTGTACAGCATGATTCTCTACAGATTCTATACCAATAACTCAAATAGTAAAATGTAAAAATAAAACATAATATAGTTTCTCGCGCTCCCTTGCATACACTTTTCTTTCCTCTCACTCATTTCTCTTTCCGCAAATATCTTATGGTACTTGACAACTACTACACTTATTTTGAAGATGGAGAAAAAGAACATTTGAAAACTACGCAGTGTCTGGGAACAATTCGATTATTATATTATCAATTCCTAAAATTGAAATTCATATTGTATCAACTATATTTGTCTTCTTTTGTTAAAAAAAGAGAGTATTTTATTCTTTACCACATAGGGACTAATAATGTTAGATACCTTAACTTATAAAAGATAGGGAAGTTATAATAATTATTACTCGAGACTTTATTATTCCCAAAACTCTAATTTATTTATAAAATTAATAATTTTGATTGAAAAATAGATAGGAAAAGATGGACGATGGATGTATGATACGATGAGATAGGGAAGAGGAGATTGGAAAAGATAGACGGAAATGTAGATTAGCCGAGAGATAGAAAAATATTGACTTGGATAGATAAAGGATAGGATGAGAGAGAAAAGACGGTATTGAAAAAGGTGGACGCTATTTGTAATAGAAGTTAAATTTTCTAGTTGTAATCAAACTAATTACTCTTCCCTTTTTAGGCAAGACTTTAATCCAGTTAAAATTCGTCCAAGGTTATAGGTTAGAAAAAGCCTTTCATAAACATCAATTAAGTTTCACGTGGATTTAGAAAACTAAAGACATTTTTTTCTATTTTTATGCACAATTTGTTATTTTTCTCAAAAGGGGTTCATACTGCGGAGAGAAATAATCCAAAAACAAAATACGTTTATCTGGTTATGAAAATCCATTTTCAATATGTTCACTTTCTGAAATGTTTTGAATTTTATTTCATTCTCTCAATGCTACAGTTGAATGTTCCAAATTCTAAAAACTCAAAAAATGAATTACTCGTACAGAGTTTAGTACTATAAAATTTATTTGATACGAGAAGAAAATGATGTAATATTGGGAATCTTTCCATCGAATAACTATTTCTTATCGCCGAGTTACAATTAGAGTATAGACAAACTTTTTCATTCTTCAAATAAAAATAGCACAAGAATCATAGGATACAGCGTTGCCAGATTTAGATACGTACATACAGAAAGAAAGAGTTCGAATACATATCTCTTGGAAATTATGTGTTTGCTTGATTGACCAGACGATAATGCGGGACAACTGGGATATGGTCTCTGGTTATTATTCTAGGTACTTCGTATGTTTGGAATTTACGAAATAATTAATTTAATTTATCTCTTTCATCCGGGCTCATTTCCTGTTTTGCTTTGAATATCTCTTTTATTTTAACCCGTTTTTTACCATAAGCAGTATCTTCATATAATGCATAAAGCACAGGACCATCCAAATATCCAAGATCAGACCCTGGAAATCCGCTACTACATGAGCATATATTTTTACTGATATAATCTGGTTGAAACTGCCATGCTCGTTTTTCGTTAGACAGCCACGAGGAAATTAAAAAATATCTACTATTCTCGACAGGATAGGTAGCTGGCGAATTTTATTGGGCGAAAGCGGATCACTATGATCAATAAGATTAAGTTTTTCATTAGGTCAATTGGCCTGTGAACTTAATTCTGTAAGAAAAAAATAGGAATTTATGAATTTTTAATTCCTAATTCTTAAAATATCTGCTATCAATCATTCAAAGAAAAAAGAATATATTTAAGGATGTTCTATATATTAAAACGTGACATGAAAAAAATGTTAGTTAAAGAATGTGATTTTGTAACATTTTAAACTTTATTAAAACAATGAGAAGGCAGTATTGTGAAACTTGTAAATAGACTACGTCACCTCCATCCACATAACGCGTTTACAAACATTGCTTCAAGATGGAATAATTAGAATTATTCACACACTTAATCTATCTTACTTTACTTTGTCATGAAGTTTAATTAATAACAACAGCAGCTGATCAAACACGTTTAGTCGTTCTTCATGTCCAAAATTTTAGATTGAAAAAAATCTATAAGAAAAGTTTACCTATTGAGTGGTAAACGAAATCACTAAAACAAACTAGTGAATATTTCAACTCAATGACTTTTGTAAAATAAAAGTCACTGTTAGAAAAAACATTGAGTACATTAGTTCATGTTTTATGGAACGAGCGTAAATGTTGTGATTTTTTCACTATGCAGTTAGTGAAATGCAAAAATATTACTATTTCGTTAGTCAAATATTTGATTACTATATCAATTATTAAAATTTTGGTAATTGTTTACTTTGATAACTTTTCCGAGTTTTTGAGTGTCTGGTCTGGTATCTCTCGCAAAACTTTCCGTCTAGTCCAAATGTCAAATGTCAGTCGGGAGAGACCAAAAAATATTTGTATTTTTTTTCGATACAAAAATAATCGAAAAATTCTTTTTTGATAGCTGGGTTTTGCAACGTTTTGTTTGTGTGGAAAAACACAAAAATAATTTTGTTTTAATTTTTCTCAAATGAAATTTCAGCAGGAAACAATATAAGAATACATTTTAGTTAGCCATTGATATCTAATATAAGTTACAGTAGACTCAGCTAATCAGGTGTCAAGAGCCAGATTCGATAATTCGATAATGTAGAAAAAGATTCGATGACTCGATAATTTAAATAAGTACAAATTTCAAAAGAGTCAATAGGTGTGGCTCAATTATTATAATGAATTAATAAAATATTTAGAAATTAAAAATTGAAAATACAAATAAGTGTGTTTAGGTCGAGTTACTTATGAATTAGGTGAAATTCATGGTTGCTTTCTCTAAACATGGAGAAGTTACGCGAAAACTGACAACATTTCCAGGGATTTCTAAAGGGTGACGGTCCTCGGCCACCCCCATATAAATCAGTAAGCAGATTTTCGAAAGTAAAAAAAAGAATTTGCATTATTTCGAATAAGGTCAGAAATACATGAAAAATAACAAATTTGTAGGAATTTGTAAGAGGGAGATAGTTTTCGACCAACTCGAACTAACCCAGTTAAAATTCTTTTAGAATGACAAAAAAATTGGAGTTAACTTCAAAATGGTGGAAGGTACTTGAAAGATGACATAATTTCCAGGGCTTTCCAAAGGGTAATGTTCCTCGGCCACTCCGATCTAAACCAGTAAACAGATTTTTGAAATTTAAACAAAAATAAAAATTTTTAATTACAGTGATGTCTAGCCTTTTTCCTGACCTTGAAACGAAACGATTATTTCATTTCCAAGATGGAGAGGGCCCCATTCTTACCGCGAGTGGACAGGATGTTTGGGTCAAGCGACGTTCATTGGCTGCCCCGTTCTTGTATCGATGCGCCACCTGTACGCAAATTTTTCAACCGCAAATCGCGGGTAATTTGAAATCAATAATAAATTCTATCAATAATAATACAAATAAATACACTCGACATTCCTAGAACTTCTGACCCACGCAGTTTCTCAGCGCGTAGGGCGAGAGACGATTGCGACTCTCGCCTCGGAAGCGCCGAGTGCGCAAGTACTCAGTCGAGTATATTGCGCAATATTATGGAAACGGTTCAGGCGAGTGGGTATCCGGCTCATTGCGCATCCGGCTTTTTGCGTATTTCCTGTTCGGTTATCAAGAATGATTACTTTGCAACCTAATGTTCTCAAGTACGAAAGAATTGGATCATTTCCAGTCCATAATTTAAAAGGAATTTTACCTTCCAAAGAGTTTGAAGGGCATCTATTTATAATAAGATTAGCTGTGGCGACAGCTTCTGCCCAGAATAATGGTGCAATATCAGATTCCATCATCAGACACCGGGCAGTTTCAATGAGAGGTCGGTTTCTGCTCTCAGCGACACAGTTTTGTTGCGGTGTGTCCCTCCATTTTATTTGCATCTCACTGGACCACACAAATCCATATGAATGAGGTCCTAAATTTTAGATTCCCTTGTGGATATTTTAGGAAAAGGTTTTCGTATCATTTTGCCTAGTAGACAAATTTTACAGGGGGGGAGGAGATCCTTTCCACTGAAGTTTATTCCTATAGCCTATTTATATTTAAAAATTTTTTTTAAACAGCGCTCATTTAGATGAGCCAATCGGCGATGCCATATCTCCAGTTTTGTGGTAGATAATGTATCGGAAGCTATACCTGCACATTCGCCATGTTCTTGAAGATAGTAGAGATCATTGACTTGTTTATCAACTGACTTCGCGGCCCCTTGAATATTGATGACGATGGTACATACAAGTCAGGTACATACAATGTATCCTCTAGATTCATGATATTCTTAGAATGATCAACTAACGTGGTTATTTTTACTGTACCTTTCGCCTTGATTTCTGTTTCTGACATTTAAATTCTGTTTGATTCTGTTCTAAATGGAATTGATTTATTGTTCTTTAACAAATTTGTTAGAACATCAATATCTATGTATTCCAAACATTTGGACAGAAAAAATCCCTTATTTATTTAGAAAAATATTACAGTTGCATATTTGTCTAATAATTTGTTTATAATAATCGTTAATTCAATAAGCCGCAAAATATCTCTAAGAAATATCAATTTAAACTTACTTCAAGAAGATTTAATGAAAATAATATTTTATTCTTTAAAAAACTATACGTACATTGAAACTTTTTAAACGGATATTTGTTATAAAAAATGTAATTGTTTTACTTTTAGCAATATCTCATAACTGATCATCTTTTCAGAAGCTGTTTCTATTTTATCCAATGGCAAGGAGAAATGTAGCCTAGCAATAAAAATTGAAATTGTATAATTGTTGACGTATGGTAATAAGTCGTCAGTATATATCGATTTAGCAATCATTCTAATAAATTTTATTTAAAAAATTATATTTTTAACAATTAAGCACCACGTCCAAAAATTTGTTTATAATAACTATATTCAAAGTAATATGAGCATAATCGGACGGAACCACTGAGAGCACGGCAAAACAGTGATCCAAACCGTCAGCATCAGCCACCGCTGTGTGGCCAATCAATTCTAGCGAAAACTACTCAGTGCACTCATCCATACACTGACGAGTCAGTAGTCATGCGATTTTATGGTCAGCCGCGTGGTCATCCGCCGTGATAGTCAGACATCAGTACTTCTCCAACGTCCGCGCCTATGGTACTTAGTACTGACTTAGAAATAGCAGCGACGGTCAGAGAATTCAATGGAAGGTTGTGTGAGGTCTCAGCTCTCCACCTTCCAGCTCACGAAACAACACATTGCCTAACCTTATTTCCCCCTTTTCCCGCTCTCCATCTATTTTTTTTGTCCTATCTATTCATATACGCCTTCTTTACCAAAGAAGTTTCAAGTTCGATTTCTCTGTCTAATTTCATTTTTTTTCCTTCTCCCACGAAACTTATTCCCAGTAAATAAAGAATACTTTACTAGCTGGAAATGTAGATTTGTTATCCTTCTAGTGTTGATTATAATTTGCAGCAGATTTAATCAAAAAGAGATTTAAGATTTACTAGGAATAGTTTGGATTGGTTTTTAATGGAATCTTTTCCGAATCTTTTACCAGGAATGCGTTAAAAAATTCCGGAAACCTTGGAAAAAATCTGGTTGCGATATGAATTAATAATGTTAAAGTAGGTCGAAGGTAGAGCCTGAGGAGGTGAAGGAGAATTGTTTGGTTGGGATTGGTGAAAAAGGTGAGAAGGGTTGAGAGGGGTGAGTCAATTTAACTGAAAGACAGATCATTTTCCTTTCTTAGAATTACGTAGCCCTAGGCGGAAACCCTTACAATTTTGGTCAGGTGTTCGTCCGTCCTTTTCCCCGTTGATAGGAATGGATTGGACAGCATAGAATATGACTGAACAGGATAGGATAGGATCTCCCAAATGATTCATCAAGTTAAGAAAAATAGTCTAAGAAAAAAGACCGTATGGTAATTACTTTCAACCTATTTCAATTTCTATTGTTATAAACAAATGTTATCAACAATTATTTAATTTTGGTTTTTATTTGTATGCTACAGTACTCTTTCCCATTGAATCTTATTATTAAATTATAGCTCTACCACTTTCTTTTTTTTTCTTAAATGTAGAATATATATTTATATATTTTTTGTATATATTTGCTCAAGATTTATCTCCTTCGAGACAAACATTTTATCAAATTTTGAGGCTATGCCGATCCAATTCAAAAATTTCAAAATATTAGTTCATACCTGACAACTATGTACAATCTTCCAAGAAACTTTTTTAATTTCCATTAAAAGATTTTGGTATCTTTTTAGAAAGCTCGTGGAAAAAAGATCGGGTTGAAAAGGTTGACAACATTCAACTGACTATAATCTCTCAACGACCACGAGATCCTCATCCGACAAACCTCCAAATTCTTCTCGTCCTCACTAATGCGCAGTCCATATCCTCCAATCAGAATTCTTGTTTCTGCTTCGCGTGCAAAATCTCTACCCCCTTTTTGGTTGACACGTGCGTTCAATGTTGATAATATTATAATATTCTAACATCGCACTTTAGAAAATTAGTCCCTAATAATTTCTATGTGAATCATGTCGATTATAGAAAAACATCTAAGTTGTGTTTACATTAGTTTGATAGATTTACGATCTGTCAAATCAAACTCTCTTTAGCATAAAAATGTTTTCAACCAATTTTTATAGGTTAGACAAACCAGGATTTTGGAATACGCCACAGAATCACATAAATGATAAATATCTGTTTTTGACAATAGTAAAGCTAGGTGCAAAGTTAGAGCACAAGTTCAGATACTTTCCGAAAAGACATCGTATAGATTAGGAAACTAGGCCACCATGTGTGTTATAAGCTCTTTAAAAATTAAAAAATCGTCTAAGAGCATCGAATAAACTTCAAGGAACTTAAGAGAAATCTATTTGGAAATCTCCCATACATTATTCACAATAAGTATGGTATACATAGATTCCACTATATATTTTTGGTATTTGCACATTATAGTTTCTCTGAACTAATGTAAACAAAACCGAAATTTAGAAGTGTAGATAGGGACGCTGCTAGCGGATATACGGGAGGTGGAAATAGTTTTAAATTGTCAAGTTGTCAGTTTTTCCTATTTCCCCTATCAGTTTGTGAATGAAAACAAGAAAATGTTTCATGACATCACCCCATACGTCATGAATTGTCACATTTGACAAGACCCCTTCTCCCTTCTCCTTCGTGCGTGACATGATACGTGAACGCTCCCTTAGACTCAGTTTCAATCAAAGGGGCTATGCGATAAATAACAAATTGACAGTATTAAACCTCAATTTCGAACGTGTTCGTTGTCAGGTGGTGAGAGGATTTTACAGAATTTGTGTGGAAGGTGTGAGTGGAGTATGAGGGCGGAAACCTACGAGGTGAGTAGGGTTGTGTGGGGTGAATTGGGGAGTAAAAGGGGATTTTCATTTTGGGTGTGAGGTGAGATTTAGCTTCTTGGAGAAAGTGAGGTTAGGTTGGCAAGGAGTCGGGGGAGTGTGTGATCAGGAGTCTGGGGCCTTCGAGAGGTCAAGGGTGGTTCCCGCAGAGTTAAGGGATCTAAAGGGAGAGATCAGGGGGCTGAGGGAGGACGTAAGGGGGGCTAAGAAGCAGATGGAAGGCATGAGGGAGGACTTGATAATCAGAGATGAGGAATGGGGAAAGGAGATGAAAGAGCTGAGGGAGAGAGTAGAGGGATTAGAGAGGGGTAAGAAAGAAAAAGACGTTAAAATAAAGCAGAGGGAAGAGGAAATTAGGGGATGGAAGGAAAGGACGGAGAAAAGGTGGATGGCAGGGCGGAAATGGAAGTAGTGGACGGGGGAGGGGCGAGATTTAAGGTATTTGGAATAGGGTAGAGAATATGATACAAGAGAAAGTAGGAGAGCGTAGGAATGAAAAGGAGGAGTAGACGGATAGGGAAAGGATAAGGGCAATGGAGATGAGAATGGAGAGAAGAGATAAGGCAGACAGGAGAAATAATATTGTAATAAGAGGGTTGAAGCTAAAGAGCGGTGAAGAAAGGGAGGGCGTGGAAGCGCTGCTACAGAGCATAGGGTGTGTTAAAGGAATGGTGGGGAAAGTTAAGTTGGAGGGGAGGAAGGAGGAGGAAGTGGCGGTTGTGGAGTTGGAGAGCTGGAAAGAAAAGTTGGGGGTGATGCGAAATAAGAGTAGCATAAAGGACAAGGGAATTTTCATCGATCACGATTTGACGAGAAAGGAAAGGAATGTGCAGAGAATACTGTACGATAGGGCTAGGAGAGAGAAAAGTGAAGGGAGATCGGCGAAGGTGGGATATCAGAAAATAAGAATAGATGAGAAAATGTAGGTGTGGGACGAGAAGAAAGAGGTGTTGAATGAAGTGCAGGGGAATTTGTTTCGTAGGAAGTAGGGGGTGGGGTTAATGCAGGGTAGAGGAGTAGTGGTGGTGCTCTACTGAATCGTAGCAGGGATAAAGAAGAAGTATGAGGAGTTCTGGAGGTATATCCAAGAGTTTGATGTTGTGGGAATGGTAGAGACGTGGGTAGTAAGAAAGGAATGGGATAGATCAGAGCCAAAGGTGCCAAGAGAGTACAGGTGAAGACTCCAGGAGGCGGTCAGAATGAAGAAGAAAGGAAGAGCTATTGGGGGAATTATAACAGGCGTTAGAGAAGAATTAGAGAAAGTAATTCATGGAGAGGGAGAGGGGGAGGGACTGCAAATGAGAGAAGTAAAGATAGGAGGGGTAACGTGTAAGTTTGTGACAGAGTACAATAAGTATGGGATGGAAAGAATTAAAGAACGGGTGGAAGACTTGCTAGGCGAAAGAGAGGAGGGTATGGTGGTACTGGGTGGGGACTTGAATGCGAGGATGGGGAGGGAAGGGGGCCTTCACAAGGAAGGGGAGGGCTCCGAAAGGAAATCGAAGGACAAGTTAATAAATAAGGAGGGGGAAATTCTAAGGTGTGATGGAGGATAGAGGCTGGGCGGTGGCGAATGGTATGGCAACAGGGGATGAAGAGGGAGAATACAAATATGTAAGTAAGTTGGGGGTGTCGGTGATAGATTATGTCGACATGAATATGCAAGGGTGGGAGGAGATTGAAAGATTCGCAGTAGAAGGGAGGGTAGAATCAGCCTATTAGCCATTAGGACTGTGGATAAGGGGTGAGAGCGGCGTAAGGCAAGGGGGGAAGAAGGGTCGACTTGCGAGAGGGTGAGCTGGACGAGGGAGGCGATAGAGAGGTATAAGGAGCAATTAGGAAAGCTACGCTTTGAAGGGGAGTCGGTGGCAGAAATGTGGGAGGATTTAAAAGAGAAAGTGAAAGGTTGCGTGCAAAAGAAGGTATTCAAAAAAAAAGAAGAAAGGAATGGTGAAGTTGTGGTGGGATAAGGAATGTAAAAAGATAAAAAGGAAGGTTAAGAGGAAGTACAGAAAGTGGAAAGAGGGTACAGCGATAAGGGAGGAGTACGTCGAAATGAGGAAGGAGTTTAGATTGATGTGTAAGAAGAAAGAACAGGAAAAGGAGAAAGATCTGGAAGAGGAGTTAGGTCTATGAGGTGAACTAACCCAGTTAAAGATTTATCATTCGAGTTGAAAGTTCACCTCTTCGGTTGAAAGTTTAACTATTTAGTTGAAAATTCCTTTTTTCCTGGTAAAAAATTAATTTTTTGAATTAAAAATGTAACTATTCCATTTTTGGTTATAAATTTATTTTATTCATTTGACAATTCAACTATTTGGCATAATATTTATCTTCTTCAGTTGAAAATTTAACTGCTTCAGTGAAAATTAATGCAATATGGTTAAAAATTCGACTTTTTTGGTAGAAAATGAATCTTTTTGGTTGAAAACATAACTATTTGGTTTAAAGTTCATCGGTTTTATGGAAAATTCAACAATTTTATTAAAGAGTAATTATTTTTGGTTGTATAATCCTATGTAATCCGAAGTAATCAAATATTTGAATATTTTTCGTCCTAGATTAAAGAAATAATAAAAATAATGAAAAAATATATATAAATAATAGAAAATGATGAAAAAACAAAGCACAAAAATGTACATTATTCTTCTTAATAAAGAGACAAAAGTTTTACTTTCCTGTAATTTTTATTGTAATTTATTCATTTAGTTTTAGTTTCCTGTAAAAATATTTGCAGCTTTTTTACCCTGTTTCAAAATGTTTTTACATTAGGATTCCAAAAAAAAATTATGTTAATATAAAAGAAAAATAAGTTTTGAGAAATTTTGAGTGACGATCATAAAATAACGAATTAAGGTTTTTATGGGTTGAAAATGGTGATTTGTATTTTTTATGGACTCCACTAGTATAAGTAAGATTAAAAATGTGCACTGATTTTAAAAAGTAATAAAAATATTTTTCTTACTTCTTTCACCCTTTTTTCGATTCTTCTCGAGAAAGGTTGTTTCAGTCAACAAAATTAAGACAACAAGAAAGATGTATTTAATAGAGATCTAGAACTTTTATTTAAACACTTTTTTTAATAGAACTAATAATTTTGAAGTAAATCAAGTAAATATTTGTTGTCCTTGCAATTTGGGAAAAATTTATCAAAAAATTTGACTTGTCGAAACCGAATTTTGCACAGTTGCTTTTTACGCAAAAAGGGAAATAATAGGACAATTTATATAATTTATAGAACAAGAAATTTGTATTTCACGCTACGCCCTTCTTAAAATATATATAATTAAATCAAAATAAAACTTTTTTATTTATCATTTGATTATTTATTTATTAGAGTTGAAATTAATATATCTATGTGCATCTATAAACTACGCAATTATTTCCATCTACCATGCCGGATCAGCAACATTATTTTAAAAAATTGTTAAAGCCGCACAATATTGCGTGCCGCTGGGGATTAAGTTGCAGAACCAGAACTTCATTATTCGATTGATTTACGTGTTCTCCACAGGCCTCATTATTTATCACCTCAACGGGCATAACCAACTGATTAATTTTATTTTTCAATTTTGCCTCAGCAATTTATACTCAACTAATGAGGCATCTATCCAGTTCCAATTTTCTCTCATTATCAGTAATTTTTCCGTAATTTACAGATTCGGACGATTATCTCATTGGCATTTAATTTATAGCAAAGAAAGCGGTAAAAAAATTATTTTTATAAAAATGAGAGTTTTATCAATTTACTTGCTTTTCGCGATATTGCAAACTTTACAGCCCAAAATGATCTCAAATCGGGGAAAATAGGGTGATTTTGCATGAAAATTATTTATTATTAATTTTTTAAATCATTATTTATAATTATTTATTGGAATTCAATATAACACGCTTTAAATTCCTAATATTTCAAGTCGAAATATATTGTATTTTCTACTAACCAGTGGAATTTTCAACCAAACAAAATTTTCTACCAAAGAAGATGAATTTTCAACAAGAATTCAGTTCTTAAGCCAAAAAGACGACTGTTTTAAAAAATCGGTAAAATTTATCCCAAAAAGATGAATTTTCGATAACAAAGTTTATTCTTAACCAAGGAATATGAATTTTGAAATTTTTAGTTAAAAACATACTTTTTTAACAACAAAAAAAACGAATTTTCAACCAAATAGTTCAATTTTCAAACAAACTGATAAATTTTCATCCAAAAACGAAGAATTTACAATGAAACAGTTGAATCCTCAACAAAAACAAATTTAATTTCAGTCAAACAGTTGCATTTAAAAAAAAAGATGAAGTTTTTACCAAAAGAGATAAATTTAAATAAAAAAAAAAAGAATTTTCAATTGAATAAGTACATTTTAAACTAACGAAATGAGTCTTCGGTCAAAAAATATTTTCATTTTCATATAAGAACAGCTGAATTTGAACAAAAAAACTAAATTTTTCACAATCTAACCAGTTGAATTTTTGGTTTGAAAAATTAATTTTCAAACAAAAAAAAAACGAATTTTCAATAAATTAGTCACATTTTTTAAGAGAAGAGATGAATCATGAACCAAAAAAATTAATTTTCAACAAAGTTGGTGAACTGTTAACCAAGTATTTGTATTTTTGAACTAAAGATATTTTTATTTTGAATCAAAAACAGTTAAATATTTTAAAAAGAAGTTCATTTTCTTCCAAAAAATGTCTATGAATTTTCAATAAAAAAGGAAAACTTTTTTCTCCAAAAACACGAATTTTTAACAAAACAGTTAAATTTTTAACAAAATCGTGAAATTTTCAACACAATAGTTGAATTTTCCACCAAATGGTCGATTTTTTAAACAAATTATTGAATTTTTGAATAACCAAGATTAAACTTGAACGAAACCCAAATAGATGAATTTTCAAGTGAAAGAGATGAATTTTTTAAAAGACAGTTAAATTTTCAACTAGAAGAGTGGAATTTTGAACAGAAAAGTTTATTTTTAACCAAGAAAGATATTTTTTAAACCAAAAAAGATGAATTCTCTATCCAAAACTGTTGAATTTTCGATCATAAAATATGAATTTTTAACTAAATGATCAAATTTTAAACCAAAATATATAAATTCTGAACCAAAAATAGAAAATCAGACTTTATAACTAATAAGAATGAATTTTTAACAAAAAATAGTTGGATTTTCTAATAGGGTTGTATTAATTCAGTCGATTTGTTCCGTTTTTTTTTTATTTTCGTGGAAAATTTTTTTCTATGCTCAGCATTGCTGTATTTAATGCGTGGGAGTAATTAAAAGCAAAAAAAATTTTTTTTGTAAAATTAATTGTTATAAACAAATGAGACTAACAAGTAGTTTAAATTATGGATGCTTCATTTGGAAATCATGTTTTTGCTTTAAAATTTCTTGAGTTTATGATTATTTATGATTATATTTTATGAAAATTTGTTATCCGATATTTTTCATTCATTTTATAAACAACTGCATACAAAAAATCAAATACACATTATGGTAAAAGTATTTTTTCAAAAAATCATTTTGCGATACAATAATTAAAAATTTTTTTTTTTAAATTCAAGATATGATTTAGTTACAATTTTAACGTAGTTCTATTATTTTGTAACCTATTGTCATTAATATTTTTTGAAATCATTATCATGTGTTGAAGAAAAATCATATATTTTCTTTTTTTTTTTTGAGTTTCAGAAAAGAATAATTTTTTCGACCAAACATTTTTTTATTGTCATTCAACATCCCCGTATCTTGAAAAAAAATTTAATTTTACAAAAATTAAAAAATTCGTTTCCTAATCAAGCCGGCTTTGAAAACCTACGAAATTTTAATCTCAAAATTCAGGGTTGATTTTCTCGGACTTGGCTACATTTTTCACACTAAATTTTATTTACTTGTATTCAGAAACTTAATATCTCGGAAGCATAATTTTATTTTATTTTTAAACTAAAAATTTAATTTTTTATCGAAACTTGTATTTAAACGTGGCCCAATTTTAGGTTAGTGTCATTTTGAAACTGTCGACTTCCACATCCATTTCCTCCAACTTGGACAATTTTTTTTTAATGAACTTTCTTGGTTTCAGTTCAGCAACACATTAGCTCGGGAGTGGACCTTTGTCTTATCCATAAATAATTATTTCAATTTTACAGAACGTTTTTTCGCTCTTTTGAAAAATTCCCATTTTTGTTGTCATCTAGTTCTGTACTGCCACCCTTTATTTAAAGGCTGAAAAAAAAAATTCATCATTTTTTTAAGATTATATTGCCAGTGATCCGAAGGGATGAAAAATTGTAGTCCGATATTTTTTATTAATTTTATAAACAAATCAGGCGCAGTAAAAAATGATCGATCGTTAAAAATGAAATTGTCGGCATAAAAAGCGCTCGGTACATATCTAGTGAACAATAAATAATTCCAAGACGTTCCTTTTGATATTAAACAATCTATAACGGTACTCATTGATAATATGTGTAGAGTCGACATGGGTGAATGCATTAATGGTGTAACGCGCCATGAGTCCAATCGAGCGTGTAATAAATTACGGGTTCAATGTAAGAGATCAAGCAGAGTTCGGCGTCAAACATTAATTATTTGCTGAATAAACAAGAGAAAGCTCCATTTCAAATGCCCAGGTAGTATTCGTTCGAAGCAGCCACGGCGTGACCAATTGGTTCCAGACTTTAATTTTTAATTGAATAGGTGCCCAGCTACCTCAGAATTGCATTACTGACAAATCATTTTGCAAAGTTATCAAAGAATTCGCGATTTTTTTTTAATACGACTACAGGCTTTAGAATCTAAAATCCTTTCGAAACAGGCTGAATAGGATGATTTTTCACGAAAATAGGATACTTTAATTTTTAGTTTAATCGGGACCCAGCTACCTGGGAATTGCATTATTGATAACATTATTTTGCAAAGTTATCAAAGAATCCGTGATTTTTTTAAATACGACTACAAACTTTACAATCTAAAATCCTTTCGAAACAGGGGAAATAGGATAATTTTTCACGCAAATAGGGGCTTTAATTTCTTATTTATTCGGCACCCAGCTACCTGAGAATTGCATTACTGACCAATCATTTTTCAGAGTTATAAAAGAATCCGCTATTTTTTTTTAACACGACCACAGGCTTTACAATCTAAAATCCTGACGAAGCAGGAGAAATAGGATGATTTTTCACGGAAAAAGAAGACTAATTTTTAGTTTAATCGGGACCCAGCTACCTGAAAATTGCATTACTGATAAAATTATTTGGCAAAGTTATCAAAGAATTCGCGATTTTTGGAATACCTCTACCGGCTTTATAATCTAAAATCCTTTCGAAACAGGGCAAATAGGGTAAATTTTTACGAAAATAGGGCCTTTAATTTCGTATTTATTCGGTACCCAGCTACCTGAGAATTGCATTACTGACAAATAATTTTTCAAAGTTATAAAAGAATTCACGTTTTTTTTTTAATACGAGTACAGGGTTTTCAATCTAAAATCCTGACGAAACAGGAGAAATAAGATGATTTTTCAAGAAAATAGGATACTTTAATTTTTAATTTTATTAGGACCCAGCTACCTGAAAATTGCATTACTGATAAAATTATTTTGCAAAGTTATCAAAGAATTCGCGATTTTTTGAATACGACTACAAGCTTTACAATCTAAAGTACTTTCGAAAAAGGAGAAATAGGATGTTTTTTCATGAAAATAGGGGCTTTCATGGCATATTTATTCGACACCCAGCTACCTGAGAACTGCATTATTGACAAATCATTTTGAAAAGTTATAAAAGATTACAAGATTTTTTTAACACGACCACAGGCTTTACAATCTAAAATCCTGACGAAACAGGGCAAATAGGGTAAATTTTTACGAAAATAGGGCCTTTAATTTCGTATTTAATCGGTACCCAGCTACCTGAGAATTGCATTACTGACAAATCATTTTGTAATGTTATAAAAGAATTCACGTTTTTTTTAATACGAGTAGAGGGTTTTCAATCTGAAATCCTGACGAAACAGGAGAAATAAGATGATTTTTCACGAAAATAGGATACTTTAATGTTTAGTTTAATTGGGACCCAGCTACCTGAAAATTGCATTACTGATGAAATTACTTTGCAAAGTTATCAAAGAATTCACGATTTTTTTAATACGACTACAAGCTTTACAATCTAAAGTCCTTCCGAAGCAGGGGAAATAGGCTAAATTTTTTACGAAAATAGGGGCGTTAATTTCTTATTTATTCTACACCCAGCTACCTGGGAACTGCATTACTGACAAATCATATTTTAATGTTATAAAAGAATTCACGATTTTTTTTAATGCGAGTACAGGCTTTTCAATATAAAATCCTGACCAAACAGAAGAAATAGGATGATTTTTCACGAAAATAGGATACTTTAATTTTTAGTTCAATCGGGACCCAGCTACCTGGGAATTGCATTATTGATAAATTTTTTTGCAAAGTTATCAAAGAATTCGCGATTTTTGGAATACGACTATAGGCTTTATAATCTAAAATCCTTTCGAAACAGGGGAAATAGGGTAAATTTTTACGAAAATAGGGTCTTTCATTTCCTATTTATTCGGGACCCAGCTACCTGAGAATTGCATTACTGACAAATCATTTTGCAAAGTTATAAAAGAATTCACGATTTTTTTTTAATACGAGTACAGGCTTTTCAATCTAAAATCCTGACGAAACAGGAGAAATAAGATGATTTTTACAAAAATAGGATACTTTAATTTTTAGTTAAATTGAGACATAGCTACCGGAGAATTGCATTACTGACAAATCATTTTACAAAGTTGTAAAAGAATTCGCGATTTTTTTAAAAATACGACTACAGGCTTCACATTCTAAAATCCTTTCGAAACAGGGGAAATAGGATGATTTTTCACGAAAATAGGTTCTTTAATTTCTAATTTATTCTGCACCCAGCTACCTGAGAATTGCATTACTGACAAATCATTTTACAAAGTTACAAAAGAATTCGCGATCTTTTTAAATACGAATACAGGCTTCACGATCTAAAGTCATTTCGAAACAGAGTAAATAGGATGATTTTTCACGAAAATAGGATACTTTAATTTTTAGTTTAATTGGGACTCAGCTACCTGAGAATTTCATCACTGATAAAATTATTTTGCAAAGTTATCAAAGAATTCGCGATTTTTTTAAATGCGACAGCAGGCTTCACGATATAAAATCCTTTCGAAATAGGGAAAATACGGTGATTTTTCACGAAAATAGAGGACTTTAATTTTGTATTCAATCGGGACCCAGCTACCTGAAATTTGCATTACTGGTCAATCATTTTGCAAAGTTATTAAAGAATTTGCAATTCAATTTTTTTTCTCGAAAATAGCACTGCAGACTTCACAGCTGAAAATACTCTCGAAACAGAGGAAATAAGGTGATTTTTAACGAAAATCATGGACTGTAATTTTTAATTTAATCAGGACTCAGCTACTTGAGAATCGCACTACTGACAAAATCACTTTGCATAGTTATCAAAGAATTCGCGATTGTTTCAAATACGGGGAAATAGGATGATTTTTCACGAAAATAGGGTCTTTGATTTCTGATTTATTCTGCACCCAGCTACCTGAGAATTGCATTATTGACCAATCTTTCTGCAAAGTTATAAAATAATTCGCGATTTTTTTTAAATACAACTACAGGCTTTATAATCTAATATCCTTTCGAAATAGGGGAAATTGTATGATTTTTCACAAAAATGAGGAACTTTAATTTTTAGTTTAATCGGGTCCCAGCTACCTGAGAATTGCATTACTGACCAATCATTTTGCAAAGTTGCTAAAGAATTTTCAATTTCATTTTTTTAATACAACTGCAGACTTCACAGCTAAAAAATCCTTTCGAAATAGGTGAAACAGGGACAATTTTCACGAAAATTGGGGCTTTCATTTGTTATTCAATCGGGACCCAGCTACCTGAGAATTGCATTACTGACAAAATCATTTTGCAAAGTTATCAAAGAATTCGCGATCTTCATAAGCTAAAATCCTTTCAAAACAGGGGAAATAGGGTGATTTTTAACGTAAATCAGGAACGGTAATTTTTAACTAAATCAGGACCCAGCTACCTGAGGATTGCATTACTGGCCAATCATTTTGAAAAGTTGTCCAAGAATATGCAATTTAATTTTTCTTGAAAAATATGACTACAAACATCACAGCACAAAATCCTTTCGAAACAGGGGAAATAGGGTAAATTTTCACGAAAAGAGGGGGCTTTAATTTTTTATTCGATTGGGACCCAGCTACCTGAGAACTGCATTACTGACCAATCATTTTTCAAAGTTACCGAAAATTTCGCAATTTTTTTTCTTAATACGACTGCAGGCTTTACAATCTAAAATTCTTTTAAAACAGGGGAAATAAAGTACATTTTCACGAAAATAGGGGGAGTTTAATATTTTATTTAATTGGGAGCCAGCTTCTGAGATTTGCATTACTGGCCGAATAATTTTGCAAACTTATCAAAAAATTCGCGATTTTTTTTTTATGGGACTACAAACTTTACAATTCAAAATCCTTTCAAAACAGGAGAAATAGGGTCATTTTTCACAAAATTGAAAGACTTTAATTTTTTATTTAATCGTGACCCAGCTACCTGAGAATTGCTTTACTGACTAATCATTTTGCAAAGTTATCAACAGATTTGCGATTTAATTTTTTGCTTTAAAAATACGACTACATACTTCACAGCCGTAAATTCTCTCGAAATACGGAAAACATGGTGATTTTTAACGAAAATAAAAAAAAAATAGGAGAGTAAATTTTTTAAATGAAATTGTTCTGAGTACCATGTTGAATTTAATTTAAAACGCTTTGAAATCCTAACATTTCAAATCGAAACATATGACATTTTCAACTAAATAGATGAATTATTATCAAAATAGAGGAACTTCCAACCAAGATGATTAAATTTCTACTGAAAAAGACAAATTTTCAGGAAAGACATCAATTTTCATACAAAGAGATTTGAATTTTAAATAAAAAACAATTAACTTCAACCAAAAAAGACGATTTTTCAACACAATAGTTGAATCGTTAACTCAAAAATACGAATTTTGACATAATTGTTGAATTTTCAATGAGAATAGTTAAAATTTTAACCCCAAAAAAACTAATTTTCTACACAAAAATTGAATTTTCAACAAGAAAGCTAGCTCTTAACCAAATAATTGAATTTTTAACCAAAAAATATTAATTTTCGATTTAAAAAAAGTTAATTTATATCCAAATAGTATGAATTTATACCAAAATAATTGAATTTTCTACAAAAAAAGTTCTATTTTCAACCCGAAAATATAAATTTTTCCCAAAAAAGTTAAATTTCAATCTAATAGTTTAATTTTTAACACAAAAGAACGAATTTTTAAAAAGCGAGTTAAATTTCAACCGAACAGTTTAATTTTCGATAAAAAATATGAATTTTCAACAAAAAAGTTAATTTCTAACCTAATGATAAAATTTTCTACAATAGAAAATGAATTTTTAAGACGAATTTGCTTTAAAAACAGTTCCATTTTCAACCCGAAAATATGAATTTAAGAAAAAAAGATTAATTTTTAACCTAAATATTCGAATGGTCAACCCGATGAAACGAATTTTCTTAATAACAACTGAATTATTAACCTGAAAATGTAACTTTTTATCAACAAATTTAGTTTTCAACTAACTAGTTGAATTTTTAACACAAAAAGACAAATTTTTAAGATAATATTTTTTTTCGACCAAAACAGTTAAATAGCAAACTGTTAAATTTTCAAGACAAAAAAACGAATTTGCATCAAATAATTTGAATTTTTTATAACAATATTTTTTATTTAATGAGAATATTTCAATGTGTAAGTAAAAAAACTGATTTTCTATAAAACAATTGAATTTTCAACAACAAAGTTAATGTTCAACCAAATAGTTCAATTATTTACCAAAAAATATCAATTTACAAAAAAAAGGAAATTTTTCAACAAAATAGTTGAATTATTGATTGATTAAAGAATTCTCTTGATTACAAAAGTTATTTAGCCAGCATCAAACTTACCAGATATCTTCATTATAAAAGTACAAGTTCAACAAAAAAATGTGTAAAAAATTTAAAGGTGGGTTTTTTTGAGTAAATTGACTTTTAATTTTTTAGAGAATCAAAAAGAAAATAATAAATATCCAATTAGTTTTTAAGTTGTAGAGGTTTCAAGGAAAAAATTCGGGTTTTTTGAAAACGAAGCTCAAAATTCAAATAAGCATAAATTATCAGAAATCATTTTTTTTACAAATCGAAAAAAAGCTAATAAAATAAAAACTATTTGGTTACAAATTAATCTGCTTTGTTGAAAATTAAACAATTTTATTAAAAAGTAGCATTTTTGGTAAAAAACGTATATTATCTTATAAAATATATATTATATATCTTTGTACATTAAAAATCCAAAACAGCTAAATTTAACAAAATAAGTAAATTTTTATCAAAATAGTTGAATTTTTAATCTACAAAAATTATTTTATTGATAATTAATTATAGAAGATACCACTATTTGGTTAAAAATTAATCTGCTTTGTTGAAAATTAAACAATTTTATTAAAAACTAGTCGTTTTGGTAGAAAACATATATTATCTCATAATAAATATATTACATATCTTGGTAGATTAAAAATCCAATAAAGCTATATTTAACAAAATAAGTAAATTTTTAACAAAATAGTTCAATTTATAATCTACAAAGATATTATATATATATATAATATATAATTCTCCTTTTAACCAAACAGTTGAATTTTCATGCAAAAAAAAATTATTTTCTACCAACAAGAAATTTAAGTATAATTCATAATATAATTCAACTAAAATTTTTTGTCTGATGTGAAATGGATTCGCTCGGTTGAAAATAGAACTTTTAGGTTGAAAAAGCGTATTTTTTTATTTAAAAAAAAAAATCTTCTTAATTAAGGATTAAACCCTGAAATAAACACAGGAAATTGTCATCAATTTCCTTTTACTATTAAATTTTTTCTACTTTTTTAATTCTCCTTGCATGTATTAATCAAATTAACACTTCTCACATCTGTTAAGTTAATAATAAGTAATCAGCTCTTTGAAGGATCGATATGACAGCAATATTTATTACTAATAATCTAAGGTGAATTAGCGTGTAAGAAGTGGCGTGTCGAGTGGCATAATTTGCTGATTTTCAAATCGTTTTAACCTAGAGCAATAGTAAATTAACATTATCTTGAGGCAATTTTCTATTTCTATTTAAATTTTCATTTCTACTTTTACTTTATTTTATTTTACATGATTTACATAGTTAGAAAGGCATATAATTTCAGCGTGCATGCGTGATTTTCACGGCCCACTTGAACCTCTTTACTATTCATATTTATATTTACTGCACTTCCTTATCAGGAGGATGATAACTTGCATTTGCGTGTTGCATGAATTTGAAACAGGAGCCGGAATCGTGAGCTTCGATAAATTTCATTATGATGAATTGGATTTCACCCTCTGCTTAATTTTTAAAGCATCCTATTTTTTTGAGTAATTAGGATCATTTATTTTTACCACTTTAGTAAGTCTACTATTATATATTTTTTTAGTATCCCGGGTAGTTTATCAATTTGAGGGGACAAATTACTTTCAATTCAAAATAAAAATTTCGAATAATTTTGTTTTGTTAATAGTTTTTGAACACGTAAATTCTAGCTTAAATTTTATTATAGGAACGTATTATTAGTTGTTTCTTGAGGTTATATAAATATAATTTTCTCCAGTTTTAGAATTTTCGAAAAAAGAATCAAATTTTAATACAAGTAATTAAAAATTTTAACGAAAAAATATAATTTTCAACCTCTAAACCCGAAAAGATCATTTATCAACAGAAAGTTAATTTTCAACCAAGAAAGTGGACTTTTCTATAAAAAAAAATGAATTTTCAAACCGAAAGGATGAATTTTCTATCCAAAGAGAGGAATTTTCAAACATGACAATTGCATTTTCAATCAAAAAAGCTAAATTTAACAAAATAAGTAAATTTTTAACAAAATACTTGAATTTTTAATCTACGAAGATGATTTTTCAACCAAATGGTCGAAATTTCAAACAAAAAAGATTAAAGTTTTATCAAAAATAGTTGACTTTCAACCAAATAGTTGAATTTTCAAAAACACAAAATTTCAGAAGCTAGTTGAGTTTTCCACAACAAATTTTTTTTCAATCAAGAAAGATGACATTTCGACCAAACAAATTAATTTCCTGTCCCAAAAGACGAATTTTCAACAAAACTGTTGAATTTTCGACTGAAAAAGATCAATTTTCAATAGTTTGATTTTTAAGAAAATAATTAAATTTTCAACAAATAACTATATATGACTATTTACTTGTTAAAAAATTTTGTAGACATAAATTCGAGGTCAAATTACATTCTAGGAAAGAATTATCAGTTTCTTCTTAAGGTTATGTAAATATAATTTTCTTAAGATTCTTAAGAAAATTTGAAAAGATTTTTTGAAGATTTTGAATCTGTAGAAAAAGAATACAAAAAATTTTGAACAAAACTTTTTTACTTTAGAAGATTTCACCAATTTTCAAGATATTTTCAAGGAAGGACTGAAAAATGCCAATAAAATAAAATTCCAGACATTGGAAAATTTTCGGAAAAGAAAATATTCGAAACAGAAAATTTCCGAAATTAGAAAATTGCCAACAATTTATGATATTGAAAATTCGTCCTCTTTGTTTAAAAATTTAGCAATTTTGTTGGAAATTTCAACTATAATTTTGAAAATTCAGTTTTCTGGTTAAACATTCTTAATTTTAGTTGAATTTGTTTTTAATTCATTTTTGGTAAAATTTTCTGTTCCTTAGTTTAAAATCTATTTATTATGTATAGTATGATATAGTTCATGCTAACGTAGCGTGAGGCGGGATCATACGAAAAAAGTAAGAATTTTCTCTCGGTGTACCATTCATCATATGCATTGGTATTCAAAAACAGACGTATTTTCATTGTTCTGTTCTTCTCATCAAAGAAAATGTGCGCATCCTATAAAAAACTATTTTGTTATTATACATTTGATTACATATTGTACCGTTTCCCATCAATTTGATTTATTTTTTTTCAATGTTATTTCATACAATTTGAAAAAAAAATACTCATCAAGCGTAAAGTCATTCTATTAAAATTTGTAGATATAATTAGGCGACAAATTTTGTTGAATAAAATTTTATTGCAGCTTGTGTCGTTTTTCCAAAGAGTTAATTTTTGTATTTCGAAAATATTCTTGTAACGGAAGTTTACAACAAATTTGTAGATATTTTTTGGTTAAACAACTTTTGTTTTGTCATTTTTTCGTATCTTGTGCGGTTTTTCAACAAAAAAATTTTAATTCTCTATGTTATTTTTCGGAAATGAAACAAGAACTACGCTTCCCATCAAAAAATTATTCCTGACAAATTTGTAGCTCTTGCTTGGGTGAGCAACTTTTTACATTAATTGTTTGCATGGCTTGTGCCATCCTTTCAAAAATTGGATTCTTTCATTTTTAATTTTATTTTTATAGATTAAAACAAAAACTACGCGTCCTATTAAAAAATGACTGCCGAATGATGAGTAGATCTGTTCTAAATGCACAATTTTGATCTGTTCATATTTTTCCGTGCCTTTTGTCGTTTTTCCAGAAATTTGACTTTTTATTGGTGATGCAATTTTTCACGATTGAAACAAAAATTGCGCATCGAATCAAAAAATGATTATTAACAAATTTGTAGCTTCTTTTTGAGTAAAAAAATGTTGTTGATTATTTTGTTTTTTTGTCGTTTGTGCCGTTTATCCAACAAATTTATTAAATTATTTTTGATACAGAAACACACGCACGCATACACACACGCTCAGCCAGACAGACACATTTGCGAAGACCTGATGTTTGGGTTCAGAAGGTGTAATATAATAATTTGTAATTTTTAAATATAACTAATTTGTAATGGAAAAATGTACGCAGTAAGACAAGAGATTTGAGGTTGAACATCTTTAAACTAAACCATGAAGGATAAAAAAATTGTTAATTTCTGGACTTTGAAATCTATACTAATCACACGGCCTTTTTAAGAAGGCATGGAATTACTTCTTCCGTAGTTTTAGTTAACATATAATTATGCTTGCTATTTATTATTCAAAGATCATAAGTTTCCATTTACATTTTATGAAAACTCTTAAGCTTATCTGAATTTCTTAAAAGTATACACGCAAATAAGTTTTCAGTTTATCCTTTATTACGACTGTTTTTGTAGAATTATGTTTTCAATAATATCAAGCTGAGACCTGTACAGGTGTTAAAAACTCGTCAGCCTTATATGAAAAGGATACCTGACGAAAAAAATATATATTGCAAAATATTTCAGAATGAGCACTAAAATTTTACAAACAAATTTCTGGTCATTTTCCGGTTTTCTTGTAAACAGGCTTCATCACTGCAAAGTGAAAAAAAACAAGATTATTTGCACGCTTAATGTACTTAACCTTCGCTTATTCACTTTAGAAATATAAACACAGAACAATTACGAAATTCTATTAGGAATGTCAGCAAACCCTGTTACAAAAGCCTTCTAATTCCGAACCATTTGAACTGAAAATTAAAACAATTTGAAATTTGTCAATTTCAAAATCAAAATGGTCATTTATAATTTATAAGAGAGGAGTATTATCTGATTTATATAAATTTTATCATGCGAGGTTCAAAATAAGACAATGTTTCAATATCACATATTAAAATTGTAAAAATTTTAAAGAAGTAGCCTTTAATAAGTTTTTATTCATTCTTTCATTCTTCTTCATTTTGTTTATTTATTATTCATTTATTTTATTGTTATTTTATTTATTTTAGTTTCATTTCATTTTATTCAGTGCATTAGAAAAGTACCGTTTCTCTTTTCAAAACTTTTTTTCATATCGTGCGTTTTTTGGTTTAAAACTTTCATTTTTGTAAGCTTTTTTGGATTTTGAAAATGCTATAAGTCGGATAATTTTTTCTTCGTCGAAAAAAGTTATGGAAATAAATTGTTTAGATTTTTGAATTATATGAATGGCCGTTTATAGAATTTTGAAGTCTTGAACAAAAATGGTTTTGAAAATTTTGAAAATACTCTAACTTTTTGAAATTTTATCAAAAATAGCTGAATAACAAACTCGTCCTTTTCGTTTAGGGCATTGACAAATGTGCTAGACACCTTGGTAAAAATAGGTTTTTCTAGCTCAGAGGGACTCAAAACGTGGAGATTTGATAAAAACCGATTAAGTCAAATTTTGCATAAAAACAATTACCTTCTCATTAGGAGGAGAATGTAAAAAAATCTGCCCCCTACCTAAAAATCGTTTAGATGATAAGCTTGTCATGACAGAGTCAATCTAAGATTCAACATGAATGATGAACAAACTTACCAGCATGAAAAACATGGGTCTCAACAATAACGTCATTAAAACAAAAATTATGGTGCTTGAAGAAAAACGGGAGAAAACAGTCACGAATAGATAGATGGAGATTTAGACAGGCGTATAAACGAGGGTAAGAAACTAATAGGTAGAGCAGGGCCCATTATCAAATGTTAAAATATATCTTTTAAAGCCAAAAGGGCAATACATAATTCTATATTTATACCGTTTGTGATGTACGGTAGCGAGACGCGGACCTATCAAGAACAGGATAAGAGTAGAAATTACGCGATTAACATAAACTTCCTGAGCATGATATGCGGCAAAACACTGACGGACAAAGTGAGTAATAAGATTATCGTCAAAGAATGTGGTGTAGAAAAGACACTTTTGGACATATATGAACGAAATTCTTTAAGATAGTTTCGGCATGTTGAGAGAATGACAGATAGACGACTAAAGAAACAAGTCCTTCAACGTGAAGTAAATGACCAGGGCAGAAAAGTGTAGCAACAAATAGTTTATAGAAGGATTGTCAGGGAAATGAACAACACCTGGAACAAAAGACCTTGGATAATAATGGGTCCGAGTGGAGAGCTTCACATGATGACTTTGTCCGGCTCTTCACTTGGGGTTTTTGCTAGAATCCATTCAAAATTGCTCTATCCTCTGGAAGTTACCGGATGGGCAGCTGTTTCTCCCAAGGGAATTTATTTGCGGGTTTTCACGGTACCGTCTCTGGCGAAAGTTATCAGGAACTTCTCAAACAAAACTTCTTCCCTCATGGGAAGAAAAAGTGTTCAGTAGAGAATCACTATTTTATGCAAGAAGGAGCATCCTCGCAGTACACGCACACATTTTTCTAATACATTTTCAGACGATACGGACATCATGCTCTTTGACTAAGGTACCTCAAATTTACAGATGGTGGTATAGAATGGCCTTCATACTCACCAGATCTCAATCCATGCGACTTTTTTGTATGAAATTTTTTCAAGGACATTTGTTACGCCGAACAACCCAAAAGGTAGAACAACTAAGACGGCTGTTCAGATAGCGGTCCACGATATTTCTGATACTGTGAAAGGGCGTGTGTTTTATTGTTTTAAAAAAGGTTTGCCTATTGTGGCATTTCCGATGGTGCACATTTAGAAAACCTATACCATTAAGTGTATTGCCCAGTCGAATTATCGGTATTTTTAAAATGTTCGTTTCTAAAATATATAAGACTTTAAAAATCATGCGATTGTGCTCCTTAATGAAACTTTGAAGTTTCCACTATTTATTCATCATTTCATTTCTTTAATTTCTGTACCTGTTCAAAAATGGTAATCAATTATTTTTCACACCTTTCCATTCATCACCCTGTACAATAGGTTCTGAAATGAGGTTTCGTTTTCAAATACGCAGATCCTTGAAATTGTAATAATGTTTATCCCAAAATGTGACTAAAATTAACCAAAAATGACTTAGGTATGCACTAAAACAACTTGAACATGCTCGGCTCATTCCCCGCACACGTTTTACTACTTTGGTTCAAATCCGGAATGAGGCAGATCTTTTTCTTGTTCTTCAAAATTTATTTCTCTGAAGTAATCGCTTTATTATCGAAATTCACATTAATTGAAAATGTAAACACTCAGACGTTATCATCTATTAATGGTTACAACAGTCGCGAAATAATAATTAGATTTGAAATTGTTGAAACAACTATTTCTGTCTAAACAAAATATTCTGTTTATCAAATCAATAAAAGATATTACTTTCTGGGACCAATTACACAATTTACGCAAGTCATTATTCAGAAAATTATCATAACTTACTCCTTGTTCTAGAATTGATGTACAAAATTTCAGTTTTTTTCAATCTTTTTCACTATATCGCTCATTAATTAGTACCTTCTTGTCTCAATGAAATCGATCGAAAAAACAACTATCCATAGCTAATATGAGGGTATCATTTCTGAGGTAAAATAATACTGAATACTCGTCGACACACATAGAGTGAGAGATTTGAAAAAAACTAGAATTTTCTACGCAATTGATGAAATGAAATCTCAACACAGTAGTTGAACTTTTGAGCGTGTATTCGAATTTTTAATCAGGATCAACCTCGGAAGGGTCGAGTGTGCAAGTAGACAGTCGCGTATATCACGCAATATGATGAAGTAAAAACGTTTTAGTCGGTGTCGGTTTATCGTGCAGTTGAAAATGTCGGGGTCCGTTAGTCTGCTTTATCATACATCATTGTTTTTCAAGTGTTTTTGCTGGCGTACGACAATTTGCCAACTGAAAATCAATACTATAGAATCAAAAAACCATGCGAATATTTCGCGGAATAGTGAGTTTTGTGGCATGGCGTCGATAGGTGTCAATGTCAGCCGTCAGGAAAGTAAGTATATGTTACTGCAACTGCATACGAATTTATGGAGAATATCTCCGAAACGTGAAGGTAAGTGATAAAGGTCTGACTAGTAATATTTCCATAGCGTAAAATCTATTTTTTCAGTCATGTCCCATTCTTTTGTCGATTGAAGCTCTTTCAGTGACACAAAATAAAATATCCTAAATTGCAGGTTAGTGGTACTCTAACCTCAAATTTCGGACAGGCGCTTGTATTTCGTGACACTGAGAGGTCGCGAATCGACATGAGAATGGAATCTGGCTGAGAAAATTCATTCTACACTCAAGAAATATTACTATTTGTACATTTATGACTTTTTCGTTTGGAATATTTTTTCGAAAAAGTTGCCTGCATTCTCATGAAGGCATGTTAAAATACTCAATACAAGGTTTTCCGCTCTTCAGGCTTTTTATTTCAATTGGTCACCCACTGATGCGGTCGTGGCCGTACAGCCCGTACAGGGACCGTGGTGGGAGATTACAAAACTGCGCAAATTAGAATAAGCATGTATAGGCGGTGTAGAATGAGGGAACTGTAGAATAAGCGAACTATAGAATAAAAGAAAGTTGACTGTACTTGGATACACACTTTGACAACTTGGATACATTCTGCTTATTCTCCACACAAATCAAAACCTACGATCCGAATTTCGATGATATGTTTTTCCTGCTTGTAAAACAATCAGATTGCGAACAGAAGAGCAAATCTATATTCTCGTTCCAGCCCGAAAGCAGATTGTATTATCAGCATTCAATGGTGACATTTTTGCAATATTAGAGCATAGCGGGGTTCTTCGCGGAATATATTCGTCAAATAGAACACACGCGAGAACGAAAATAAATATTATAAGTGGCGAAGTTGATAATTTGACCCCAGATGAAGTGCGATATTCTCCAATAGGCGAGCATCGCACAATCTTTTCTTACAATTATATCAAAGCTTTAGCAAATGACGACTCACTACAGTCTGAATGGAATACTAATAACGAACGTAACCTGGACTCTTCTTCTTCTGACAGACAACATTCCACTGAACGCACTTCACCTCAGGAGCCTTCTCTTCGTGCCAGATCCAGGTCCTCTTTGGGAAGGCCTATTTCTGTTCAAGTATTTGGATGTGCAATAGAAGAACTTGGCTACGTTCAGATTATCCCTTGCACAAATTAGAACCAGCGATTTGAATTTCGAAGAGACGTTTTTCCTGACTATAAACCAATTCAAATACGAATAGATCATACGAGATATGAGCTTAGGCCAAACCAAGAATATATTGTATTATCAACATCCAGTGGTGACGTTTTTGCAATATTGGATTATAGTGGGACTCTCTATGGCATATAAAGAACAGATGAAAACAATTTGCGAATAAAAATGAATATAACAAGCGGCGTGGTTGATAATTTGACTGCAGATGAAATAAGGTTATGTCCAGTGGGCAAAAATCACCCAATCTTCCCGAAAAGTTTTACTAAAGCTTTTGCAAATTACGATTCACTAGAGTCCGGAATCCTCCTCAGTAGCCTTCTCTTTATTCGAAGTCTTTGTAGCCTGAAGTTGAATCAAAATTAAATTAAAACATCATTGTATTTTTGCTTCGAATTTTCATTTGTATTGTTATATCTGAAAATTTTATTTCAGTGTAAATAACCGACTTTAACGTGAGAGATTATAATTTTCGATAAAAAAAACCTGTGAAAGAGCCCTGATGACTATAATGTACCGGCGGGTCAAGTTGTCAAATTAATTTTATTAATTTGTTCAACTTTGGGGGATCGTGATTACTATCTTGATAATTTCAGATGTTTTCTTTTTCGGCTTCCCTGTTACTGTTCAATTTCAATGGTGAAAAGTGTTTTCTTTTAGAGAACTGACGCACTAACTCTAGTTTTAATTCCAATGTATTTGAATTTAAGGAAATATAATAGAAAACAGGTAGTCAAATTTCAAAGGATTTAAGAAAACACAAGCGATTTCATATTTGACTTACCCTAATTCATATCTACTACCACACTTCATTCGCCAGGGGGAAGGAAGGATTGGGCCAGGATTATATTTCTCGTTTTTGGGGAAGGATGTAACTTGTCAGGTTCACACCTTTCCCTGGACCTTTGAACTTGGTTGACAACTGCCCTGGGACCGATTGGTCGTTTCTATTCTCGGTTCAGTAAGCTGATGCGTCGAATCTAAACATCCATGACGGTGAGAAAAGATCTCTGCTGGTTTCGAATGTGAATGGCTATGCGACTGTACGCCATTATGTCACTTAAATTCGCGCTCTGTCTGCCGTCAACTAAAGATCCAAAAGTGTCATACGTCCGTCCAGTCCAGTCATCTGGTAGTTTGGTTAAGGAAGAATTTCGATATGGAATGTTTTTGATGAGAATGTTTCGTTAAGGGGTCCCTTTCAACACATCAAAAATTCTAGAACAGATCAAGTGCCAAACCGGTTTTTTTTTCTCGAAAACATTTCCAAATGTTTTTTTTTTTTGCGTGGACGGATGATTCCCATTGCCTTTCAAAGCGAAATGCCCAACATAAAAAAGAAAGAGAACAAAATTATGAGAAAATTTTGTTGAAAAGATAATCCGGGATCTTTCATAAGAAAAATTACTATGTTTCAAAAACCACTGTGTACCTTTTCATTTGATTACTACACGGAAAAGTATTCCACAGGTGAGTAAAAGTAGACTCAATTTGCTGTGATTTCAGAAAAAAACAATGTCGTAAAAATCTCGTGAAAAATTCTTTACGACCTATTGTTTTGGGAATCGCATGGTTTCAAACATTTTATTTTCAGTTTGTATTTTCGACTGAAAACGAAAAAGTTGTGTTTTTTTGAAATACCTCGTTTTCTGTGGATTCTACGACAAAGTTTATACAGAACAAATGAAAGTGGAGTCAATTCCGCGTAAGTTCAACAACAAAAAAACTGCCCTAGCTCTAATAGGTCACGAGATATTTCCTTTGAATGTCCTCTCTTTCTGCATAGTAATTGTTATAAATAAAATTGTTATGATCAATTATTTATTTACAAATAGCAAAAGACGTTTTCATTGTACATTTATCGAAAGATCGATTTCCGATGCCTGTAGAGCGAAGCAAAAGTGGCCGAATGCAGCCGAGTCTTCTTTTCCTCCTTAGGGAGGAAAATAGATGACGTAGCGGGATGAAAAGAAATACAACTTCCCATGATTGGTCGAAAGCAGAATCTCTTCATTGTGACGCGATCGTTCCCTCACTTTTTCCATCTTTGTCATAATCGCACGAGCGCTGCGGCCAACTTCAAGTGACTACTCTATTATTATTATTAATATTAATTGGCTTGAGACCGTAACAGCCCCTGACGCTCGAGTAATCACGTTGCATCCCCTTGTGTGCCTATGCGTTACCCCAAATCCCTCTCCATAAGAAGAGGACCGCAGTCACGCTGTTGGCTGATTTCTCTGATTCACTCATGCAGTAACTGCCAGTGAGTGTTAGACGTTTCCCCACAATCGCAGGGCAGTGACAAAGAATGTGAGTAGCTGTCTATCATCCATTCCGCACAGACGACAGAGAGGACTTCCCGCAAGCCCTATCTTATGTCTGTGATATCCGAGGTTCCCATTTCCTATACACATTTCTGTTAGGACTTTGATCTCTTTTCTCTCGAACTTGAGTGTTTCTCTTGCTCGGTTAAAGTTAAGCATTGAGCCTAAGAGTGTTATGGCCTGTCTGCAACCAGAGACCAAATCCCACTCATTCTGATGTTCCTCAGTCAGCCTACCGGTAATTTCTTTAGTGACTGACCTACTGGAAATACCTACAACTGGTTCGGGTCTAGTAAAATTACTTGTTGCTGCTAGTTTGGCTAGCCTATCCGATATCTCATTGCCCTTGATACCGCTGTGTCTAGGGTTCCATAGCAGAATAACTCGGTTTTCCGTCGCTAGCATATTCAGTGCCTTGAAGCACTTCCATACTAATGGCGACGTGGTCGTTGTTTTATTCAAGGCCAGTATAGCAGCCCTGCTGTCTAAAAGGAAAGGCCTCGAATATGAAACTCAAATCGAGTTCGCATGACGATAATTTGAAAGATTATCGAATTTCATTCGACACTTATCACGGCTTTTTTGTAAGTAGAGCCTAGTTTTTTGAATATTGATGTTTTAAAATTGCGGGCACCTTCACTGATACACTAGTATCAGTCTCGCGGGAAATTTTTCAGCCATCGGCGCTGGCCCTGCAGTAGCGTGCCTGCTTGCGTCTCGCTGCTATCGGGGTTCGAATCTTTTGGCTAATTTTTTTTTTTTTAATAATAGCAAAAATTTGAATTACTATCAGTAACAATTTTTATATATAATATTTCAGAAGGTTGAAGAAACTAGACACTTTCTAATTTTAATATCATATAATATATTAGATGATACTCTTTTTTATCTTCATAATTATGAAGTACATGATTTGGGATAATAATTGTCAGTTGAAGTTTTCACGCGTCAAAGTAATTTGAAAACAAACTTGATGGACGTTGAAAATTGTACTCTGGCTATCTATTCTTTCTGTGGTTGTTCTTGGTACCCCAAAGAGAAAATCAAATGTAAATTGTTGGTTGCAATGGACAAACAAAAAGTTACAGTGATAGTAGTATTTTGAACGAGAATGTATCCGCGACAGATTTTACGAACTCTTTGAAAGTTTCGTGGAATTTATCAGAGATGGAAAATTTTATAGTGCCCAAGCCCTGTTACGCAATTGATTACTCTGCTAGAGTTATTGGCGAAGGATTATGTGATTTAATATAACTTTATTTCAAAGAGAATGTCCTCTCAACGAAAGAGGATTTGATTCTTTTCGACGAAAAGGTGGATTTAAGTTTGTATGTCCAGGTAGATGAACTTTTTTTTATGTGATATAATTAATCAAAAAATTTGAAATATTCATAAAAAATGTTGCCAGATTCATTATCGAACTTTTTTTTTACTTTTTATAGTGCACAGAAAAAAATAATAATAACGACGAATTCAAACCTTTCGATGTCACTGATCCGCCAAAAGATTATGTACCATTATCAAATACAGAAAAAACTGTTGCTTTTTCCCGAAAGCATCCAAATTACAGTATTGCAACATTGCATCGAGCATTTTCCAAGTTGAGAAGAAAGAAAACCCTAGAGAAATGGAAGCAAGACGTGAAGTATGGAGACAACAAATTTGACAAAATGACAATCATCAATTCCGAAACTTATAAACGCTCCAAAGATGCATGAGAAAATCACGAGCAGGTCACAACGAGAATTTTGCAATAATGAGCAATAACGGTGGCTTTTTCTCTTTTGGATGAAAACTTCTCTTTCATTGCGAGTCTTTCATGGGCGAGAAACTTTAAAAGAAAATACATGATAAGGCAGCGAAAAGTCACCAAATTTATTAGCAGAAATGATGTTGCTTCGCTGAAAGATACAGTCGCAGCTGCTGAAAATTTTCAGAAACAAACACGGGTATTGATGCCAAAGTTTTTTTTACGAACTTCTATGTGAATACTTGCAAAACGTTCTCAAACCCTACGTTGGTGAAAATGAATTTTCGTTGCTAGTTTTCGCGAGAGAAGGTTGCTTTAAATGCTTATATGACGCTTATCACCCCAAATTATGTAATCCATAATTATAAAGGTAAAAAAGAGTATTATCTAATACATTATATGATATTATAATTAGAAAGTGTGTAGTTTTTTCAAACTTCTGAAATATTATATATTGAAATTGTCACTGATAATAATTAAAATTTTTGGTATTAGTGTAAAAAATAAAAATCTAGCCGAAAGATTCGGACCTCAACAGCAGCGAGTCGCAAGCAGGCACGCTACCGCAGGGCCAGCGCCGCTAGCTGAAAAATTTTCCGCGTGACTGATACTAGTGTATCAGTGAAGTTAGCCGCAATTTTGAAACAATATTATTTAAAAAACTAGGCTTCACTTATAAAAAAGCCGTGACACGTACCGAATGAAATTTGATATAGGATAGGCTAACACGATACTTCTTGTCCAAAAATAGCGAGTGGCCATTTTGTCCCTGAGCATGTTCAGGGTCGGCCTTCTCGCGATGTCGACTAAGATCTTCACTGCTGTCGAGATCCTTCTGTCCTTTACCAAGTTTAGTCTCCAGGCCGTAGGGTATTTTTCCAAGCATTTTGCTAATTCTTATTGGATGTTTATTGTCAAAAGACAATTTGGAAAGGAACCATGGAGGAAATCAATATCAGGAATCGTTGACCTCTATAAAATCCTGTCTATGATAAAGTGACTTTAAGACACCTTTGAGTCTTTCCATTTAATATTTTCAAATTATATTTTTAATTCGATTTTCTATTGATGGATAATTGTTTCCAATTTGCTTCATCTATTTAATTAGTTTATATCTATTAATTATCGTCAGTTCCTAATTTTAAAAATATTTCATTATAGTAAGAAATTGTTAATTGGGCAACGGTAATTCAAATATTATTATTAGGAGTTAATTATTATAGGTCAGATGAGCTGTCAAATAAATCAATTACTCACATAGGAAGGACGATGGGAGATAAAAAATGCACACAAGGGCCTAAGTCATCATATCAATAAGTAATGTAATTTATATTTAATCCCAGCTTCTTCTGTGTATTGGTGCAGGGGCATATCCGATAATTTTGATATATTGGCTGCTTTCATAGGAGACCACTGGATGATTTTCTTGCAAAAGGTCTAGTTTAAATTCGTGTTAGTGACTCTTGGAGATATTTTTGAATTCTAACTCATATTCATAGTGTTTTCCAGGGTCATCTTCTTTGAAATTTTGAGTCATTCGTTCGACGTTACTAACAGTGTACCTCCTAGATCGCTTCTTGCTATTACAAGCGACACAGGCTAATATTACTATTTAGATTTGAGAGAGAAATAAATAGGTAATTCCTCTCAGGTTTGTTGATAAACCTCATACAATATAAGACCCACGAGCGAGTGTTCAATGATTTCTTCGGAATGCCTTGTGATCACAGAAAGCCTTTCATTTCTGCACCGTCTCCCATAAAAACTCTACACTTTTTTTGTCGGAAGGTAACTTCTCCTTCTCATTATCTTAAAAGCATTAATATCGTGATAATGCTGGCTCATAAATGAACTCTGTAGAATTTGGATTGACTGAAACACTGGTCCAAATTTACGACCCTCTTTTCAATATACAGCCTGGACCTAACTGTACTATTTCCAATTTCAATAACTGAATTTTTATCAATACTTTCATTGGCCTGATTAATTCTGCTTACTGTTCTCTGTCGAGGAAGTAAATCCATCTGGCTACATTCTTCACGTTGATCCAATATGAGTCGCTTTTGTATGAAATTTTGAAATTGGAGATTTCAAACGTGTCTTGTGTTGGGTGAAGCAGCAGCTCACTTTCGCAAGTTTTACTAGACAGTGTCTTGTGAATGATAAAATCTCCTTTGCAAAGATGATATTACTGAAGCTACTTACATTCTGAAAATTGATCTTCAGTCACACAAAAAATTAATTCATTTTTATAATTATTTTATCAAAGTAGAGGGGGTATAATTTTTGGGTTTTTGAAGCAAAGCCTTACTTTCAAACATTTGTCACTTTTTTCCTATTGCCTTGAACAAAATTTGACTGGAAATGTTTTTGATTGATTTTTTTCACAAACTTTCTGGTGATGTTAGCGATTTTCGAAAAAAGTCAAAATTTGACCCTAATTTTTGAAAATCAAGAATAAATTGGACTTTTTTTCAAATTTTGACACTTTTTTTTCTTCAAAATAGTTTTAAAAGAAAGCTGAGATTTTTTCCTATAAGACCCCCAATTTTCAGAGTGGCCGAGGACGCGTTCGGTGGCTTTGTCATAGGCCCTTCAGTTCTATTCCAAAGGAATAGAAACCGAAACCGAATGGTGTTTCCGCCCGGGATATATATATATATATAATATCACTATATCATATATATAATTGAGTAATAAATTCACACCAAAATATAGTCGGAAAAATTACGTACGATAGGGGAAAGGGGGTCAATACTTACGGTCCCTAAGAAAGTGGGTACGTGGTTCTAAATTGCAGGAAAATTGTTACGTGTTTTACGCACGTCCCCCAGCAGGAAATTGGGGAGATATATGGAAATTTTTAAAATGAAAAAAAAGATACCTCTATTTTGTCATAAATAATACCTTTAATATCTTGGATTAATGCCATAAATTCAGGACTTTCCTTTCCAAGTAATTCCAGTTTTTGCCTGCTAGTAAATTTACTCGTATCAATCTTAATTATGTGATTTGTAGTCGATTTTGTTTCTATGTCATTGTCTACTGTTTTTACATTCAATCCGAAATCAACATCATCCAGTTCTTTAGCCAGACGCTTTCGAATATTTTTTGCTTCCTCTTCCTCAAGCACGGCATTTTGCTCATCTTTTACAGACAACGTTGCTAAATCAGTATCGACATAATCAGAAGCATAGTAGATCTTTTTCTTTTTACCCCAAGCACGAATATCTGGTGAATCGAACAAGTTAGATTGTGTTGCAATTTCTTCAGTTTCATCACTATCTACATCATCCTTATTCATGAAGCTTAAAACTTCTTTCATGACTTCAAATTCTCCAGGATCATTTGTTTCTCTTTCTGAATAACTATTATCAGATACTATAGCGTCATCCAAGTCTTGATCTCGAAACATCTTTCTCATTTACAAAATCTGAAACAATTGAAATAATTAATTAAAGGACTTTTTACATTAATAAAAACGTAAATTGTAGTTTTGTACTGACAATTATAGATGAATTGTAGCCTCAAAATATGTAGACACAATTATAAATGGTAGAATCTTTTGGTTCTTATTTCTTAAGCATTATGAAAAACCCAAACCCATATTTTTTGCGATGGAGTCGGCCGACTCACAGTGAGGAAAAATTAGAATTTTCTGTTTAAAAAGTTCCGAAAGTCGTATTTCTAAATCGATTTAAAAGAATATAGTTTTAAATGGAGCTGATTTAAGTTGAAAAATGAACAAAAAAATAAAATTTTGTAGGTTTATACTACCTACTTAGCTCTACTTATTGATATTTCCTCCAAAACATACGTAATTAGTAAATCTAATGCCAATGAATATAAATTTTCATGATAGATTAAATTCCGTCATTTCTTTGTTATAAACACATTAATGGTTAACACTGGCATCTGCTGCCTCTGCCGTATTCTAGTGCAATATTTCTTCTGATTTCGTCGTTGAATTATGTAACAGTAATAACTAATAGCTAATTATGAACCAGAACTAAACAAGAGCAACTGGCATTACTATTCATAATTTTCATAAGCAAAGTCATTTATCTCGCATTTCTGTACATAGAGAATTTTTCTTTTCAGTGGAGTCACTTCTTTTCATCTTAAGAATAATATTATTATAAAAAATATTGCCATTTAGCACCAATTATTGTCATTGTCATAAACAATTGTTATAGGTAATAATTGTTTGTCAACTTTCTTCAAACTGTGAAAAATTGTAGTTTTAAAAGACCCTATTGTAGGGGCAAAAATCTGCACCCTCTCTACCCTGTTCTGAAGCCCTCTTCAACTCCCCAAATCACCTATCCAACTTGCAGCCCCACTGTTTTAGCCATTTACCGTTCACTTCCTATTTTGAAATCTTCAATTCCCTAGATCTTCTATTCAACTCGTAGCTATTCTGTTTTAACCCCTTACTCTCATCTCTCTTTTCTGAAGCCTTCACCAGATCCCCACAGCCACAATCAAAGGAAAGTTTGACAAGTGTAAATAAATTATAATAATCCTTTATGTAGTTACAATTGGGAAGAAAACCATCTTTTTATAACACATGCATGATTCCCTAGGGACTGAAAAGTGACGTCAGAAGTAAATAATGAAAATTATACATCTATGAGCTCGCATTTTACGATTATCAGCCCACTCACCATAAAAACTAATTTTGATTGCAGATAAAAGAACTTTGTGGTTATTTATGGAATGTTGCCATTTCAAACTCATCAAATTACAGAACATTTTCATAAATTTCCGGAAATTTATGGAAATGTTTTCAAATAAATTTCCGGAAATTTATGGAAATGTTTTCAAATAAATTTTGGGTAATTTATGGTAAGTTACGATATCTACCTGTAAAATTGCCATAAATGAACGAAAATGTTATGGAAATTTTTTTAAATGTATGTTGGGCAATTTAAGGTAAGTTACGATATTTATCTGTAAAAGTACCATAAATGACCGAAAATTGTCCTAAGTTTCCGGAATTTGCTAAAAATGAATTTTGGGTAATTTATGATAAGTTACGATATTTACACGCAAAATTACCATAAAAGACCGAAAATTTTCATCAATTTTCGGAAATGTATGTACATTTAAAAAATGAATTTTGGGTAAAATTACCGAAACTTTTCATAAATTGATGGAAATTTTCAAAAATGAATGTTGGGTAGTTTATGTCAAGTTACGATATTTACCTGTAAAATTACCATAAATGACCAAAAATTTCCATAAATTTCCGGAAATTATTAAAAATGAATTTTGGGTAGTTTAAGATAAGTTACCATATTTACCGGCAGGCACATGATATTATACAACGTCTAATTTTTTTTTGACGATATGTAACATAAAATTCAAAAGAAAAAAAGAGGACAAGGAAAACAAGAGAGGATGTGCATCCTGCTCGCGTCCTACTTGTATAAATAACCACGTCATTTTGTGCAACGATTGCGCCGGCATATAAAAAAATTTACATAAAATTAATTTTAATGTTTATTTTTTACCATGTATTTAATTTTTAGCCCTTAATATCAAAAAATAAAAAAGTACGATTTTTTTTTTTTAATTGACATTTTTACATTTCTTTGGGCTATTTTACTTTTTTTATTGTACTTAATTTTAATTTTTGGCTATACCTACATAATACTTTAAAGTAGGCTCTTAGGATGATCTTATAAAATTGTCAAGTAAAAATATTCAATAGTTTGTTTTTTTAAACAATTTTTGTCGATGGGTTGTAGATCACCCCAGTGTAGCAAATACGTGATTCCACCGAAGTTTGGCTAACAAGAGTTAAATATATGTATTTATATATGAATTCGTATATTTATATGCAATAGAAAAAATATATTCTTGAATTATTTTATCTATATTGCATTTTTGTTTAAGTATTCATCATTGAAGATTTAAAAATGAAATATTATATAACATATAATTCATTCATAATTTTTTTAAGAATTATACAAAAATAACAAGATATACAATTCAGAACAATTATAAACTTTAAGATACTAATGTGTAGGGTCGATAAGGGTTAGTGTGATATAGAAAAAATTTGGAATAAAAAAAATTAGTTATTAATTTTTTTATAGCACAACATATTGATTACACCTCTTATTATTTGTATAAAAAAGTTGGCTGTCATTAGTTATTGCTTTAATTAATTATTTTTTAAAGAAACTGAGGTGCTTTTAGAAACTTCCAATTTGTAATTGTGTCATCTGGTCTTTTGATTTGAATTTTTCCTACATAAAACTACTTTTATTGATTTTTTTTAGATATATTGAAAGATATTACCTTTTCCTTGGATATTTGTTTGTTGCTTTTTTTTAAATACATTTTTATTATTTTTGATAACAAAGTACGGCAGGCTCATTAAAAATAAGACTAAGGGGTAAGTCTGATATCTGTTTTTTGTTTTTCTTTTTCATTTTGAAATACGAAAAACTGTGAACAGTTCGAGGTTAGTTGGAGAGGTTAATGTACCCCATTTCGGGAATAAAAATTCAAGTAGATAATAATAATTTGAAAAGGACATTTTAATATTAGATTTACACAGATAAATATTTTTTTTACTCAATTTAGAAATTATACAATATAAAATAGGTAATTTTGTCAATATCACTGAACTGCCATTCCAAATTCAAATTTTTATCTTTTATTTTGATTAATATTCTTACAAATGACAAAAAATTTAAAACAAAGGTACATTATGAGAATCAATGAATGTTTCATTTGTAGTTACGAAAGTGCAATCTTGCAAAATTTACATTTTAATGGTTTTTTATTACACGCATCATACTCACCCGTAAAGGCCCAGACATGCTCGAACGAAAACGCAAACGCACACGCAATACGCAAAGCACTTTGGAACGCATTTTGGTGATTCCAGACTCAACCCATTCCGCGTCGTGCCGTGACGCGTTGCCCGCCTTGCGATGTAATTAGTACCAACCAGCTCTATGCATCGCCCGTATATTTCAGTTAGTTCACGCAGCTTTCTCGTGTAAGCTGAGTTGTAGGTGGCGCTGGATGGCATGTAAATCTGAATTTGTCAACAAACACATGGCAGATGTACAGGCAGGCTCTGCTTTTTACCATTTTTGTTTAATAAAAATTGTTTTGACAAATAATTTTAATTATAAATTATGGGGAAAATTAAGAAGGAAAAAGACCCCCCAAAAGAAAAGAAAATCAAGAACACGGGAATAGTGGATAGTGAAAACTTATACAATTTATTTTTTATATTTTTTTTCACATAAACTTATTTTAAAGTAAACTAAATATTGTATAAGGTGTATAACTTAATTTTTACCTAATCTTCAAAAAAATATTTTATATTCTAAAATTTGTAAATACCAGATCAACCTTCGAAAAATTTTCCATTGTTTTCGATGACCTTGCGCCACCTATCAGGTAACTTACGGATACCATCGCAAAAGAAACTTGGTGTCTTCGAACCGATAAAATCATCGACGAATTTTTGAACATCGTCCAAGTATAAAATGGTTTTCTGAGTCGCGCGAGCAACATGAGTTCGAGTGTTGTCATGGAGCATCACAACTTTTCAACTTCCTTGCCCATTAAATGGCCTTTTCTCATCAAGCACCTCGTTCAATTTGTTTAATTGTCGGCTGTAGTGTTCTGCAGTAACTGATTGACCTGTTTTCAAAAGCTTATAATAGATTACACCCTTCATATCCCTAGGCGATTTACTGGTCAAGGAAGCCGAAAAGTTATGCTATTCCATGACAACGCTCGACCTCGTGTTGCTCGCGCGACTCACTAAACCATTTTAAACTTGAGCTAGGAAGTTCACCCGCACGCGGCATATTTATCAAACTTGGTCCCATCGAATTATCACCTGTCCCGGTCAATGCAACATGCTTTGGCAGATAGGCAATTCCAAAATCTGGACGATGCTCGAAAATTCGTCGATGATTTTATCGGCTCGAAGACTCCAAGTTTCTTTCGCGATGGCTTCCGTAAGTTACCTAATAGGTGGCGCAAGGTCATCGAAAACAATGCACGATATTTTCAAGATTGCTCTGGTATTTATATATCTGATAACATAAAATATTTTTTGAAAAAAGGGAAAAATTAAGTTATACACCTAATATTTATAATATTATTTTTTTTAAATTGGATTTAGAGGTTAAGTATGTATTTTATACGCGGAGTTTAGTTTTACTTATATATTTTGTCAATTCAAATTGAACAAATATATAAATAAAAATAGGCACTACATATTCAGCCTCGAAATGGAATTTAATAATAAAATTAAAAATACAATATTTAGTTTACTTTAAAATAATTTCAAATTTAAAAAAAAACTAAATATTGTATTTCTAATTTTATTATTAAATTGGATTTAGAGGCTGAATACGTAATGTCAATTTAAATTGAAGAAATATATAAATAAAAAAGACACGTATTCAGCCTATAAATCCAATTTAATAATAAAATTATAAATACAATATTTAGTTTTTTTTTAAATTTAAAATTATTTTAAACTAAACTAAACGTTGTATTTCTAATTTTATTATTAAATTGCATTTAGAGGCTGAATATGTAGTGTCTATGTTTATTTATACATTTGTTCAATTTAAATTGACAAAATATATAAGTAAAAATAAACTCCGCGTATAAAATACAAACTTAACCTGTACATCCAATTAAAAAATAAAATTATAAATACAATACTTATTTTACTTTAAAATAAGTTTATGTGAAAAAAAGAAAATAAACAAAATAAATTGTATAAGTTTTTAAATAAAAAGTAAATACTATAAACTTACTACTCCAAAGACATCAGTTCTTCCATCAGCTGCTTTTACTACTCATTCCAATAAAATATCTTTGGGAGCAAAATGCAACTGACACATTTTGTGACCGGGTTTTAAAATTGTATCGTCGCTTTCTGCCATATTTTGACATTTTCATCACCTTTTGGCACAAGAAAAACACTAATTTTTGCAGGATTAGAATCATAACCCGTAGTACATCCCGGAGCTATACACCGGTTTCCGCTTTTTTCATTTCTTTTCCACTATTCCCGTGTTCTTGACTTTCTTTCCTTTTGGGGGGGGGGGGTCTCTTTCCTTCTCAATTTCCCTCATAATTTATAATTAAAATCATTTGTCAAAACACTTTCAATAAAATAAAAATGGTAAAAACCAGAGCCTGGCTGTACATCTGCCATGTCTTTGTTGACAAATTCAGGTTTACATGCCACCCAGCGCCACCTACAACCCAGCTTACGCCAAGAAGCTGCGTGAACTAACGTCAATGCATAGGGCTGGTACCAAAATCTCCAGGTAGACATGTGAAAGTTACTAGGGAGAAAATATGGCCACCACAGATGGCGGGAGCGCGAGTTTCAACTATGAAAGACATGTAGACATGAATTCATAAAGTTGACATGTCACACTGTTGGTTCAGGTTAGGGGGGGGGGGGGGGTTTTAATATTATCATTGTTAAATGATGAACACGAATCTTTTTTTTTTTTTTTCATTCAAAATTAATTCAGACCCCACATTTCGTTTTTTTCAACAGAACTGACTGTAAACAATTTAGGAAAATCCTTCCCTCAGATATTTTATTAAAGAACTATAATTTTCTATTTTATAAACAAATTTTGTTGTGATTTTGTTTTTTATCACAAAATCGACTGCTAGGGACTCAGAAAGGACCCTACTTATTAGGGGACTATGTCGGGTGACATCATTTGTTATTAATTCAAATAAATGTTATAAAGAGATACAGATTTTTGACAAATTTTCAACCGGTAGATGTCGTGTTTTCAACCAAATTAGCTCTGGAATATAACTGCTAACTAAATAAATCGCAAATTTCCGGCAATACCCCCTCCTCTCAGGCCCTAATTTATTAAATTAATTAATATTAAATAAAAGTGGGCTCCGTGGATATTCTTGCCTTACTCCTCTCACCAACCAGAAACTATCTCCTACCTTTACTCTGCTTTTTGTCTCCCTTAAATTTCCGATAATATCTTTATTAATCCCTCTCTTATCCCCTTTTTCATCATTACTTTTTCAATCTCGCCTCGGTCTAATGAGTCAAACCGCGCCTTTAAGTCCACGAATATTGCTATCATTGCTCCTTTCTCCCTTTTAATCCTCTTATTTACTAGATAGTTCAGAACATATATGTTGTCCATTACCCCTAACTCTTTTCTAAACCCTGTCTGATTCGGTAGCTCTATCTTTTTTTCCTCGACCTCTTTCTTTAACCTCTCCGATAAGACAATCACATATACTTTATACAATGTCGGCATTAGCGTCACTCTTCTATAATCTTTAACCTCCTCCCCTTTGCATTTCTTCACTATGGGTACCACTACTCCTTCCTTCCATAACGCTGGCCACCCCTCTCCTCTCCATACTCTAGTGCATGTTATCCATGCTCATTCCATAAATTCTGTCCCCCATATTTCCAGACTTTATTTGGAATCTCATTTATACCAGGTGCCTTTCCATCTTTCATTATCCCTAATACCTTGACTATTGCCCCTCATCTGTTTGCCTACCATATTTTCCTCCTTTCTTAACTTTCCTCTCTACCCCTACTAGTAATTCTATAAAATGTGTTTTCCATTCTACCATCTCAATATCCTGGTTTACTATATTCATTCTCTCTCTATTTACCACCTTCCAAACATCTTCTTCCGTCCTAGCCTTCTCCGCCTCTTCTTCAAATTGTTTATTTTCCTCCTCTTTTTTTTTGACCACAGCACTCAGTATACTTCTTCTTTTTTCTTCTATGTTTCTCTCCACTACTTATCCCTTTTCAACATTTTCTTGATTCCCTACTCACTTCTTTCTTCTTCTTTTTACATTCCTCATTCCATCCACTTCTATCCCCTCCTTCAGTAACTTTTTTTTTGCTTGTGCACTCTAATACTCTTTTTATTTCTCCTATCATTATTTCCATCTCCTCGTTTACATTTCCTTCTCCCATTTTGATATTCCTGACCTTTTCCTCAAACTGTTCTTTAGCTTCCATTGACCAATCCCCTCTTCCTGCTGTTTTTACTTCCGCTTCCTTTTTAGCCCTATTGTTATTACTCTTTTCTCCCTCTAATGTGACTATTACGGGAAAGTGATCGGAATCTATATAATTCCCCACCTCTAGTTTCTTGACCTTCTCTTTTACCTCACCATCCACTACCACATAATCAATTACCGTTCCCCTTTTTCCACCTGAACGTGTACATTCTCCTTCCTCATCCCCCTCAATATTTCCGTTTAGGATAAACCATCCCATCTCCTCTAGGCTCTTTGAGAATTTCTTTCCCTGTCCATTCAGTATCTTGCCTTTGGATTTTCTTCCTCGCTCTCCACCCCATTCCCTTCCTCCTCTATCTCCTATGCTCGCATTAAAATATCCTCTTATTATAAGCCTAATATCTTGTTTATATTCTTCCTTCAGTTCTCTGATCTCTTCTGATTTCTCCTGCAAGTCACCGTTCACATGAGCCCCCACTATCTTCCACCTTTCTCCTTCTATATTCATATTTTCTACTATTAATCCTTCTTTTTTTTCCTTCATCTCTTTTTTATCCTTCTCTGTTATACATTCGTTCCTTACTCACATCACCATTCCTCCCATTGCTCTGCCTTTTTTATTCTTCCTCTTTGCATTTTGAACCTGTCATTTGTACCCTCTTGGTAATCTTCCCCTTACTCTTTCCCATCCCTTATCATCTAGCCACGCCTCCATCATTACTACAGCCTATTGTGTCAAATTTCTCAAAAACTCCCTATCCTCTCTTTCTAAGCCTGCTATATTCCAGTAGCATATCCCCCACTCTTCCCTACTTTCGTTTCTCGTCTCATTTTGTTTCTTACTATTTCTTATTTCTATATCTCCCGTTCCTTTCTCTCCTAGTTTCCCGACACTTAATTTTTTACTAACTCTTCCCTGTCCTCGTCCCAATTCCACCATACACCTTCTATTTGTATTCTCCCATACTTAACCCATGTTCTTCTTTCCTTTATTTCCTCTTCCGCTGTTTTCCTTAACTTATACTGCACATTCCTTTCTACCCATGTCAAATCATCCTCTATTCTCTCCGAGCTTCCATATAACATCCTCTTCCTTGTCATCACTTCTCTTTTATGTTCCTATTCCTTTAATTTCATGGGTACCATTCTCTCCCTTTTCCGCTGTTCCCTGTCTACACTTCGCACTTCCTCTATCTCTACCTTAGCATTAATCGTTTTTAGTACTTCTTCCACTCCTTCCCTCACCTCCTTCCCCTCTAAGCTTAGATCCTTTATCACAATGTTTCTTTTTCTTTCTTCTCTCTCTCGTTTTTTTCTATTCTTTGTTATATTTTTCTCAGCCTTTCCTTCTCCTCATTCCGACTTTCCCCACGTGCTAACTCCCGGTTTGAGCTTTCTATTTTCTTATTCAACCTTCCAACTCCTCTACCTTTTTATTATTCTCTTCCTGTTTTTCCAGTCTTTCTTCCAATGTCTGCATCCTTTTCTCTAGTTTTTCCCTGTTTTCTTCCCATTTCCTCATTTTTTTCCTAAGTTCGGCCATTTACCGCCTAATTCCTTTCTTTATTCCTTCTCCCCTTTTCTCCTGCTTTTCTTCATATATTCCCATTACTTCTATCATCATTTCGCGCGTTTCCTTCAATCTTTCCTCTTCCGTCGGACATTTTGGCTCAGCTCTGTTTCCTTCTGTTTCCTTCTGTCTCCTTCTGTCTCCTTACTGTTCTCATCCTTCTTTACAATACTATGTTTTGCCGGCGGCGATCTGAACATTTTTGGATTTTTCAAGCTTAACCCTATATCTTCCTTGTCTTTACTGCTTCCCCTCTCTTCCTTTCGATGAATGACTCAATCGATCCCACGCTGTTCAGTCTCAATCTCTTTTTTTCTATTGTTTTCCTATACTTTCCCCTTGCCTTCCTTTCTTTGTTCTCCCCTTTCGGTGTACTAAAAACTTCCTGATATAAATCTCTGTTTTCTTTGCTGGTACTCGCTCCGCTAGCCGTGAATCCAATTTGAACGATCCCGCCTTCTACCACTCTCAGTCTCTATCCTCGCGTCTACCTTCCTTGCCTTTCTCCCTGGCTAACCGGCCCTGCTACGGCCAACCCGGTCCTCCCACCCTGTCACAAACCTCAAACCAACCTAACTTCAACTTCCAAACAAATCTGCCTTAATCTCCAAAAATATCCTCACCCCCTTGTCAATCTCTCAATTGCTCAAAAACAAACCCTTCTACACACTTCCAATGTAAACACATAAAAAAAAGCATATTTTCAAACATTGCGCATATGATTTTGGCTTTCCTGGTGATCTGAAACAGAAAATCGAAAAAGTTTATTAATCGACGTCATCGCCCCTATGGTCTGAACATCCGCGTTTTTATTTCATTGAAAATTAACCAAATAACGGCGTTTCTTGTGGAAGAGAGAAAAAAAAACACTTTTTTTGCACCATAAATCAGGTGAAATTATAAGTTAGAATCAAAATATCAACAACTTGGAGGTTCTGACGATAGCCATGATAGTGCTGAATACCGTGTTAACATTTGAAGTCGATACACACGGTCATTTTTTAGAAATCACCTGCGCCAGCAGAAAACTTTTTTTTTTGCACACATGCATTTTATTTTATAAATAAATATTTTTTACCATCTAACAAATTTTTTTTCGCTCTCCTTGATCATACCTTTAAGAAAGAAAAACATTCGTTCAATTATATACAATAGTTCCCGAGCAAAAAATGATCGAAAACATGCTTTTTTTATGCTTTCACATTGGAATGCCCCCTTAAAAGTAGCCCACTTTCTTCTAGTTTCCCCCACATCATAATCGATTCGCAAGTAAAATTATATGGCTCGTCGCCTAAACGTCCCGCCGGCTAAACGGCTGCGCACCTAAACGTTCTGCGTCCAAACGGTCGCACCTAAACGGCGGCGCCTAAACGTCCTTCTCCCTGTGCAGTGCGAGTACACATCGTATCCCTTCGCCCCGGCTCCCCGTAAGACGATTTAACACTAAAGCACCCGACTGTGTTCGAGCGCGCTAAGACGCATCCTCCACCATCGCATCGGTTCGCAATCGCGTCACGCCAATTCGCAAAGCCCCCCCCCCCCTACCCACACCGTTGATCGCATCCGCGGTATAGGATAGGAGGGCTGCTACCCTATGGTCCCTGGTATGATCAGGGCTCCTAGGCTTCTCTTTTTTCTATTACCTTTCTGTTTGTCTACAAGCATAGTCTATAAACTAAAAATTATATAATCAGCTTCCAGGGATTTTTGCGATTCCACTGACACATTACTTGCCCGTAAAAGTTAAAATTGAAGGATTCATCAATAAGTTTTGAAATCATTTTTGTTTTTAAATTCATCATAACTCAAATCTTTAATCTTCATACACAAATTAGATGTACTTGTAATCGGCAAAATTGATACATTATATTATATTTTATAATTCTATCTTTGAAAGTAGCTTTAAGTCGTGTTACCGTTACTTAGTTTTCCAGCTCTATCCAGTTCTAGTGTGCATGTGTTATGTCAGTGTCAGTGTTGTATCGCAGATCCGAGAGTGTGAGTGCTCTCGAGCCACGACGCTTATCTATCTGTTTACGTTATCGATGAAAATATTTATACTGATATTTTAGTTTCATTTTCGACGACTATGACTTCTTCCAAGTTTAAACTATATTTAAATCTTAAGCAATTTTCAGTTTCGATTACTAAATTTCCGAGGATTATTAATTATTTAAACAATTTTCATATGTAAATTGAGAATATCCATATTTTTCATATTTTAGTTAAATTTTCGACAAATATGATTTCTTTCAAGTTTAAACTATTTTTGAAATCTCAAGCAATTGAAATTTCACTTTTGATGCCTTTTTTCTATGATGCTTGGTGAATTCCCGAGAATTATTAATTATTTAAGCAATTTTAATAAGTAAACTTAGAGTTTGAATATTTTTAATTTGTTGATGACTTTCCTCCTGCTATACTTTGCAAATTTAATAATTATTTATTATTTGAACAATTTTCATAAACAAATTCAGAGTTTCGCCATTTTTCAACGAATAGGGTCAATTTTTTTTGAAAATATGAATTTATTCTGTGCTATTTTTTCATTTTTTTTGGAATTTAAAGAAGTTTACAAAATTTTTAAAAAGTGTTAATCCATGGCTCATAAAGCTTTAAAAAAGCGGAGTCAACTTAGGAAAAATGAACATGACAATAATTTTCACAGAAGTCCCAGATATCACTCAGTCCTTTCTAAGCATAAAATTACACATGGTCATGATTTTAATTGCTTTACCACCGAGCAATTCACGCCTACCCCGAAAGGGAAACGGCTTAATGATATAATAATAATAATAATAATGTTCTAAAATTTTTAACCAAATACCCTCCTTTGATAAGGTCCATACGGTTTAAACCCCCTCTCCCCGCCCCTACACCCTATTTTACGTAATTTTTGGTGGGTAAATTTCATTCGTGAACTCATTTATAGGGGTCATCCTATAATAAAAAAGACGAATTATCGAGAACACACATACATTTTTAACCAAATAGTTGAATTTATAACCAAGAAGATTAATTTTCTACAAAAAAGATGAACTTTTAACAAAATAAATAAATTTCTAACAAAAATAGTAGATTTTTTTAAGTAAATAGATCAACTTTTAACCAAAATTGGAAGTTAAATTTTAATTGAAAATAATCATTTTCAATAAAGAAAAGACAATTTTCGACAAAAGAATTGAATTTTCTACCAAATTTTGGAATTTTCAAGACAAAATAAGAATTTTCTGCACAAAACATTTGAATTTTGAACTCGAAAATATGAAGTTTCAACAAAAAAGTTAATTTTGAACCCAACAGTTCAATTTTAAGTTAAAAAATTAATCATTAACCCAAAAAAGGAATTTTCTACAAGGCAGATCAATTTTCAATCGAAGAGATGAATTTCCTACTAAAATTATGAACCTTAAAAAAAAAAGAATTCTCGAGAAATTAGTTCAACTTTTAACCAAGGACGTGAGTTTTTACTTTTTTTAACTGAAAAAGATAAATTTTCAACAAAAAATGGAACAGTCAATTTTTCAGTTACAAGAATTAATTTTCAACAACAAAAAACGCATTTTCAGCAAAATAGTTCAACTTTCGACCAAATAGTTCAATTTTCTACTAAATTGTTGAATTTTCTGCCATCATTGAAATTTTAAACCAAAAAGACATATTTTAGGCCCTGAAGAAATGATAAAATTGTACGTTTGTAAGACTGAATACTTATTGTTATTAACATATTATATTTTTTTAAACTAATTTAATTAAGGTCGCACGTTTATTTAATTAACAGAGTATATTTTACACGTACTTTCTCATTGCACCTAATATTAATACTAATATTACTAGGTGCTACTAGAATTATTAGGTAAATTATAAGTAATATTGTTACAATTATTAATAAAGTAACTTACATTTTTTTAATTTAACGTACTAGGTACGATTACAGTAAGTACTAGGTTACGCTGAAAAAAGCTGTTGAGCAATAAAATGTGTTTAACTTTTGTTTTTTAGTGATTTACAGACTAGAAAATATCTCACGTAAGAAATGTATTTGATCACGTGAGGAAAACTTATGCAACATCTCAAATATAACACTACTATAACAAAAAATGTTGTTGGAACACTTCGCAACAGTATTTTCTTTAAAGTAGAAAAATATTGACAAATTTGTACAATTTGTACCTGACCGAGTGACCGTTTAACGATTTATTGGGTAGCAAGAAAGAATTCAATGAGAGCAATACAAATATAACGTAAACAGAAATCAGAATCAAAGGAAGCTTTATTTCATTCACCTATCTTTGCCGAAAGGATCAATAAGAAGAAGAATTATTACAAAGTATCAAGAAGTCGTATTTACTGGAATTTTTGTCAGCGAGTATCGACCATTATTCTTCGTCAACAGTTTATGAAAGAGTCCCCCACTGCACAAGTACTCGCCAGTCGCCACATGGAGCGATGACTGTAATAACGAGTGTGTATCCAGCTGCCACATTTCGCATTATACCGATGCAGCTGCAACTTTTGCAATCGGTGTCGGACATTAGATTACAAAGAAAGCTAGCCTCTCTAAGGTCAAGTTTGTGGTGGAAAAAGTAATTTAGTGGTTTGCACCCTGCAATCACAGAGTGGAATCTTGAAGGAAAAACGAACGAACCTATAGATGATTTCCACCGCGCCACTGAGTTGCAGAAATTTTTTCGTTTTTAGTTATTTATGATACCCTCTTTGATGTTTACTGCTGGCTGCTACGTAAATTTACCCCGACCTTCGTTTGTAATTTACGGATCCTTCCTTCCCCTTACCGAACCGCCGGTGTAAAATAGAGTACAATACGGTGAAGAAAATAAGTACGTACGTGGCTGGCTTGTTGATGTATTTATTACAGGAACCAAATATATCAAGTCAGGGGCTAAAACCAGCTCTCTGCTACTTCATACGTAACTCGATTCTATATAAAATTCCAATCAATAGAACATATTAATAGCATTATGTGACAGAAGACACAATAACATTGGAATTCCAAAGATCCGATGGAACTTTGGTGACACAGTTAATTGATTTCAGAAATGTAAGCATTCACTTACTTACACTTAATTTAAAATAACGTTTTTTATTGAGGTAATTTTTTAACATTTACCAAGTTTGAATTTAACCAGAACTAAAAAAAAAAAGGAATTGAAAATCGCCTTAATTATTTAACGTGAAAGAAAGAACGTTGATTGTTTTTCAATCCTTTTAGTTTCCACAATTATAGATTCGCAATTAAAAATCCATTGTCTTGAACTATTTTGTTTTTTGCAAATATTTTGACAGAAATTGAAGACATGAGAATGACAACTGAATAAGGACAAAAAGTACAATTTTACAGGTTGACCAAAAAACGTTTTCTGCGAAAATTTTTATAAAATTACTAAAATTAGAGAAACCTGTATTCCCAAAAAATTCTACATTTTTTTCACAACTTAGGAATAACGTCAATTTACGGCGGAAACACTAACAAACTTAAAAAATTTTCGAACTTGTAAATTTTATTCTTTCAAACTTAAATCATTGGATTTAAATCTAATGTTTTTTTGTTTAGAAAACTAATTTCCTATTCAAAATGCCAACATAACCTAAAATTATCTATGTTCAGTGATTGGAATATCATCCACACTGTGAAGTTTTCTTCTACCGCTGTTATCAATAATGGAGTCAATTCATGTATGAATGTGTTATTTTGGTCATACGGTCCATTAAAATTAATAGTGGATTCAGTTGTCAAGAATCAAGCTTTATTGGTCAATTTCATTAAAAACGAACGCACGTTTCGACCTTGTTGCAGGCCTTCTTCAAGGTAATAGATAACCTAAGTTAACATAATTTACATAGATGTAATACACTTAGAATGAAAAAAAATTGTAAGGAATTTTTTTTTCAAAATTTACCTGTTAACGGAATTTTAAAAGATCAGATAAATATCCTAAATCTTTATGTTTCTAACTAAATCATTGATTTCATAATTTAAACATTTCTTTTGAAAAATTGACTCAGTTTTTTTTTAATTTTGGAATTAATTTATAAGTTAAATTGTGTAAATTACATTTGTTTGTTTGATGTTGAATATGTGCTGGATTCATAGCTTATTTTCTACATCTGAATAAAAAAGTGCGTTGTTCCTTAAGATTAACTAAAGTTCTATTAGTACGTGTCCAATTTCCTATAAGTTGTCTCGGAGCGTCACCATACTTTGTATGTAGCTCCGAGACAACTTATAGGAAATTGAATTCACTACTAATTTTAATTGACCGTATGACCAAAATAACATATTCAGACATGAATTGACTTCATTACTTGCTGTCTTGTTAAATGATTGTGACCCCGGTCTTTTAGTGCAAACTCATTTGCGAGTATATTCCTGACTTTGTACAGTATGTCACCTTCTGTGGTAGCAGGAATTCCGTACATAACAGAAAGTCTGTTGTCACTTTCTCCTAATCTCAGTTTCGTTAGGTAAATTGCAAGTGCATTGGTAGGCCTTTTGAGGTTTTTGAAATTTGGAAGTATATTAACTAGATCAAGGAACTGAGGCTTCTTAATTCCTAGCCATTGCTTGTATATATTCTCCGGAATTTCAGCAGGAATATCAAAATGGAAATATCGATTCGTTTTCTTTTGTGCTAAATCCCTTAGCATATCAAACGCATCCTGCACTTGTATTGCGTTATAATCGCAAACGTAGGGTGTAGGTGGCCTTGGACTCGAACGATACTCGGAACGCACAAATCCAGTTTGCTGAAATCCAAAGTCCAGTGTAGATGCATTCATTTTATTCCTGGAAGTCGAATGCGTTAGTAAGTATACGCAAAAACTCCTCTAGATTTTTTAGATATTACATAGTTACGGCCGTTTTTCTTATGTCAACATTCACGACCGCATATATAGTCTCTAAACCAGGCACGGTATGGCGTAGTAGCGCCCAGAGAGTCACGATGTAAATAACCTGTGATACGGCACTGACTATCCGAGCGTATAGGGCATCAAGGGACGATCAGGGGGAGCGGGGAGTCAAGCGTGAAACCGGCAGAAGAACGGGTGGTATAGTAAAGCGAGATCAGTGTATATTACTTTTACTCTCAGTGTGAGTTTTGACATTAAATGGCAGAAAACAGTATGAAGGCTAAATTCTACAAAGTTCGGTCCATTATAAAATTTGATTTACTAAACACGAGCTTTGATTTGGCACCAGTCGCATTAGTGGGGGACGATAGGCCGAATACCCATGTATTCTCGGCACCCTCCTTTCTTTCGAAATCCCCAGTGGCGTCGCCACAGGTGTCTTGCTCTCATCACCAGACACTTTGTCTGGGTTTTCTTGCTCATATTTTTTTGTCGCGAAATAACCACGTTGAGCAGCGCGTTTTTGTGCGCTGAACACGAATTTCGGGTAAAAACTTGTTTATCACATTAAGCTTTTAAGAAAGAAGGGGTTGAAACCACTAAGAAACGCGTTTTTGACCATTTAAACAAATGTTTGGCACATAAACTCCACGTGCGGTTAAAAGTAAATCTTTTGACTTGTTTTAAATAAATTTGATAGTTATTTGCAATAAAACAATTGCATGAGAAAAAAATTGGCATGAAATATTGGCAGCAGGAATCGAGACCGGAATTCCAGTTACAAACTCGGAGTGTAACTGCCAGATCTAAACGGTAGTTGAAAGAATGTCTAATTGCGCTCTATGTAACGTTCGTGGATTTTTTAAGTGTCGTTTCCCCCGAGAATGGCGAAAAGTTGATCTCAGACAGTACAATTTCCAGTACTTATATTTTAATCTAAGTGTAATATATACTAAATTATGAGTGCCCACGAACATTTTTAAGGATCGACTTTGGCGTCGAATTCAAGAAAACACACTTCGCTACTCGTGCTACTAAGTTTCACGACAAAAAATGAAGAACTGTCGTCTCAAAAAAATTTGTTTGGGAATTTGGGGAAAGTTTACCATTACATTGTTAGAATTTAAAACTATTTTGCGTGTTTATTGAATAACATATTTAAAAGACTCCTCTTAAACTTTGAAACAATAATCAAAGTTGAGTAAACGAACGCTTGATGAGGAAAAATGGGGAGAGTTAGAGTGTTGAATTTCAATTCCAAGAGTCCATTTGACAGCTTGTAAAGCTTACTCAATACCATTCGGCGATTGTACATCCCACGTTTAGGCGGCCGCGGACTTCTAAATCTTCAAAGACCTTATAACCAAATCATCCTGGTTACAGCTTACATCATAGCAAACGGAAGAGATCCTCCCATAAAAATGGTCAGGAATCACAAGATGATTGGCAAAGGAGCGTTCCTTTACAAAGCCACGGTGTAGGCAGCCGAGATCTTTAACCTGAATCTTAATATCAGAAGTGAGGAAAGTGCATTACTACATCTAGATGACTCACTTCTAAAATCCCAAATAAAGAAAGCATAGGTTAAAAAACTTGTGGCAATACCTTCTCGACAAGAAAATGCACGGAAGCTCTCACAGAAATGTACAAGGTCAGTTCTTGTCGAAGGAGCTAGATAAATTGTTAAAGATTTGAGTAGATCATTTAATTTGCCAACAAAAAACGGGGAATAAGAGTTGAACTCTTGAGTTTGATTATACTGCATATAACTATTTCATTTACAGTGTACATTATCAACCCTTTTTTAGAAATACAATTAATTGTCATGAAAATAATTTTATAGGATAGAAATTTCGAAATCAGATGTGAATTGTTAAACAGAACTATCCAGAATTTATTCCAACAAAATTGTTGTGACAAATAATATTCGTGCATGCAATTTGTGTGCAGTGCTCCCAAAATGTAGCCCCTACACTACTGCGCATGCTCCGTATAGTCTGCATTATTGGCTCGGACAGTCGACTCTAGAAGGAATGATTTGTTTCCACTTGAGTCGATCGACCGAACCAATATTGTTGAGTTTCACGAAACATCAGGGGTTTCATTTTGGGAGCACTGTGATGTGTAACTTCGGAGATATGAAAGTGCTTAATGATAAGTGCATTAGTTAAAGATATTCGAAATAACTTGAATTTTCTCAACCATTCCCATGAAAGCCACAAGTTAGTAGGAGAGACCGGGAAGGGATGGCACAGGCTATTCTTTCTTTAAAGTACCTGTCAACTGTAGTGTAATACTGCAATGGAAATTGCTATTTAAATACTGTGAATCTTTATGCTTGAATTTCATAAAGAATTAACTGTGTTGAAATATTTAATTACGAATAAAAAATACAAATTACAAAGGAGTGCCTTTGTCCCTTCTCGCCCCGGTCTGAGGCAGAACGGGACACTTCAGTTATTTATTATGTTTTTGCTGAAAAGTAATTTTTTTTCGTTATTTGGTGCTTTATAATGTAATTTGCAATTCTTTGTTATATAAATCGTTATTAGCGCTAAAAAAATTCAAAATGACATAAAATTTAATTTATTTCATAACGAACATTGCAACAAGAATTTAATGTAAATATTTATTTTAATTAGAAATAAGTATGAAATATGATAATAAAAATATATTTCTGAAAATGATTTTACAAACCTTAAATGTATATTTAGCTGTGCTTGGTATTTATTTAGTTGAGAATTCAAAAACTTGATACATGCGTTCCAAACTACGACTCAAGACAGATTTAAGTGTAAACATGTTCAATAAATGTTGAACCTTTGTAAAATCTTCAAAGATTTAAATACATTGAAACTCTATAACTGTGCCTCCTGATATAGTTATTCCGAGAATTGACGCAGCGTCGCGGGGATGGTTGTGAGAAGCTGCGAGGGGATTGCGGTGCTCGCTCGGGCGTGACAAAATAGAGAGAGAGAAACAGAAGAAAGGCAAAACAGGAGAGAGACCTGGTGGAACTCTGTCGAGCTAGTTCCCGCCCACCGTCAGCACCAAAATCGACTGTATTGCACAAATATTTCAAAAGATTTCAAGCAAACGTTAACTTAAACTGAAGTCTTACATAAATTAAAGAATAAATAAAAAGATTTCAATTCTTATAAAAGATTTCAAAGATATTAACTATGCTGGAAATAAAAGACAACGATAACGAGAAGGAGGTTCACTGTCTCTGTTATATATCGCATATGTTATTTCGTTATGCCGACGAAGCGCAGCTGGAGCGATAAGAGTGAGGTGCGTTTATATACAACTGGAGGAGCGTAGTTGAGTTGACGCGATGAGAGGCAGACAGAAGTGAAGAGAAGCAAGAGTCCGGTCTCTCTCCCTCTCATGGCACAATGTGTCGAGTTAAGCAGTGTAAAACCGTGCTTGGCATCCAGTGTAAAGAGTAAAGTTACTCAATGCGTTATACATTTGTGTCACCCAGCAAAGCATTTAACGTTCTTACTCAGGCAAAACTCTCCGTATCGAGGTTTAAGATCATATAAAAAAATAATATGAATATTTTTAAACAAATTTTGCCACCACGTGCAAAAAAAAATATTCAGGAAGATAATTTTTTTCAATTTGGCACAAATTAAGGTAATATGAAACACGATTATAAAGCTGTTTAAAAAGTCGACCAGGGTGAAGTAATTTGCGAAATAGATGGAGATTTTGTACATTACTGCTCCGAAATAAATTTATTATGTTAGTCTGAGAGATCCCTGAGTACAAAAGCATAACGTTTCGGCAACACATCGGTTGCCCTTTCCAAATATAAAAGATGGGTATTTTGAGCCTGTAAATGTTGTTTGAGTAAAGGAAGGTTATGTTGACATTATTCATTGAGTTTTGCGTTAATACAGAAGATAAACGTTTGTACCCTTGGTTCAGGATAAAAGCAGGAATATAGCCTTCATCCCTACATTGAATCAATGAATAATGTCAACACAACCTCTCTTTACTCAAACAACATTTACAGGCTCAAAATACCCATCTTTTATATTTGAAAAGGGCAACCGATGTGTTGCCTAAACGTTATGCTTTTGTACTGAGGGATCTCTCAGACTAACATAATAAATTGATTTCGGACCAGTAATCTGAAAAATCTCCATCTTTTTCTCAAATTAATTCACCCTGGTCGACAAAATACCATCTCTTAATTATTATATACCAGATTCGGTTACATCACATAAAAAAATGAGAATTTTTGAGAACACAAGGACATCTCATACCAACGGAGAACAACTTGTCAAAGATATGAAATATTGGAGTAAAGGCAATGACCAAATTGAAAAACTAAAGAACCAACTCCGATTTTTGCTTCGATGTAGGGATGAAGGCTACATTCTTGCTTCTATCCTGAACCAATGGTACAAAAGTTTATCTTCTGTATCAACGCAAAACTCAATGAATAATGTCAACATAACCTCTCTTTGCTCAAACAACATTTACAGGCTCAAAATACCCATCTTTCACATTTGAAAAGGGCAACCGATATGTTGCCGAAACATTATGCTTTTGTACTAAGGGATCTCTCAGGATAACATAATAAATTGATTTCGGACCAGTAATCCCTACCAAAAAAAAGTCAGGAATCGTCACAAATGATCCGAAGTTCTGACGATTCCTGAACATACTGACCATTCCTGACGAATCTGACTATTTCTGAAGATATGCTAATAATTCACATCCTATCAGGTAGCTCATTGGCTGGGACCGCAGCTAGGCCAACCCAAAAGGATTAAAAATAATTTTTTTTCAATGTCGTATATGCAGATTCAAAAGTTAAAAATTCAAAATCTACGGGTTTCGATGATTTCATGTACCTAAAAATGTTTCTAACAAATTTTAAATTATGATAAATATAATGTATCTTGTAAGGAGAAAGAGATACGTCCAAACGGACAAAATTTTCAGATTCACCTTCATATATATATGAATAAATAATATAAAATATATAATATATATAAATATATAAATAAATAATATAAATAACCTGGGAAATATAAAAGGGATTAGGTTTTATGGCATTCTCTTCTTGGACCCCTAATAAAACGATTATCCTTCGAACCCAAGCTCTGACGATTTCTGAACTTTTCTGATGAATTCTGACTTCCTGCCGATTTCTGTCGAGAGGGCGATTGACTTTTCGCTCCCGACCTGCACATGTAGGCACTAATGCATCACCAGCTCAGGGAAGCGACCGTCCCTTCCATTGCACGGACTACGGATCTATTTCCTCTCTTACTGCTCCCTCTCAAGCAATGTCCAGCCCTACTCTCACCCACCCTTTTCATTTTTCACACAATTCTGGAGGTAGACTGTAGAGCATTAACCTATTATCAAGTAGATGATGTAAAAAGTGTTAAATTATCTGCTTATAGAGGTAGACGTCGATTAATTCCAAGACTCCCTACAGATTTGAAGGAAACGCAACGCATAATTAGCGATTTGGATTTGAGAACTAAATTTGGTGAGGATTTTGTAACTTTAAATAATGAGACTGATAAATTTGTAATTTTGAAAACTGAGCAAAATTTAGAATTATTGACTCTTTCGAAGTATTTGTACATTGATGGTTGTAGATTTGTTGTAGATTTTGTAGTAGCGGTATATAACGCGATACGATTCTCATGACTTGACGTTACTATACTTGGCTGTCGTTTTCATTTAACTCAGTCCTGGATGAGAAAAATACAGGAGTTGGGCCTAATCAGGGAGTACGAAGACTCGAAATCATTTCACTGAAGTTTTGAATGAGATTCAACTTCAAATGCATATTAAATGTAACAGTTCAAATCCGGGCTGAGGCAGACTTTTTCTTGTTCTTAAAGAATTATTTGTCTGAAGTAATCGTTTTAACGAATCAAAATCTGTATTAATTATAAATGCACTTTATTATTTTCAATGCCTATTAAAAAAACGATCTTTTCCTTAATTACAAATTTTCACATTGAAGTCGTTAAAAATGATATATTTTAGAATAAAACAACAGATAGTTTATAAAGTTTCAATCTGAAGTTTACGTTTGATTAACTACTAAGGCTTTCGATTTGAAACAGTTCATTTTTTTAACGTAAAAATCTGTAAATTGTTTAATTTTATCAGATTCAGAATTGCTCTATAAAATCAATCAATTATTGTTCAATTTTGAATACACAAACGACAGTTCAATTTCGAAAATCATTAATTAATTTATATTCAAAATGATTAACTTAAAACATTTTTTGTCAAAAAATTTCAGTTTCAAAACACATTAACCTTGTATTGTGTAAGTCTTCAAAACTGCATTTTAACATTATTTTAATTGAAAATGTATCCTTAAAAATGAAGATGTAAAATGGGAAATTTTGATAGTAGAAGATTTTAGAATTACACATTGTAAACTGAATGATTTCATAATTGAAAAAGTTAAGAACTCAACTTAGCATTTAAGAAAAGTTGAAATCAAACTTACTTTAAATTGAATTATATATCTTGTGATATGACATTTTTTATTTTTCAAGTGATTGGATGGATTTTTCTTGAAAAAAGTTGTGAAAATCCCAGTCAAAAAATAAATTCACTATCATTTCCCGCTCTCAAAAAATTAGGATCATCTCCCCGTTTCCCGGTCCAGCGACCACCCTGAGTTATGATATTTCAGAATATAATTATGCGTCTTGAATGATAATACGTATTTCGTGCTTGGTAGCTTAACAATTTTTCTTGAAAGAAACAATTAAAATTATATAGTGTTCAAGAATTCTGACATTGAAGTATTTTAATTATATTTCTATTCAATAGAGTAAACACATTTTAATCTTTTAGAAAATATTGATAAATTTAAAAAAGGTAAGCCTTCTCCGAAGTTTTTTACTTATTTTTAAAGATATTTTTGGACTTGAAGTTTTCATTTTTTTCTAATTAAACTAATTTTTATATTCTAAAAACGCCGTAGCTTCTGACTTTTAAGTCTTATTCTTTTTTAATTCATGCAATTAAGGTAAACATCCCAGTAATCGTGACCTTAGTCCCAGTAATGTGTCAACATGAATAAATTTCAGTGTCGGCCAATTCATCTTAATTCGCGAGATTTTAAGTCAAGCTCCAATTCGCCAGAACTCGCCAGCGCGAATACAGTTAAAAACTGACCTATTCAATTGAATTCCCAGTGTATAACTAATGCGAAGGGGCATATAGGATATGTTGTAAATATATATTAATGATTCCCGTAGCTCAGTGGTCGTCCTCTGGACCTATGCACTTGGTATCGCTGGTTCGAGACATGAGGCATGCAATTTTTATTATTACACTCTCAACTAGAGAAGGTACTAGATTTGTGTAAAATTTGCCCCCCCCCCCGTTTTTGTCAAATGTCCACGTTTTGAGACCTCCTGAACCCAACAAACAGGTTTTTACGAATGTGTCTCTCTGTCTGTCTGTCCGTATGTTTGTCTGTCTGTCTGCATGTATATCTCTCTGTGAGCACGATAACGTTCGAAAGAATTGACCGATTGGTTTGGCTTTTGGTATACTCTTTTAGTCTCGTAAACGAAAGGTCAAGTTCGCTAGCCAACCATTTAGGATGAAAACTCAAAAAGTGAGCGCATTTTGACAATTTTGGAGGCCATGTTTTTTCAAAATTTCAAAATTATATGTGCGGCTGTTTATAGCGCTCGAAAACTCAAACAATTTACGCAATGAAATTTTTTGATAAAATGAACATTTTCAGACTTACAGCATTTTCAAAATCCAAAAGATGAAACGAAAATTAACATTTTCAGTCAAACAACGCACGATACGAAAAAAAGTCCCGGAGAAAAAAGTTTTTCTTTTTGCACGCCCTACAGGATTACTATCACGACTTTTTCAATTTTCTTGAAAAATCGAAAATTCCCATCTTTATTGCAGAAAGAATAATGAAAAATCAAAACTTTAATTTTATGGTCAAACTACGCAAGATACGAGAAATGATGATTGAACAAAAATCGTGCAATCCAAAAAGATCTACAAATATGTTATTTTCACTTTTTGATAGGATGTGTAGTTTCTGTTTTATTCGTAAAAAATAACATTAACAGTGAAAAAGTCGGCCCGAGTAGTGGGCACATTCTCATCAAAACCTTGCTTATTTCATTTTTTTTTTCATCTCGTGGGTGGGTTTCCAAAATATTTAATTTTTTTATTTCCTCAATACTATTTGTAACGATTAAAACAATAAAATTGTTTTTCACACGATTGAAACCCGAAAAAGCTTTAAATTTTAAATTTATCATAATGAATTATCGTGAAAGTATTAAATCTATTAATAAAGAACTCTACGGGGAGAGTTTTCTCACTAAGACTAACACTTTTAGTAAGCTCAGGTCTTTTCAAAGTAAGCTACTAACATCTTTAGCTTTCCTAAAACGGTGTAAGGACAATAACATCGTCCCAAAATTCTTACAGTTAAAAAATCATTTGGAAACATCTAAATCCAAATCATCTCTACATAAAACAAGTTTGCTTCTCTTGAAAGAAAGAATACAACATATTAAATTTGTCTTGCACACTACCTCCAAAAAACTATTAAAACTTCACCTTTTCCTATCAAACACTCTCAGATTTGACATATTCAAAAGAATTCAAGTTAAATTCAAAAGAATTCAAGTTGAATTCAAAGAATTCCAATTGAATTCAAAAGAATTAAAGTTGAATTCAAAAGAATTCAAATGAATTGGAAAAAAATCAAAAAAATTCCACTGATTTCCGTAAAATTGGAATGAATACAGAGTAATTTAAGATAAACAAGAAGAATTCGATGTAATTCCAAAAGTTCAAATGAATTGAAAACAATTTAAAAATATGCAAAAATTTCATCAAATTCAGTAACTTTGAAATGAGCTTCAAAAAATGTAAGGTAATTCAAAAGAATATGATGAAATGCCTAAGAATTCAAGGCGAGGTTAAAAAAATTAGGATCAATTAAATAAAAAATTTAAAAAATCCAAAAAATCTAATGAATTAAACAGAAATGAGTGAATTTAGAAAAATTCAAGTATATTAAAAAAATTTACGAGAATTCCAAAGAATTAAAAGAATTAGATGAAATTCATAAAAAATTAAGTTGAATTTAAAAAGCAATCAAGTGAATTTAAAATAATTCAAAAATATGAAAAAATTTATTGAGTTGAGTAGAATTGAGTGAATTTAGAAGAATGCGAAGAAATTAAAAAGAATTCAGGATAAATTAATAAGAATTCAACGCGAATTTCAAATAAATAGCAAAAAATATTTGAAAATCTCTTCAAATCTTCGAAATCCTACAAAATCCCTCACTTCTTGTGAATAAATACTTTGAAATCCATTAAAATATTAAAATCCCTTAAAATTATTATAACTCTTGGAAATCCCTTGAAATTGTTTAAATTTCTTGGAAATGCCTTGGAATCTTTGAAAATACCCTAAAATATTTTAAAGTCTTTGAAATACCTTCAAACTATTGAAAAGAAAAGCAAAAAAATCTAGGTATTGTTTACAATTTCCTAAAATATTGCAAATCCTCTGATATCTTATGATATTCCTTGAAACTTTCTAAAGCTCCTGAAAATGACTGGGAATATTTTTAAATACGCTAGAATATTTCAAATCCTTTGAAATCCCATTACATTACTAAAATCAATTAAAAATGTCTTTGTAATCTTTTCAAAAAACCTAAAATATTTAAAATCCTGTAAAATATTTTGAAATCCCTTAGCATTTTTTAAAGCTCTTGAAGATGCCAGGCAATTAAAACAAATACCTTAAAATGCTTCAAATACTTTGATCATATTATCAATTGATTCTCAGGATCAAATCAATAAAAACTTTTAAAAAGTAAACAAAATCCATTGAATTAAGTATATTTAGTAGAATTCAAGTGAATTTTTAATTTCCCTAAAATATTTCAAATGCCTTAGAAGTTTTAAAAATACCCTAAATGATTGGGTAATTTGAAAAAGTCGAAGGAAGGAATGTTGACAAAATTTTAACCAAGAAAAAGAGAATTTTCAATAAAATATTAACATTTTTAAACAAACTAAGGAATCTTTGATAAAACTATGAATTCTCGTAGTAGTTGATATTTCCACAATTTTTGTTATTAATTTTCAATAAAAAAACTTAAATTAAACCAAAAAATACGAATTTTCAACCAAGAAAGATTTTTCGATCCAAAAAGAAAAAAAATCTCATCCAAAATGTTGACTTTTTGAGTCATAAAGACGAATTAAAAAAAAAAGTTGAATTTACAGCCTAAAAATATGCATTTTTTACCAAAATAATTAAATTTTCGACTAAAATAGAAGAGTTTTCAACAAAATAAGTGAATTTTCCACTGAAAAGATGATTTTTGTAGCAAAAATGAAATAGCTACATTTTTAGTAAAAAAAATCATTTTCAACAAACAAAAAAAACTAATTTTCAACCAAATTCGTTACATTTTTAACTAAAGAAATGAATTTCTAACTAAAATGATGCGTTTTCAATAAAAAAATCAAATTTTTAACCAAATAGTTCAATTTTCGACCCAGAAAAGGAATTTTCTATAAAAAAAAAGACAAATTTTCAACAAAATAGATGAATTTTCAACTAAAAAAGATTAATTGTTGACAAAAAATAGAATAGTCTAATTTTAAATTAGAGAAGTAAGTTTTTATCCAAATAAAATGAAATTTAAACGAAATAGTTACATTTTATGACCAAACAGATACATTTTTAACCAAAAAGATCGATCAGAAAAAAATTTCGACAAATAATTGAATAGTTAAATTTGTAGTTGAAAAATTTGCATTAAAAAAGACTAATTTTCAACCAAAGAAATGAAATTTCAACCAAAAAGATTAATTTTCTAACAGAAAAGAATAATTTTTAGAAACATACAGGAGTTTTCAACCAAATATTCTAATTTTTAATAGAATTTTTAACCTAATAGTTGAATTTGAAATTAAAAAGATAATATTTCTACAAAAAAAAAGATGATTTTTCAATGAAATAGACGATTTTTCGACTAAAAAAGATAAATTTTAACAAAAAATAGAATAGTTTAATCATCAGTTAGAGAAATAAGTTTTTAAGCAAATAAAATTCGTTTTTAACGAAATAGTTAATTTTTCAACCAAACAGATAAATTTTCAACCAAAAAGATTAAATGTCTATAAAAAAAATCGACAAATAACTGAATAGTTGAGTTTTTAGTTTAAAAAAATGAATTTTCATTTTAAAAAAACTAATTTTCAACCAAAGAAATGAAATTTCAATCAAAAAGATTAATCTTCCAACACAAAAGAATTATTTTTAATAACATACATGAATTTTTAACTAAATATTTTAATTTTTAATAGAATATTCAACCTAATGTTTGAATTTTCAACCCAGAAGATGAATTTTCTACCAAAAAAAAACAAACTTTCAAGAAAATAGATAAATTTCCAACTAAAAAAGGCTAATTTTCAACAAAAAATATAATAGTTTAATTTTTGGTAAGACAAATAATTTTTTAAGCAAATAAAATAAATTTTCAATGAAATAGTTACCTTTTCAACCAAAAAAATGAATTTTCTACCAAAAAGATTAAATGTCTATACAAAAAAAATCGACAAAATATTTGGTTAAATTTTTAGTTAAAAAAATTAATTTTCAATGAAAAAAAAAAACTAATTTTCAACGAAAAAAACTTATATTCAACCAAAAAAAGAATAATTTTTAACAAAATACATGAATTTCCAACCAAATATCTTAATTTTAAATTGAATTTTTAACTTAATAGTTGAATTTGCAACCAAAAAGGTAAATTAGTCACCAAGAAGATTAATATTCTACCACAAAAGACGAAATTTCAACAAAATACAGAAAGTTTCAAACAAATAGTTGAATTTTCAACGGAAGAAGATTGATATTCGTAGCAACATGATATAATTAAATTTTCCGTTGAAAAATTAATTTTGAATAAAAACAAAACTCATTTTCAAGCCAAAGAAATGAATTTTGAACCAAAAAGATTAATTTTCTAATAAAAAATAGCAATTTTGAACCAAATACATGAATTTTCAACCAGAAAGTGAATTAGTCAAGAAGAGTAATTTTCTACCATAAAAGACAATGTTTCAAGAAAATACAGAAATTTTCACCCAAATAGCTGAATTTTTTAATTATTATGAATAGTTAAATTTTCTGCAATTTTTTTTTTTTTAATGATAACAAAATATTTAAATTTGGAATAAAAACAAGATTTTGCAACAAAATGATGAATCATCAACCAGAAAATTGAATTTTTAATAAAGTAGTTCTACTTAGTAGATTTTTTTTCTAAAGAAAGGGTAATTAGTTCAATGTTCTAGTCAATCTAGTCCCCTCAAATTATTCAAATCTTAAAAAATGTCTCGGAATCTTTAAAAATATCATGAAATATTTCAAAAGAATTCAACACAATTCAGAAATAGGTATATTAAATTAACCCATACATTATGAGCTGCACACAGGGTCCCATAGGGACCAAATTTTAAAAATAGGGTACTTTAGGGACCTCAACTGAATATAGGGACCGGTCTGAGAGGCCTTTTGTCAGTTCAAAACCTAATGTTTGATTATCTTTCCGACAGTATTGAAAAAAATCTTTAAATATCGAAGAATTTCTTACCGGTCATCCACGCTCTACTTTCGCTCGTATATTTTACTGGAAATTCAACCTTTCCAGTTCGAAAACATCTCGGTTTGGGCGATTTTCCTATAATGAAAAGCGGAATTTTGTGCGATCCGGTAGCGTTGGCACAATACATGATCGTAACTCTTTCATCATTTTCTCTGAACCCAGACGTGCATTTTTTCTCCGCAAATTCAAGCGTTTTGGCTGGCAGTGACTTGTGAAGAATTCCAGTCTCCTTCGCATTATAGACGTTGTCCAAGGAGTATCCATTGTCATTAATAAATTGTCTAATTTCGGACTGCTCGCTGTCATCTGATTCAGTGTCTGCCGAAAATTGTTCTCCAGCCAGTCTTATTTCTCGTACGCCATGTCTGGCTTTGAATTTTGCTAACCAGCCCACGCTGGCTTTGAATTTTTTCGCAGGTTTCTTCAATCGAAACCTTTCATCTTTTTCTGCATTATTTTCTTCTTCAGACTCTGCCGATTCAGTTTCCTTTTTAATGGCTTCTTTTTTTCGTCGGCCTTTTTCCACCTTTATCAGTTCTTCGTTGATCATTGAAGCCTTCTCTCGGATCATCGGTCCATTTATCGTAATACCCTGTCTCCATTGCTGCTTTATCCACTCAATGAGGGCCATTTCCATTTCACGATGTTGCCCTTGGTCTAGCCTACTTCTCTGTTTTAAATATTTTTTGCAATTGGCATTCAAGTACTTGTCTTTTTCTTTCAGTATGTAAGATACGGCTTTACTATCTATGTTGTATTTCTTGGCAGCATCAATTTTACGCATGCCCTCTTCAACGTCGTGTACCAAATTACATTTTTCTTTTATTGACAGTCTGACGTATTTTTTCTTCCTGGGTTCCTTTCGAATTGTACCTAGAATGATTCGTATAATTACAATATGCCATCGCAAACAAACATTATTCGAGTATGAAAAAATTCATTTCTTTTGAAGATCTGCCTTCCAAGTTTGACAACTGTCCTGCTAACATTTATTTTAATTCATAAAGTCCATTCTACTAAACATCCTTTAACAAACAGAGCAAAAAATTGCAAAATAAATTAATTTTTAAACAAATACATCAATTTTCCACTAAAAAATTCAACAGGAATAGTTGAATTTTAAACCAAAAAGATGAGTTTCCAACTAAAACAATGAATCTTCAACTGGAATAATTTAATTGAACTAAAACTATGAAATATTCAATCGGAATAAGTTGAATTTATATTTTAAAGAATATTTTCCACACAAAAAAAACTAACTTACAAAAAAAATAGTTACATTTTCAACAGATGGATGAATTTTCCACTAAAATTGTAAATCATTAACTGGAATACTTGCATTTTTAACCAAAAAGAAGAATTTTTAAACGAGAAGATTAATTTACAAAGAAAAAGATAATTTTCTACCAAAAAATCGATTTTTCAACAAAATACGTGAATTTTCAATAACAAAAAAATATCCAAATTGTTGAATTTTGAACTAGAAAAGATCAATTTTCACACAAAAATAGAACCGTTAAATTTTCAGTTGAAGAATTAATTTCTACCAAAAAAGACGAATTTCCAACTAAAAAAGATAACTTTTCAACCAAAAATTGAGTAATTAAATTTTTAGTCAAAAAATGAAAGTTCAATCAAAGAGATGAATTTGTAACTAAAATTATGGAATATTAAACTGGAATAATAGTCACATTTTCAGTTAAAAAAAAATCAACCAAAAAAGAAACAATTTTTCAATAAAATCAATCAAATAACTCATTTTTCAAACAAAGAAATGAACTTTTAAATAAAATGATGATCTTCAACCAACAAAATTAATTATTAACAAAAGAGTTTAACTTCCAATCAAGTAATTTTATTTCTAACCTAAAAGATGAATTTTCAACTAAAATTATGAATATTTAACTGGAATACTTGAATTTTTAACCGAAAAGAAGAATGTTTGAACAAGAAGATTAACTTTCAAGGAAAAAGATAATTTTCTACCAAAAAATCAATTTTTTAACAAAATAGTTGAATTTTCAGTTTAAACAAAAAATTTTCATCCAAATTATTGAATTTTGAACTAGAAAATATCAATGTTCAACCAAACAGATGAATTTTCAATTAAAATGATTAATTTTGAACTGAAATGGTTGAATTTTATACAAAAAGATGAATTTTTAACTAAAATAACTAATATTTAACTAGAATAATTGAATTTTTGACCAAAAAGATTAATTTTTTAACCAAAAAGATTAATTTCTACCAAAAAAGATGAATTTCCAACTAAAAAAAAATCACTTTTCAATCCAAAATTGAATAATTAGACTTTTAGTCAAAAAATGAACAACAAAAACAACAAAAGAGTTCAACTTTCGACCAAGTAATTTTATTCTCAACCTAAAAGATGAATTTTCAACTAAAATTATGAATAATTAACTGGAAAACTCAAATTTTTAACCGAAAAGGAGAATTTTTGAACAAGAAGATTAACTTTAATGGAAAAATATAATTTTCTACCAAAAAATCGACTTTTTAAAAAAACACGTGCATTTTCAACGAAATAGTTGAATTTTCAGTTTGAACAAAAAATTTTCATCCAAATTATTGAATTTTGAACTAGAATATATTAATTTTTATACCAAAAAGATGAATTTTCAACTAAAATGACTCATCTTTAACTAGAATAATTGAATTTTTGGCCAAAAATATTAATTTTTTAACCAAGCTGATTAATTTCTACCAAAAAAGATGAATTTCTAACTAAAAAAGATCACTTTTCAATCAAAAATTGAATAATTAGATTTTTAGTCAAAAAATGAATGTTCAACCAAAGAGATGAATTTGTAACTAAAATTATGGAATATTAAACTAGAATAACAGTTATTTTCAGTTTGAAAAAAAATTAACAAAAAAAGAAACAAATTTTCAACAAAATAGTTAAATTTTCGGCAAACAGAGTTCCTCTCCATCCAGGAAAAAAACAAGTTTTCAATCAAATAGCTCATTTTTCAAGCAAAGAAATGAATTTTTAATTAAAATTATGAATCTTCAACCAAAAAAATTAATTATTAACAAAAGAGTTTAACTTACAACCAAGTAATTTTATTTCCAGCCTAAAAGACGAATTTTCAACTAAAATGATGAATATTTAACTGGAATATTTGAATTTTCAACCGAAAAGAAGAATTTTTAAACACGAAAATCGACTTTCAAGGAAAAAGATAATTTTCTACCAAAAAAATACATTTTTTAACAAAATACGTGAATTTTCAACGAAATTGTCGAATTTTCAATTAAAAAAAAAATTTTCATCCAAATTGTTGAATTTCGAACTAGAAAAGATCAAATTTTAACAAAAAATGGAATAGTTAAATTTTCAGTTGAAGAAATTGATTTTCAACCAAACTGGTGAATTTTCAACTAAAATTATGTATGTTGAACTGGAATGGTTCAATTTTATACAAAAAAGATGAATTTTCAGGCATAAAGATTAATTTTATACAAAAAGGATGAATTTTCCAAACAAATACATACATTTTCAAACAAGTAGTTTAATTTTGAAATAAAAATATCAATTTTCAAACAAGTAGTTGAATTTTCATTAAAAAAAAAATTGAATTTCCACCCAAAAATAGAATAGTTTAATTTTCTGTTAAAAATCTAATTCTTAACAAAACAAAAGAACGGATTTTCAGCAAAATAGTCCAATTTTCTACTGGAATAGTTGAATTTTTAGTTGAAAAAAAAAATTATTTTCAACAAAGTAGTTACATTTTCAACCAGAAATGAATTTTCAATTAAAATGATAAATCTTCAACCAAAAAATAATTTTTAACAAAAGAGTTTAACTTTTAACCAAGTACTTGAATTTTTAACTAAAAAAAGATGTAACACGATGTAACAAAATTTTCTATTATAATTCAGCAATATTTCTGTACGAAAATTTCCTATCCTAAAATAAAAAAGGTTAACTATTTTCTAAAATTCCCGGTTCCAAGTCAGAATAAATGAGAAGTAAGCGAATAAAACTTAAGTAAGCGAATAAAATCTCACAGAGCAAAAAATTGCAAAAGGTTTTTCTTATAATGGAAAATAATAACAATTCAATAATAAATTATGATTTAATTAGAGTAAACTGAGGTAATCTGAAAAATCTGTAACTGTACATAAAGTAGGAATCAGTTTTCTAAATTGACCAAAATTATTAAAATAAAGAAAACCGGAAATTTTCTGCGATAAGAAGTAAATTCCTCATTTTTAAATTAAATTCCCGGGCATTTCCCGGTTTCCCGGTCAAGTCGCCACCGTGAAATTATGTTTCATAATTTTTAATGGTATCTTATTGTTTTTATTTTGTTGTTTATATTTATTTGTTGCTTTTTCTATTGTTTATTGCTGTTTGTTGTTGTCTCTTTTATTTTGAGTACCTTTTAGGTTGATAACTTTTTTCAAAGTCATTCTGATATTTTCTACATTTGTTTTTTGAGGTCTTCACGTTAATTAATTCATAATTTTACTTTATTTTAATACCAGTGTTTAAAAATAACTATTGTATTTTTGTTAAATTCTTGTTAAATTTTCATTATCAAACCTTTATTTTATTGCTTTTATTAATTCATTTGTTTTCTCACACTTCAAATGTTTTCTTGTTGTTTTCCAAAATTTTCAAATTTACATCGCCACATTTCAAATTTGAAATACAAAATTTGGATTTTTTTTGCAGTTGCTTCCTCCGGAAGATTATCTTTTTAGTTATCAATTTCATTATTTTTTTCAAAAACTCAACCATTTTTTTACAGTGATCCTTTTTGGTTGAAAATTCAACTATTTCGTAGAAAATTTACTCGTTTAAAATTCATATTTTGGTGTTGGAAAGACAACTAAAATATTTTTTGGTTGAAAAGTCAACTGTTTTTTTGAAAATTTGTCATCCTTTTTGGTCGAAAATTCAACCGTTTTGTTGGAAATTTAACTATTTCGTAGAAAATTTAACTTTTAAGAAAAATTCATATTTTGGTGTTGAAAAATCAACTAAAATCTTTTTTGCCTGAAAAGTCAACTATCTTTTGTCGTTGAAAATTTGTCTTTTTAACTAGGAAACTTATCCATTTTAGTAGAAATTTCATTTTTCTTGGATCAAAATGCAACTTTTTGATTGAAAATTAACAATTTTGTTAAGTCATTCTCCTTGGTAAAAAATTCAATTGTTTTGTTGAAAATTCGTCTTTCTCGGGCAGAAAATTCAAGTATCTTCGTAGAAAATTTACTTCTTATTTAAGACTCATCTTTTGATGTTGGAAAGTCCAACTGAAATCTTTTTTAGATGAAAATTCAAATTTTTTTTATTGAAAATTGGTCTCTTCGATTTAAAAATTCATCTCTTTTATCGTATAAAAATGCATCTATTTGGTTCAAAATTATTCTTCTTTGCTTGCGGACTCAACTTTTTTGTTTAAGAATTTTGTTTGAACCACTTTGTTGAGAAATGATTTTTTTGTTGAACATTCATATTTTTCGTTGAAAATTCATCTCTTTGGTTAGGATTTTGATTATTTTGTTGAAAACGGATCTTTTTTAATTAAAAATTCAACTGCGTGGGTTGCAAATTTAATTTTTGTACAGCAAATTTTCATCCTGCAAAGCATGTATTATCTTATTTCAAGTTGAAGATTTTACCTTACCTTTTTCCCTCGTTCTCCATGTTTTACAGCTCCAACAACACTTGATAAAAAACTGAGAAAAAGATTCACTTGAAATCACTTGAGAAAAAGATTGACAGGCATGACGCGCAAATCAGTCAACGCATTTATTAATTTCAAATTGACCCGCGCTTTTTGGCATATGCGCAGTTGAAAAAGTTGCTTACAGGGGGCGCATCGATACAAGGCCGGGGCACCCAATGAACGTCGCTTGACAAAAATAACTTGAGGGTCGCGGTGGAGGTGGGGGCCCCTCCAGCCTTGAAATAAAATAATCCTTACGTTTCAAGGCCGCTGAAATAGGTGAGACTTCACTGTAGTTGAAATTTCAAGCAAAGAGGATGAATTTCTAACCAAAAAGTTCAGTTTTTGACCAAATAGTGGAATCATCAACACAAAAAGAAGAATTTTCTACAAAACAGTTGATTTTTCAACAAGAAAATCAATCTTCAACAAAATAATAGAATTTTCTACCACAGCAGTTGAAGCCTTGAGAAAAAAATAAATTTTTAAGAAAGTAATTCAACCAAGTAGTTGAATTTTTAGTAAATGAAAGTGAATTCTCAAAAAAAAAAGTGTAATCGTAGAGTTTTCAATTAAAAAGAATTAACTTTCAACCAAAATAGATGAATTTTCCATCCAAAAAGACGAATTTTCAATACAATTTTTAAGTTTTCAAGCTTTAAAAAGCCGAGTGACTTAAAAAACACTTCACTTTTAAGCCCGTAAAGATGAATTTTCAACAAAAAAGTTTAATTTCAACCAAGAAAGATACACTTTCAATCAAATAGTTGAATTTTCAACCTAAATAATAATAATTTTTGAACCAAACAGTTGCATTTTCAACTTACAAAGATTAGGATTGAAACCAAAAAGACGAATTGAAAAAAAAAGAGCTCAATTTTCAAATAAGAAAGATTTTTCAGTCAAGAAAGAACAAAATTCAACCCCATTCTTGAATTTTGAAGACAAGGAGATTAATTTTCTAACAAGAAAGACGAATTTCCAACCATGTAGATGATATTTCAATCGAATAAATCAATTTTTCAGAAAATAGTTCAACTTTCAACAAATTAAAAGGAAAAACGTAATAGTAGACTTTTCAATTTTCAATTATTTGGTTATAAAGTCGTCTTTCTTCGTTGAAAATTCATCTTTTTTTCCTGAAAATTCAATTTTGTTGGTGAATATTAACTTTCTTCTTGACAATATATATTTTTGGATTGAAAATTCAACGGTTTTATAGAAAATTTATTGGAGGGGGAATCCTTTCTTTTGGTAGAAATTTCATATTTTTGGTTTAAAATTATTTTTGGCTGAAAATTAATCTGTTTTGGTTCAAGGTCGTTTCCAGGTTACCTTTTTTTTTCGTCAAATAATGAAATCACCGTTTTTTATATATGTAAAAAAATGAGCCATTTCTTTTTTTATTTCCCAAGAATTTTTAAAGAAAGCAGAATCATAAATAAACAAATTTTTATCAAATCTTTGAAGCCTTTGTCAAAGCCTTCTTTAATATTTGCTTGTGAAATCTTTTGTGATTGTTTGAAATCATTTAAATCTTTTGAAATCTTCTCAAATTTGTTGAAACCTTTCGAAATAGTTTAATATCTTTGAAATATCTATGAAATCTTTCGTATTCGTTTGAAATCATTGAAATATTTAAAATCGTTGAAATCTTGGAAACCTGATGTACTGCGGCCTTTTTGAAATCTTAAGAATGCTTGTATTCTTGTGAAATCTTTATGAAATCTGCGAAAGATTTACGAAATCTTTTGTATTCATTTGAAAGCATTCAAATATTTTTGATCTGGGCAAAATCTTTTGAAATCTGGTTTACTATAACCTATTTAAATTTTTTAAATCTTGTAAAAGTTTTAAAATCTTTTGAAATTTTTATGAAATCTTCGAAATATTTGTGAAATCTTTCGTATTCGTTTAAAATCACTGAAATATTTGAAACCGTTTTAAATCTTTGAAATCTGGTGTACTGTACCCTTTTTGAAACCTTTGGAATTCTTGTATTCTTTCGAAATCTTTGAAATATTTGTGAAATCTTTCTGAAATCTTTTTTATTAATTTGAAATCATAAAAATATTTTAAATCTGTGTTAAATCTTTTGAAATCTTAGATATCTGGTTTACTAAAACCTTGTTAAAATCTTTAAAATCTTTTGAAAGTTTTAAAATCTTGGGAAATGTTCAAAATCTTTTAATCCCTTGCAATCTTTATGAAATGTTCGAAAACTTTGGGAATTTTTTGTGAAATTTTTCTTAAATCTTTGTCTGTGAAATCTTTTTTACTCGTTGAAATAATTTTTTTTTTTAAATCTTAGTGAAACATTTTCAAATCTTCTAAAATATTTTGAAACCTTTTGAAATCGTTTCAAATCTCCGAAATGTTTTAAAATCTTTGAAATCTGGTGTACTGTACCCTTTTTGAAATCATTGAAATCTTTGTAAAATCTTTTAAAATATTTGTGAAATTTTGCTGAAATCTTTATTTGTGAAACCTTTCTTATCAGTTGAAATCATTGAATTATTTAAAATTTTAGTGAAATCTTTTCAAATCTTCTAAAATGCTTTGAAAGATTTTAAAATCGTTTCGAATCTTCGAAATGTTTTAAAATCTTTGAAATCTGGTGTACTGAATCCTTTTTGAAACCTTTGGAATTCTTGTATTCTTTTGAAATCTATATGAAATCTTTGTGAAATCTTTTTTATTAATTTTAAATCATTAAAATATTTTTAATCTGTGTGAAATCTTAAAAAAATCTTGAAATCTTTAAAATCCTTGGGAAATTTTTGTGAAATCTTCGAAATTTTTTTGAAATCTTTTGAAATTTTTCTGAAATATTTGTTTCTGAAATCTTTTTTATTCGTTGAAATCATTGAATTATTTGAAATTTTAGTGAAATCTTTTCAAATCTTCTAAAATGCTTTGAAAGATTTTAAAATCGTTTCGACTCTTCGAAATGTTTTAAAATCTTTGAAATCTGGTGTACTGAATCCTTTTTGAAACCTTTGGAATTCTTGTATTCTTTACTTCAACTGCTTGGTTGAAAGTTAAATTCTTTTGTTACAAATTAATTTTTTGGTTGAAGATTCATAATTTTAATTGAAAATACATCGCTTTGGTTGAAAAACTATTTTTTTGTGAATTCGTTTTATTTTTGTTAAAAATTAATTTTTTCAACTGGGACTTGAACTATTCTAGTTGGAAATGTAACTATTATGTTGAAAATTCGTTTTTTTTCTTTTCGTCGAAAATTAATATTTTTTATTGAAAATTCAACTATTCCAGTTGAAGCTGGTTGAAGATTCATCATTCTAGTTGAAAATTCACCTTTTTTAAAAAAATTTTACTATTTTCTTGAAAATCTGTTTATATTTTCCGTTCATAATTTATTTTTTGGACTGAAAATTTAACTTTTCCATTTTTGGTTCATCACATATCTTCTTCAGTTGAAGTTTCAACTATTTGTTTGATCTATTTGGTTAAATATGAAAAAACAGTGTATTTTATATATCAGTAGTACTACTTTCACACATTTAGATGTTTACAAGGACTGAAAAAGAACATTATTTATAATAAACTCGCGAAATTATATACATATTCCGACTCGATTGTTTAAAAAAATTATATCTGGAAATATGTTGAGATACCTGGAAAAACCCTGGCACTGTCAGGGAATTATTTCCCAGGATTTAAGTAGACACCCCGTAAATAGAACCTTTTAATTTTTTAATTAAAATGATTATTCAAATATCGACCACTGCGAAAAGTAATATTTACATTTTACTCCTAATGTTTTAAGTTTAATTTAAGAAACATACCACAGGAAAAATTAAACGACTGGTTACCATTTATTGACACATTGTGGCAACAAATTTCCTGTAGCCAATGAATCAATCGATTTATTTTGATTGATCATAATATAAAACAATATCTTACATAAATCTTACGCAATGCACTTTCTGTTCCATCTAGTGTATGACAGAAGATGGCTCGAAATTAAATACCAATAAAAACTCGAAACCTTCCTCTTATAATTTCTAAGAGAAGCATCTTCTCCCTGGATTGGTTAAAACATTGAGTTTATGGCCACTATCTAAAATTGTTTATCTACATGTTCCTTTGTACTTTGCGCTGTCTAGTACTTATCTCACGACCGTGTTCGTGTGTGTTTTCTTCTTATAAATATATCGTCATAAATAATAATTTATACCGGAGGTGGAGGAGCTTTCCTATGTATTTTATTAGAACTAGTCGCACTACACTGCGACTCAGCAATTGATCTCCCATCAGCCTCGTCTCTTCGACACAATTCAGTCTCGCCATGCAACCAATTCTGAGGTTGAACCGACCTGTTAATCTGATTCTGTTCGTTCTCTGGAACAGAATTGACTTCTTCAAGTAGCTTCGAAAGAGACGGAGCTAGACCCAATCCTAGATTTCTTTCATGGTAAACTTCAGAAATTGTCGGGGTCAGTTCGCGAGTCAAACTCGTCAAGGACGTTGCTACATTTCTCATATTATGAGGAATCGTCTCATTGGTTTGGGTAGATTCTGCTTGGGGATTTAAGTCCTCGTTTGAGGGATGCCGGATTTTTCTCGCTGGCCCGTTTCCGATTTCGGTTCTTACGCTCAGCCTTTCCAAGACTGTGACAGGAAGGGGAGGCAGAGGTTGTCTTCTGAGAATTGTTGCGTGACCATTTTCCCAATCCGTGACCGAACTACTCGAACTGGAACCAGGTCTCGCGTTTTGTTCAGGGTATAAATTTCTAATCCGATTCTGATGATTCAGATTCATCGCCATCGGAGGACTTGGAGTAAAGGCTACATCCGACTCTCCTAAAAACAAATTTCAACAAAATTTAGAGGTGTAGAAATTCAAAATGAAGAAATACGTCAAGTTGATAAAAAAAGTTTATATAAACGCACCTCCTCCATTTTGAATTGATTGTCTCGATACGGAGATGTTGGAAGGCTCCGTCGTCTTTCCATCTGGTTCTCCTCGATGTCTGACGTAACTAGCAAAGGCTCCACCTAATCTAGGTCGGTCTGATAGACTTTTGTCCGTTGGAGCGACAGAAACCAAACTTTCCATTGAACTGCCGGAATCCAGACTAAGACTCTTTGGTGCTTCTTGAGTGTCTGAAATTAAATGTGTTAAGTATTGAAAGTCGAAAATTGAATTTAGGTTTTACTAACTCACCGAACAGAGCTAGAAGTGCTTGCAGAGCGAATTGAACTGCTCTACGAGAAGCCTGTTTTCCAGTTCTTAGAATTACTTCAGACTGTCCGACTTCCATCAGATCAAATCCCAAGCTGGCAAATAATTCGTGTGAGCCAGAAGCTCTCCAAACACGAACTGGTAACGAAATTTCCTGGCCCTCGGTGGCGCTGCTCGCTCTTCTCATTGCTGAGATCACGTCTTCTGCAACTTCAGGCGCCTGAACCAAAGAATAATATATTTATATTTAATATAAAAAAAAGCTTTAGACATTGTTTAGAATTATTGAATGATTTTCAATTCAAACCTGCAAAAGTCGGACAAGGGCGTGCAAAGATGCAGGACCTAATCCGAGAAGAGCTTGCAAACTGGCGCTGCACCTTGTCAGCCTCTCCTCCGGATCGCTTTGAGGAAAAAAGACCGAAGGACGAATTCCATTTCCAGCCGGTTCAAACCTGAATCCCACAGACATTAACAATTCTCTCCAGCCTGTCGCTGAACCGACTTTGTTTTCTATACTTCGCTGAGTCGTGTACATCGCGTTCTTCTGACCACAGTGTATTCTTTGTAGAGACTTTTCCACGAGATGAAGAGTCACTCGCAAAGCGTCTCGACTTTGCTCTGGACCTCCTCGCAGCAACTCTGCTAATGCTTGACCCATTAAAGCAACCTGGAAGAAATAAAATATATTTATGTTCGGGAATTGAATTCATCTACGCTTGAGAAATTAATTATAGAAAAGAAAACATCTTACTTTGTTTGAAAGCCTCGCATCACCACCAAGAAGAAGCCACCCAGCCCAATTAATAGGATGAGCAAAATGCCTCGTGTGTTGAACAGTTTGCATGGCTTCAGCCAAAGCTCTTGAGGCTCTTGCACCTTGAAGCATGGCACTATAAAAAGCTCTCAACAAAATACTGCCGGCGGTTGGAGGAACGGGCCACATTCCTATCAAGACGCATTGAGCTCCAGCGTTTAGTAAAGTTTTGGTTAACCTCTGAACTCCTTCAGGAGTGACTGTAGTATTTTCGCCACCACTCCAACAATGTCCACTGGAAAGGACTACCAAACGAGCACTTAGTCTTACTCTCGAGATGTCGGAACAACCTAAAAGATACTCTGGCCTCTCTGGTGGCTCCTCACTCTGATCAGCACATAGGGCTAGTGTCGGAGTGTTCCAAAGGATGGGAGTCGTTAAATGAACGCATTCTGCATCAGGTAGTGATCTTAACACTGCAGATCTCGTGGCTTCAGAACCAATCAAAGGTCTCGTCTCCAAAAGCTCAGCCACAATTCCAGTTTCTGTTTCTGCTGAGGAAACACTCTCAGGCCATCCAAACTCCTCTCTTACTTTTTCTGGCAGGGATGGATTTCCTGCTACCAAGGCAGCGACCGTGGCACCTCCTTCTGGCATTGGAGTTCTCGATCTTCGTCTGAGAGCGGCGAGAGAAGGTACGACCAATAGTGAGAACCTCTCACACAGATAGTCCTCTCCGGAACTCGATTGAAGTGCTGGAAGTGGAGCTAAGAAAAGAGACTTCTCCACTACCATGATCAACTCCTTTCTCGTCGGTGGTAAAAGATCTTCGAAAGGGGCTAGAAGTAATTCATAAAGATTTTGTATCGTCTGAGGAGCTTGCCACGAAGGTCCCTTAGCTCTCCCCCATCGAGCACTTCCGGCACGTGAACTCACAGAGCCAACACTGAATAAACTACTCAGGCTGTAAGAACTCGCATTCAGATGATGACCCCTGGACGGAATCTTTGTGCACTCTTCGATAAATTCATTAGTTTCTCCTAGAAGAGCTTCCCTCGCGTGGAGAACTCTCTTTTCCAAATCTACTCCATTCTCCAGAGTGGTAGAGTGGAATCTCAAAAGCCCTCGGCCTGGAGCGAGGCACCAAGTATGAAGCTCGTTTTCTACTTCACTGTAGTACAAGATGATCCCTCTTTGTCTGTCAACGATCTCAGAATAATGCGAGGCGTCTTCTAAGCTGTTGTACTTCGACCGTCTGGAACGTTCCGCCCAGTTTAGAGCTTCCTCAGGCCTGTTCAAGTTTACTAGAACCTTCTGCAACATCCTATAAGTCTGTGATAGAAGATCTGCTCTGCTTGGTTGTCCACAGACGTAGATCAAACTCGCAGAAGAACTGTCGAGGGATTCCAATAGACTCGCAGATTTTTCTAGTTGATCTACCGAGATCGTCGCCTCTCCAGCTTCCCAATGCACCAGACCTAATCGATGTCTCAGCCTAGCAGCATCTTCTCTCCTACCTAATCCTTCGGTTAAAGATAAACCTGACTGCAGATAACTCAGAGCTCTAGAGAGGTCACCACATAGATGATGTAATCGTCCCAAACTTGAAAAAGCAGCCGCTCTTGCCACTTGATCTCCAGCTGCTGCAGCTAGACTTAAAGATTGTTCTTGGAGTCTAATTGCCTCTTCAAACTGACAGAGAGCTTCCTGAGTGGCTCCCAGGTTAGCACAAGCTCTCGCCTGCAACCCAGCCGCGTCTAGACTTTCAGCAATTGACAGTTCCAGTTGATGATGACGCAGGGCAGAACTAAGGTCGTCCATGAGAAGATGAACGGCTCCGAGTCCACTGGCAGCTTCTGCTTCGCCTGCCCTGTCCCCCAGACCTCTGGCCAAAGCTAATTGATGAGAGAGACAGCTTACAGCTTGCTCATGATTTCCAAGAGCCGCATGAACTCTCCCTAAATCTCCATAAGCAACTCCTCGCAATTCAAGGCTATCCACTTCATGAGCCGTGACCAAACGTTTTTCAAAACAGACCAAAGCCTCCTGTAAATTCCCTGATGCCTCTCGTGCTCTTCCAAGTCCTCTGTAGGCTCTCTCTTGATCTCGAATGCTTCGCAGTCTAGTAGCTGCAGACAATTGCTGTTCATGACACTTGATCGCTTCTTCAGGATCGCCTAAAGCCTCGTAACAATCTCCCAAGTTACCAAGTGCCCTTGTTTTATCTAGTAAAGATGTTCCAGTTGTAAGTGGTTCCAAGGTCGCTAATTGCTGTTCGAAATAGCCAATCGCCTCTTCGTAATGGGCCATGTTCAGTCTCGCGATTCCCAAGTTTCCTAAAGCCTGAGCTTCAACTCCAGAATCGGCTAGCTCTCTCGCTCTTTCTAGTTGTTCCTGGTAGCACTTTACTGCATGTGTATATTGACCTAAAGCCATATGGACAGCTCCCAAGTTTCCATGCGCTCGACACTCGCCCCGAAGATCTCCAGCTTCTTGTCTCAAGGTCAACTCTTGTGTGTGAAATCCAAGAGCCTTGTCTAAGTTCCTGGTGCTTCGATGAGCAATTCCCAAAGCTCCGTAAGCGGCAGCTTCCAAACTTCTATCAGCTGCTTGTCTAGCCAAGTTTAACTGCCTCTGATGCATTTTTATGGCCTCTTCGGTCTCTCCAAGTTTCAGAAGACAATCTCCGATGTTACCCAGAGCTCTGAACTTCCCAGCTAGGTGTTTTGTCATGTGAGCTATTGCTGAAAGTTCCAATTCAAATTAGGCATTGAATTTAAATATTAGTTATTTATATATAATAATGAACACGTTACCTAGATAATATTTTTGGCACTCCAAGGCTGTATCTAAATTTCCAAGAGACAGATGGGCTAATCCAAGGTTACAGTAGGCTCTTCCCATTCCTGATTTGTCCTGCAAATCCTTCGCCAGGGCCAGATCTTGATCATAATATCTGACAGCTTCCCGATGATTACCTAAGCAATAATGAGCATATCCTAGAAAATGACAAGCTTTCGCTTCTCCTTCCACATCATGAAGTTCCTGGGACAACATTAAATAATTTTCGTAGTAGGGAACAGCTTCCTCGAACCTTGCTCGTGAAGAGAGACAATTAGCGAGGTTTAGAAGTGCACAAGCTTCGCCAGCAGCATCTTTTAGTTCTCGAGCTATTGCCAGGTGGGCTCTATAGTGTCTCAAAGCTGCTTCGTGTCCTTGAACTGCTTGATAGGCCACTGCTAAATTTCCATGAGTGCTTGCTTCTGAACTACGATCGTTAACCTGTTTAGGAAATATTATTTTTTAGTTCTAAAGGTTTGAAATTGCGTTAAACATAACTTATGCAAGTCCAGGATTAGTTTCCTGGGATTTAAAAAACGGAAAACTCTGAAATTTAATATTCAAAGTCCTTACCTCTTTGCTTATCGTAAGTTCTTGCTTGTGGTACTTGATAGCTTGCTCATAATACCCTAGAGCATTGTACGCATTCCCGATGTTTCCATAAGCTCTGCCCATCCCAGCTTTATCTCCCAAAGCTCTAGCAATTCCCAGATGAGCCTGATGTAATTTAAGAGCTGCGTCATGTTCGCCCAAAAGTTGATAAACGATTCCAAGATTACTGCAGGCTCTTCCTTCTGCTACTTTGTCTTTCGTAGTCAACGCAACGTCCAATTGCCTCTGATGCCAGAGTTTTGCTTGAGCAAGGTCACCTGGAAGATAAAAACAAATTAAAACTGATTCATTGAGTATCAAAACCAAAATACCTAAGTTGACTTTAATAAGCATTTTAGATCCAAAGATCAGACACTAACCAGCACATCTAGCAGCATGACCCAAACCAGCATAGGCCCTCGTTTCTATCGCCCTGTCGCCAAGTTCCTGAGCGATTCTGAGTACATTTTCATGATAGGCCATCGCCTGACTAAAGTTCCTTCGATAGTGATGAGAGGATCCCAAGTTACTGAAGGCTCTAGCTTCTTCGACTCGATCTCCCAATCTTCTGGCTATTCTCAGATGCTGTGTGTGACAATCCACCGCACTTTCGAATTCTCCCATCGCTAAATAGACAGCACCAACGTTTCCAATCTCCCTAGCTTCCTGCAGACGGTCTCCCATTTGCTTTACCAGCTGAACACACTGTTTGTGGGAAGCCAGGGCATTTGGTAAATCTCCAATTGCTGTATAGACATGACCCAGACTCGTCAAGGCAGAAGCTGCTGCCTGAGTGTCTTTGCACTTCATCGCCAGCACAAGCTGATACCTGTGTGCTGTCAGAGCTTCTTTGTAACTGCCTTTGCTGAAGTACGCTGAACCTAGATTTCCATGAGCTCGACATTCTCCTTGGGTATCTCCCAATGATCTTGCCACGCCTGAGAAGAATAAATGATTCGGGTTTGAAGATTGAACAAGCATATTTTCAAGGTCCGCGATTTCATATTTGAAAAAATTTACCTAGATCCTGTTGCATGTAACCAATGGCCTTATCCAAAGAATTTAGAGCCCAGTATGCGCTAGAAAGTGCCGAGAATACTGATCCTCGTAATTTTAAACTACAAGATCCAATGGAAAGAGCGGCTTCAAGAACACCAGCTGCTGCTCTGTACTGTCCTGCACCAAGGAGTTCTTGACCAACGACCGAAATTACGACGAAGGGAGATTCGTCGAGTTTCATCGCTCGCAGCTGCTGGAATGTCGGCTCCAAGGTGACTCGAAGAGGTGACTTTAGGGAAGCTTCTACGAGACCAGAAAGCAGCTGACAGTTCGAAGAATCTCGAGCCAACCCAACGCTGAAAGCTACCAGTGCTTCGCCATGTCTTCCCAAACATTGTAGAGCTACACCTTGGCGATAGTATGCCTAAAAAACAGATGATTTTAGGATCTGCAGCCAGTGTTTCAAGGATTTGAAATCAGAAATGAATTTAAGATTGGCTACTGTACCTTTGGCCACTCGGGATTTAATTCGGTAGCCCTGACGGCATCTTGCAATGCCAGGGCAAACATCCCCATTTTTAGACGAGCCGCAGATCTGTTGGAGAATAATACGTGACTGAGTGGATCTAGGGCAAGAGCTTCTGTGTATAGGGTTGCTGCTAGAGCATAATCTCCATTTTGGCAAGCTGCATTGCTCCGCCGCACCGTCTCCAGGAACAGCACCCGGGATCCAGCGGCCAAGGCCGACGTACCTTCGGGCTCGACCTTAAAGTAATTAAAGCAGTCAGATACAAAGTCAATTTTACCTTCAGAAAAAAGATAGATCAGAGTCTCATAGAAGAGTTGAGATAAAAAAGTTTTTGGTTGGTCAGATGAATTAAAAGAACAAGTTTTTCTGAGATCAATCATCAAGTGATCCGAGTTTAATAAGTGAGTTACTTTTGCTCGTTAAAATAAAATTTTAATATCATTGCTATAACATCTTTGGTTGAATTGTGGATTTATATAACTCATTTTTAATTTGTATTATTTTCACATAATAGTGATCAACATTTTTTTTTAAATTGATGTTATTAAAATTAATGCTATAATGTAACTTTCCCAAAATAATTTAATTGAATAAAAGTCTGTTTTTAATTTAAACCTGAATATGAATTTAAAAAAAAACTAAGAAAATCTGGAAAGTAAACAATAACAAATTCATTTACTTTGCCAATAAAATAAATTCAGTTTATAAACAGGAAAAATAAATTATTTGCAGAAGCATAAAAAACAATATTCCAATTGCAGGAGAAATTGATAAATAAATTCCGAGTACCCGTCATTACTGGAGCGTGTCTTCAGAAAGTAAAGGTCAAGAATGTAAAAAATGAAACAAAAACCACATAACTGTGCGCTCGTCAATTAATGGAGATTTTCTCAACTCTTTTATAGATTCGCAAATTAAAAATGATTGCTCTAGAGCATCTTCGTTTTCTTCTAAAAAGAATGTATAAATATTAATTCTTTCTTCTCTAATTAGTTACATATTTGCAGGTAAAAGAGGCGCGGAATTGCGGATATCCGTAACGGTTTTTTTGAGGAAAATTGAAAGCAGACCGTTGGGACAAGTGGAAGGACCGGTGACAATTACCTCAGAGATATCCCTATGAGACATTGTTTAAAACGGGCCAGTAGCATGCTTTTCAGTGGGCATCATCCAGGACTTCAGAGAGGTGTTCCATTAGATAAGATCCGAACTCGGATCAGCAGGATCCTTCCTCTCGGCTCCTAACTAACACACACTTGGCCGTTTTTCTCCAGCAGACACTTGTTTCTTTTTCCGCGAAAAACAGAACACCTGCGATTCCGAAATCGCATTCGAGGATGGAAGTGGCGGTGCAAAACACCTCCAGACGACAGCGCACGCGAAAACAGCGAGTTTGTTTTCAAAAGGTCGGATAAATTGGATTGATTAATAAAAAAGGAGGGAGGCAGGCGTCTTAGGGGGGCACCCACTGCATTCCTGAGGCACAGCCATCTTGGAATGTGACCCCGGGTCCCCCCTTGGGCCCAGAGTGGGGTGCTCGAGAGGCCTTTCTCTGTGTGCGCGACCGCAACAGCGCACACAAATCCCCACCTGTTCACGAACGAGGGACTTAGGCCGGGGCCTTGCCGACCCCATACCACCGCTCATGCCACCGCTTTCCACCTTTCAACTCATTCCACTTGTACCCTGCGGCTAATGTACCCAAAGCTATTTTTTTCGTAAGGCCCATTCCATTCCTATAACTGCCGCTCATCCGAATTTCCGGTATTACTTTAGCAGGCCCATTAGCGTACGTACGTCGAAAGTTCAGCTGGAAATGGGCCAGAGAAACGCTTTTTTCAATTCACGGATAGAGCGAATCTCCAGTGAATGGTTATTGTAGTGTGAATGGATAAGGCCCTCGAGCCATCAAAGAATTTTTTACTTTCACCTACTGCGACGATAATAAACAAATTGAGATATTGTCGTTGCAGGTTGAATGTGTTCGCCGGTATCTTTTGGTCATGGGAGGGATTCCTGGGAGGTAGGGGCTGGATTGGAAATCTTATGTGTTTTTCGAGAGTTCACCAACTTTTTTTATTTTAAGCGCAAATTTCATATAGCGATATCTACTCATTTTAAAAGCTAGATAATATATTCTCAGGTTTTTTTTCCGTTCTCGTTTGTATTATGTAATCTTCTAAGGGATAAAAATAGGAATTCCCATCAGTGATTCTTTTCTGGGTATGGTTAAATGTATACATATCAAAGCAGCAGATTTTGGAATGGGTTGCTAAAAAGTGACTTATTTAATGAAAAGGTTACTTTTTTGTCAGAAATAACGAAATGAGTTAATTCATTAATCGTATTATTTAAAAACTTGTGAAAAATTCAAATTTTTCCAGTATTGGTTGAAATTCGGTTGAAAGTTGAAATTTTTTTGTTAAAACTCTATTTTTTTGTTGAAGATTCATCAATTTTGTTCAAAATTCGTATTTTTTGGTAGAAAATTAATATTTTTGATTGAAAATACATAATTTTATTTGAAAATTCGTCTTTTTCGGTTGAAGATTCTCAATTTTTTGTAGAAAAATCAACTATTTGGTTGAAAGATAACTTTTTTGTTAAAAATACATATTTATTGGTGGGAAATTCAACTGTTTTGTAAAAATTGGTCTGTTTGGTTTAAAAACTCGACAATTTTGTTGAAAAATCGTATTTTTTTAATGAATTCTACTGTTTTTTATATTAAATTAAAATCTGTTTTGGTTATTATATCAACTATTACATTTTTCATTAACAATTCATTTTTTTTTAGTCAGAAAAATTCAACCATTTTGTTGAAAGTTGCTGTTTTGAACATACATTTTTTTGTTGAAGATTCATAATTTTAGTGGAAACTTCATCTTTTTTGGTAAAAAGTCTTTCCTTTTGGTTACTTTTTTGCCACATTATTGTTACTTTTCGGTTACTTTTTTGAGAGATCATTTATTTTCCATAAAACCAACAATTTTGTATACCAACAACATTTTCATTTTGGGATTAGCTTCTTCTTCTTCTTGCAATGAATATTCATTTACTAAGAACAAATGAATAAGAATTTTAGGGGATTTCGATTAAATGAAAGAAAATTGAAATAATGTTTTAAAGAACCTGAAACGTTTTCTGTTTCCAACTCCCTCTTTAGGTTTTCTTCTATACTTTTATTTTTATTTCTGCAACATTCTGTTTTGCTTCTTTTCGTATTTTGCATTCCTTATTATCTATTTTCATTTGCTTCCTCGGAACTGGTTGCAACCCGTTTTTTTTTTAATTTCCCCGTCCTTTATATATATATATATATTTTTTTTTTAAAGTTCTGGTCTATATTTTTTTCACTTCCTCTAATACTTTCCCTGTGTCTTTTTATTTGTTTTTATTTTTTTAATTCCAGTATTTTTGTTCATGTAATAATTTTTCTCCATGCTTCTCTTTTTCCATTTTTCTTCCAAAAGCCACCACTTCTCTTCTGATTTAAAATTTTCCCTTATATTTTGTAAAGTCCATTGTATAAATTATGATCAATCCATTTTTATACATAAATATAATAATAATAATCAATTAATACAAATAAAGTAATAGAAATACAAATAATAAATAAAAAATAATATATAATAAATAATACCTTTTTCACTAATGATTTTCACAGTGTTTCATTTTTCTATAATTCTATCTATTCTACCTTTTTTACATCAAATAATTAAATAACTGTTTTTTATGTATGTAAAAAATGAGCCATTTCATTTTTTATTGGCCAACAATTCCTAAAGAAAGCAGAACCATAAATAAACAAATTCTTAATTTTTTCGATCTTAAGTCCTCTTTGTAAAATCTCTGGGAATATTTTTAAATCTTTACGAAATATTTGTAAAACATTTCTTTAATATTTGTTTGTCTTAGTTTGAAATCATTGAAATCTTCTCAAATTAGATGAAACCTTTTGCAAATTTGGTAAAATCTTTAAAGTGTTTTGAAATTTTTAAAATCTTTGTGAAATGTTCGACATCTTCATAAAATGATCGAAATGTTTGGGCAATTTTTGTGAAATCTTTTGAAATCTCCTAAAAAAATTTGAAGTCATTTCAAATCTTTGAAATCTGGTTTGCCCTTTTTTAAATATTTAAAATCCTTCAAATCTTGAAATTTTTAAAATCTTCGTGAAAATCTTTATGAAATGATCGAAATGTTTCGGAAATTTTTGTGAAATCTTTTAAATCTAGTGTTCACGCTTTTTTTTAATCTTTTAAATCCTTGAAATTGTTGTGAAATCTTTTCAAATGTTTGTGACCTTTTTCTTAAATTTTGGTTTGTTCAATCTTTTGTATTCTTTGAAATCTTTTGAAATCCTTGTGAATTCTTTGAAATATTTGTGAAATCTTTCTTAAATCTTTTGTAATAATTTGAAATCACTGGAATATTTGAAATTTTTATGAAATCCTAGTGAATTCTTTGAAATAGTTTTGAAATCTTTCTGACATCATTTGTATTAATTTGAAATCTTTGTGAAATCTTTTGAAATTTTCGAAAAAAAATTGAAATCGTTTCAAGTCTTTGAAATCCGGTTTATCCTTTTTAAAATATTTAAAATCCTTTAAATCTTAAAAATATTCAAATCTTTGTAAAATCTGGTATACATGTCTTTTTCAAATATTTGAAATCCTTGAAATCTTTTCAAATCCTTGTGAATTCTTTGAAATGTTTGTAAAATCTTTCTTAAATCTTTTGTATTAATTTATTTGAAATCACTAGAATATTTGAAATATTTATGAAATCCTTCTGAATTCTTTGAAATAGTTTTGAAATCTTTCTGACATCATTTGTATTAATTTGAAATCTTTGTGAAATCTTTTGAAAACTAGTCGTTTAACTTTCCTCTTTTTGTGCCTGTAATAATTTTCAAGTCTATTTCTCTCCTCATCGCTAAGACCTGTGATGTTCAACGTTCTCTTGTATGCTTCTTTCTTTTATTGTCGGGCTGCCTGAATTTCATCATTCCACCATGCATCACCAGACGTTCTTCCTACAACTATTTGTTCTTCCTACAGTTTATTTTGAAGACTAGAAGGTAATGATCACTATTAAATTCAGAACCCCTCATGACTCTTATTTTGAGAAATGTGTTTGTTAGAGAAATAAACCAAATTTATGATGTTAGTTAATAAGTTTTCAAATCTGGCCAAGTGTTAGCTTCCGGAATTACCCCAGGTTAAGTAAAATGTGGCACCAATAAACTGAAGCTACTGCAGTAGATTTAAGTAAATTATACTGCAAAATATTCCATAAAATTTCATATAAACTTGAACCTTTATTCTTTGATTTTAAACTTTTTAAGTCAAATTACATATCGCTGTATTGTTGATAATTCGCGGATTTCAAATATTATATTTTCAAATTACCTAGTGCTGAATTGAAAAAATGTTATATTCCGCATTTCAGTCCTCATTAGGTATAAAGGACTGCCGCTGACCAAGCTCGGCGGCAGCAGTGCGGCTGAGTGAGGGGAAGCTGTGTAGTGGGGGAACCGTGTGCAGGTAGCTGGGGCGGAATTGTCATCTGCCCAAATTTTCCATCGAATAATATATCTAATTACAGATCAAATGCCCCCTGTGAAATAATGAATTTTCCAGATTTTCGCCAAATGAAATCTGAGAAAGGTAGTGGCGTTCACCGAAAAGTACTTTTATCATATTTGCATGATTACGCTAATCATTTTCAGGTTGTAAAATTTATTAAGGTAATAAAAATTATATGACATTAAGGGGCCGTTCAAAAACTACTACTGGCAGAAGGGAGGTGGAGTTAAAGGGGGGGGGGGGTAATGCAAAATTTGACATCACACATAGACAATAGAAAAGGGCAAATAAAATTTTGTTGAAATGCTTGAAAAAGGAAAGTTAGAGTTTATTTCACCTTTTCTGAGGAATTTCACCAACTATTTTTCGTTAAAAGGGCTTTTTTTCAATTCAAAGGTGTACTATTATATTTTTGGTAAAGACTTCATCTCTTTGGGATGGAAATTCTACTATTTGTTTGAAGATTTACCTATTATTTCAAAAATTCGTTTTTTTTTAGTTAAAAATTGAATTGCTTTTAGTTGACAATTCATCTAATGAATTTTTTAATAAGGATTCATTTTTTTGCTGAAAATTCTGCAAGTTGGTTGAAAGTTGAACTTCTTTATTAAAAATTGATTTTACGAGCTACACTATTTTTCACTATTTCACTATTTCGTTGAAAATTCCCTTTTTTTTGGTTGAAAATTAATTTTTTTTTACTGAAACTTCAATTATTCATTTTTTGGTTGTAAATTTACCATTTTTAGTTGAAAATCCAGCTACTTAGTTGAAATTGAACTATTTTGTTAAAAAATCATTTCATTAGTTGAAGATACATGTCTTTGGTGAAAATTCTAACTCTTTTTTGAAAATTCGTTTGTTTTTTAGATAAAAGTTCATTTTTTTAACTGAAAATTCAATTAATCTATTTTTTAATGAAAATTGATCGTTTTTAGTTGAAAGTTCAAATATTAAATTTTTAATTAAGTATGTTTCTCTTTTCAACTGCAAACTCTTAATTGAAAGTTGAACTACTTTATTAAAAATGAATATTTTCTTTTACGAAGAATTAGCCTTCTTGACTTGGAATATCAAATATTTGGTTTACATTTTTTTTCTCTCTTGAATGAAAAATCTTTCTCATCATACATTCATCGAATGATCGATTTTTAATGCCTGTAGAGCGAAGCGAAAGTGGCGCTGCAGCCAAGTTCAAGTTGTGCAATATACTATCTTGATTAAAAATTCATCGCTTTTTGGTAGAAATTGAAATATTATTTGGTTGATATGTCAAACATTAAATTTTTCTTTGAGAATTAATATTTTTTGCTTAAATTTGACTGCTGTTAATTTTAAATTAAAAATTTGTTGTTGAAATATCAACTAATATATTTTCCGTTGAAAATAAACCTTTCTTGATTGAAAATTCAACAGTTCAAACTATTTTGTTTAAGAATTCGACCATTTAGTTGGAATTTCATCTTTGTAGGTTGAAAATTCAACTATGTGGTTAAAAATTCTAGCATTTTATTGAAAATTCGTTCCTTTCACTTGAAAGTTCAACTATTTGGTTGTAAATGCAAACGGTTTAGTCAATTATTAATTTTTGTTGCTGGAAGTTCAACTATTTTGTTAAAAATTTAACTATTTTATTGAAAAGTCATCTTTTTTTTATCGAAAATTCAACTCTTTCTTTTGCTAATTTGTTTTTACGGATAGAAAATCTTGTCCCTCTGGATTAAAAATTCATGTTTTTTGGTAGAAAAATTCTTGCTTGAAAATTCATCTTTTCTAGTTGAAAATTCAACTATCTTTTGAAGTTGTCTACCTTTTGGCTTGAAGATTCAAGTATTTATTCAAAAATACATTGAAGTTTAATCTTTTTTGTTTATAAATTCGACTATTAGCTTAAAAACTCAACTCTTTCGTTGGAAATTCATATCTGTTGGTAGAAAATTAATCTCTTTCGCTGGAATATTCATATATTTGGTTGAAAATACAGTATACTTTAGCATAAACTCTTAAGAGTTTCGTATTGAATTTAATATGGTATCTATAAATTATTTTGATTTAAAACTGTTTATTATTCCCCTATATTCGTGAAAAATCTTCTATTTCCTATTCTTGCTGTGAAGTCCTGTAAAATATTATGTTTGTATGTTTGGTGTTTTATTTAAGACATTCATTGAGTGAAATAAAAAAATGATTTAAAAGGGGGTAAGTGAGGGCCTACTCACTGAGGATTTTCAGATTGCTGCGCGGGAAATGTTGAGAGAACTCTTGGAGGAACTATTGGAAATCTCAGCAATCTAGCATTCGTGTCGAAATCTTGGAAATCTTTGGCTTAGTGTGGACAGAGACGAGGTGGTGTGGAGCATTCGGACACACGCTTCTAGGCGTGGAAGGAACTGCCGACTGAATCCGAAAGCTGCCGAGTTTTGCCGAGCCTCTATTTCTCGAGCAGAATACCACGTGAGTTCTGATCGCGAGTAAGATCGCAAATCTCGGAACTCCCGGCAATCTCAATGAAATCTTGGAAATCTCTATAAGAATTCGATACAGATTGCCGCAGTCACAGTTTTAAGATTTCCATATTTCGCAGTGAGTAGACCCTCGGGGGGTAAGGCGTTCGTATTTGTGACGTCACCCTGGATGGATCAAGTATTATGTGATCATCTGTGACGAAGAAGGGGAAGCATTGATTTTCGAAATAGCCTGACGTAGTTTTTGAGCAGCCCTTAAGATATTGTAATAAAAATTTAATTTATACATTGTTTAATTTAGTTTTACACAAAAGTTGAAACAGTCCGACCAGAGATTATAAAAACTGACGGAGAAAGTGTTACCATATGGCACGTGAAGATTAAGGATTTAAAGACAAAACAAATCGAGGATAAAATATTTGATGCAGTTATGGTTTGTTCAGGGTTCGTTTAAGTTGTATTATAACTGATAAAAATGAAAAAATAAGTATTATTTCTGATTAAATTTCACTGAAATAGGTTTTTAATGTTCGCAGGAATTATTCTCAACCAAATATTCCAAAAATACCCGGTATAGAAACGTTTCCTGAAAGAATTTTACACAGTCACTCCTACAGAAAACCAGAAGAGTTTTCTGGAAAATCAGTAATGATCCTTGGATCTGCTTTTTCCGCCACAGATATTGCTGTTGAATTAGCTCCACATGCAGATATTATTTATTTAAGCAACAGAAGTGAAAGGTTAATATAAATTTTTTAATTATTCATTTTAGTATCATGAAGAATAATTCTGCTTTTTCAGAATAACGAGCATTCTTCCCCCTTCCGTAATTCAAGTTCCTGGAATCGAAAAAGTGGAAGGAAATATAATTTTTTTTACCGATGGAAGCTCAATATCTGTTGACGCTTTTATGTATTGTACGGGATATTCAATTCAGTTTCCATTTCTAGATGAGACCTGTGGAATATCTGTTGATGATAATTATGTTTTTCCAATTTATAAACATACTATAAATATTAATCAACCAACCATGTGTTTTTTGGGCATTAATAGTTATGTAATAACATTTCCTATGTTTAATGTGAAGGTGAATTGGGTAAAAAGCACAGTTTATAATTAATGTGAAGGAGAAACCATCCTACAGTAGATAGGAACAAATTCAACCGGATTTAACTGCATCAGTTTCCAAAAATAAAAAAAGATATTTGTTTTTGAATAAAGCCTAAATATTCAATTGAATATTCTTATAGAAAAAATATTACGAAATTACTTAAATAGCTTTCTTGAACATGTTTATTAGACCGGTTTTGAGATCTCTATCCATCAATAGATAATCGTTTCTGGTATTGCTCCTGGGCATGACAGAATACTCAATTCTCGATAATTATAATTTATCTATAGTATACTTCTAATTAAAATCATTTTATTGAGTAAATAATAGTTCATAACAATTTTTTTATTTTTTTTTCATTTTATTATATTTTTTTATTTATTTTTATTTCAGAGTAAATAACTATCATTATTTCACGAAAATCATAAAACATTAAATTTTTGACATTTTTTTTCTTTGATATTCCTTGAGTTTGGTACGATTGGCACGAGATGTTTCATCTTCATACCATTCAGCGTGACTTGTGATGACAGAAAAGGGCAACATTTTGGCATACCTTAGTCCTAAAAATGATATCTTTTCTGAGTTACTCCTTAACACAACTTAAATTTCTGGACTTTTTTAATAACTACAAATTTACACTATTTTTTTATTTACTGTGTATAACAACCTCAATTTAATAACTTCACGAATTAAAATAAAAAACAAACACAACCTTTACTCGTAACGTGAAACAACTGCGAGAAAGTCGCGCAGAGCTGCCAATTTTGATACCGAAATTTTTCGATTATCTACTGTTGGTTATCTACTGTTGGAAAATTTAATGTCAAATTAAAATTCCTAAAAAATATTTATAAATAATAAATAAAGGACATTTTGTATCAAAAAATATTGTTCGTTAAATTTCAAACTTTGATTCTGATGTATAAACATGCCACAAAAATGTTTGATCAGGTAGAAAGTGTGAATAATGAAGAGGCGAAATTTTTACTTTGGGTTAAAGATTAATTTGTTGCCCTCACACATTAATTAATTATAGTATTCAATGAATTTTTTTTAGCAAATGTAGTATTATTGCTGAAATATTATACTAATCAAATTAACATTTTTTGCCAGTTTTGCAGTAAATTGAAATTATTTTCGGCAAATCATTATATACTGTAGGGTGGTTTCCCCTATTTTTATTTTAAAATAAGGGTTGCTACAGGTCAGGAAATTCTGGAAAGTCAAAGAAAGGGAGAAAAAGTCAAAGAAATTAAAACTGGTCAGACAAAAATCGCCTTTTAGCATGAAAATTAAACATTTCGGATAACAGTTTTTTTCTTTATTGACTGAAAAATCTTTCTTGGTTGAAAATTTGACTCTTTTGTTGAAAATTCATCTTTTTGGTTTAAAAGTGCATCTGTTATCATAGAAATTTCATCTTATTCAGTTAAAATGCAACCGTTTTGTTGAAAATGCCTTTTTGTTTGGTTGAAAGTTCATTGTTTTCACTGAAAATTTAATCATTCCATTTTTAGTTCAAAAATTATAATTATAAGTTGAAAACTTAACTTTTTGGTTAAAAATTCACGCATTTTGTTGAAAATTCGTCTTTGTCGGTAGAAAATTAATCTTCAAGTTTGAGCATTCGTCTCTTTGGTTGAGAATTTAATTCTTTTGTTAAAAATTTGTTTTTTTTTGTTAAAAATAATTTTTCTGACTTAAAATTTAATATTCAGTGGGGGAGGAGGGGAGTTATATTGACCCCTGAATAAAAATTGATTGAATGATCTATTCTGACCCTAAAGTCAAAATTAACATCCAATATTATTAAGGAATAAAATTTAATTTTTTCAGTAGAAAATTTATGTATTACTTTGGAAATTCATCTTTCTTGGTAGAAAATTAATCTTCTGGGATGAAAATTAATCTTTTTGGTTGACAATGCAACTATTTTATTGAAAATTAATCTATTTTGTTTGAGGATTCAACTATTTTGTTGAAAATTCCTTTTTATTTGGTTGGAAATTCAGTGTCTTAACTAAAAATTTAATTATTCCATTTTTGTCTCAAAACTGATCTTTTTGTGTCTTTTTCATCTCTTTGAAAATTCAATTATTTTCTTGAAAATTCTTTTTTTTATTAAAAATAAAATTTTTAACTCAAAATTTATTGTTTTTAGTTGAACATTCATGTATTTTGTTAGAAATTTATCTTGTCGATCGAAAATTCATATTTTTGGCTAAAAATGCAACTGTTTGGTTGAAAATTAATCTTTTTTGGTTGAGAATTCAACTATTTTGTTGAAAACTCGTCTTCTTTGAATTAATTAATTTTTTTTTGTTTAAAATAAAAATACTTCCAGTTGTTTTATCCACTATGACATTTTTCGTTGAAAATTTATATTTTCTTTGTTGAAAATTCAACGAATTAGATAAAAGTAGAACTACGTTGTTCAAAATTCATTTTTTTTAATGAGGATTTATCGTTTTAATTCAAAAACCTACGTTTTGTTGAAAATTTAACTATTTTGTTTAAGATTGATATATTTTGCAAAAAATTCACCTTTTGTGATAGAATATTGATCTTCTTGGTGAAAAATTCATCTTTTTGTTTAGAAATTCATTTCTCAGACTGAAAATTGATCTATTTTGTTGAAAATTTCTTTCTCATGGTTGAAAATTAATGTTTTTGACTAGAAGTATAACTTTTCCATTATTGGTTGGAAATTCATGTATTTTGTTGAAAATTTGTCTTTTTTGGTAGGAAATTAATCTTCTTCGTGCAAAATTATTTTTTTTTCTAGTTAAAAATTTAACGATTTTGTTTCGAATTAATTTTTTTTAATGAAGATTCATGAATTTAGTTGAACATTCATTTCTTTGGTTTAAAATTTAACTATTTTGTTGAAACGTTATATTTTTAGTAGAAAATTTAATTATTTTGTTAGAAAAATCGTCTTTTTGACATCAAAATTGAACAATTTGGATCAAAGTTGGTTTCTTTATTGACTGAAAAATATTTCTTAGTTGAAAATTCAACTTTTTTTATAAAAAATTCACTTTTTTGTTTGAAAATTAATCTTTTTTAGTTGAGGATTGAACAGTTTTCTTGAAAATTCGTATTTTTTTGTTAATTCTATTTTTTTTTTAAATTGAAATTAAAATATTTTTTGGTGGAAATATCATCTATTACACTTTTTGTTGAGAATTATTTTTTTTTATTGAAGATTCATCTCTTTGGTTTAAAATTTTAATATTTTGTAGAAATTTTTTTTTTGTTCAGTTATAAATTAACTGTTTCAAGTGAAAATGTAATTATTCCCTTTTTGGTACAAAATCTATCTTTTTGAGTTGAAAATTCAACTATTTGTTTAAAAACTCATATATTATGTTGGAAATTCGTTTTTTGTATCGTAGAAAATCTTTTTTAGTTACAAGTTAACTATCTCGATACAAATGCATGTATTTTGTTTGAAAATGTATACAAATGTTGTAATATACGTGGATTTTCTATTTCTTTTAGTCAACATTTTTCATAAGTGAGATCTTCTACCCTCTTTGACCCTTAAAAGAAACAGTATCATTTAACTAAACCTCCCCCCCCCTCCCCCAATCGTCTTATGTAATTTGTGGATGACCCCTTCTAAAATTCTGTATGACTGTTGTCACACAAAAAATTGATAATGGTAAGGGAAAATAAAAAATTTTGCCACGGAAAAGTCAGAAAATTTCGAAATTGGAATCTTGTAGCAACTCTGAATATACGATAATTAATTAAAATATTATGAATATTATCAATTATTTTCCTTGGCAGGCACAATATTTTATGGCTCTGTTCAAGAAGCAGTTTAGCTTACCATCGAAGGAAATAATGCTGGAAGATTCGAAATTAAAAGTATCAAAAAAGAGACACGCACACAGATTATTTCTGAGTCAATATGATTTCTTCGATTCAATGGCTAAAGAAGCTGGACTTGAACTTGTTCCAGCAAGTTTCAGAAAAGCTTTGGATATTTGGACAATTATTCGAGAGAGTGATTTGTGGAACTACAAGGATTATAAAATTATTCTGTCTGAGGACGATAGAGATGCTCAAATAATTTACCATCCATGACTTCTAATAAAATATTGATTAATTTTTCTTATAATAAAAATAATTCCTAGGAACAAATATAAGTTTTATTTAGCTGTTGGTAAAATACTAATAAACATCCAGTTCAGAGACCGTATATCAGAATTCAAAACATTTATATATTATCTCTGTACAGAATGTTTACCTTGTGATAAGTTGAGGAGGTTTTTTTTATACAATTTGTGTATAACAATGATAATAGTAAAATCAACAGTCTTCTATTTTATTATATCTATTATAGTATCTACTAGCAGTAAATTCACGCACGTGAAGCGCGCGTTTACGTTTCTGAATTTGTATTTCCTTACATTAAAAATATATGTACATACTTTAAAAATCCATTATTGAACAATAGAGTGGGCCGAACAAGACAGACTTGACTTAAAAATTATAATTGTTCATAATTAATAAATTAATTATTTCCTTCTTATAATTTATTTTAGAAGTAATATTCTGCGCGGAATTCAATACAAATAAAATTAAAATTGAAAAAAATGTGTCCTATTTTTTATTTTTTATTTTCTACATTTTTTAATATCAAATAGGAACTTTCATGAATTCCTCAGGCATATTGTTTTACATACATACATGAAAAAACTAGTGACTGTCAAAATTTACTTTTTCATATATTTTACGATTAAATTCGATTTTTTTCATCTTCTACATGCTTGAGGAGATAAAAGATATTAATCGATTTCAAAAATAATGTAACAGTATATTCAGCTCATAAAGCACTAACAAATTTTTTCTATTAGAAATCGATTGCTAGAAATTTTTTTTCGGCCCACCCTATTGAACAACTTTTCAAATATTATTTTTACAAATTTTTGACCATTCGTTAATAATTTCGAATTGAAAGCCTTTGAAATCAAACAAATTTTGATTAGGTAAAATGTTGAAAAAAGGATAATATTTGATATGGAATAAAAAGAAATTCAGTTTCTTTTCTTTCTAAATAATTTCAAATTAAAAGTGTTTGAAATTTAAAAATTAGAAGATCTTAAAATTGAAAAATTTCAGTTCAAAATTTTTATGCAGCAAAGATATTTGCTCCCATATAGAGGACATCAAAATAAAAAGCTTTTTATATTCTTACATGAAATTCGAATTATGTTCATGAAAACAGATTTTTCAAATTATATAAATACCCATAACTTGTGTACTCTTCAAAACAATGAATTAATACGAATTATACGTCAATCGATTTGCCTCCAATCAAGAAATCTTTTCCATTCTTGCATCAATTTGGAATTATGATAATGAAAAGAGATTATTTGAAGTAGTTTAATTTTAAAAAATTGTTCAAATATTATAAATCACCATAACTTCTATATACTCTTCAATAAAATGTATTAATATTATAGGTCCACCGATTCATCTCAAAACAAGACATCTTTTATACCGCTGCATCAACTTTGAATTATGTTGATGAACAAAGTTTTACTATAAAACTCCGATTTTTCAAATATTATAAATGACCATATCTTCCATACTCTTCAGTAAAATGTATGAATAATGTAAGTCAATCGATTCGTCTCGAGTCAATGAATCTTTTCTCTTCTTGCATCAACATAAAATTAGGTGAATGATACATTTTTTACTGTAAAAATGGATTTCTTAAATAATACAAATGACCATAACTTGCTTACAATTTAATGAAATGTATTAAGATTATAGATCAATCGATTCGCCTTGAAACCAGGAATATTTTATATTCTTGTATCATCTTTGAATCAGGTTAAGGAAAAAATGTTTACCCTAACAACGTTTAATTAAATTTATGTCACAGAACTTCTGGTTGTTGCCATGTTAGCTTGACCCCCCCCCCCCTCCAACTCTACTGTCTAGCTTACGCTGTAAGCGACATTTAGCGACATCTGGACTTTATGTTTCTAAACAAATTCAAATATAATTGATACCTGAATGATTAATATTATCATATCCCACAATCAGCCATCCTGCATTTGCAACGACCTCGTTGCTGTCCTCTCAAAAATGATCATCGACGCTTCTAGAATCTGAGTCAACGTCGGGCTGTCGTCTGTTGGACCACGTCTTCATATGGTCTGCTGAAGAGCTGGTACGGAGAGGTCCTTCATGATCTCCGATTTTCTGAACCAAGTATCGGTCGTTCCGAAGCACCGATACAACCTTGTATGGATCCAAAAACTTCGGATGTAGTTTTAGGCCAGGACCACCTTGAGTGCGACGAATGGCTACCTGGTCTCCGTCTTTGTAGATGTGAGCCATTTTCCGCTTACCATCAGCTGTTTTTTTATTCTCCTTTTGAATTTTAGTTAGATTGGAAATGGCTTCGTTTCTGAGCTGAGAGCGCTCTTGGTTGAACGCGGCTATTGTTTCTTCTTCTAGAATGGAGCGAAGTTGTAGATCATCTTTCAATCTCATATTCGTTCCAATCAACAGTTCAAAAGGTGGAATGCCAATACTTCTGTGAAAGGATGAGTTAACGTATTCTTGTAGCAGATCAACGTACTCACACCAATTGGCTGGATTCTCCATTGATAGTTTGGATAGAACCAGGATAATGATTCGGTTCACTCTCACCACCTGTCCATTTCCGCGAGGTATTCCAGTCGTTTTCAACACTTGTTCGATACCTTCAGACTGGCAATAATTTTGGAATGCGTTAGAGGTGAAAGCAGTTCCTTTGTTGGAAACTATACGCCTGGGATTACCAAAAATAAGTGCTTGTCTTTTCAGTCGTTCAATAGCCTTTTCTGCTGTTGTCGATTTAGTGGGATAAATCCAAGAGAACTTGGTGAAGGTATCTATTATCACAAATACATGGTTATAATTCATTTTCATAGAGGTTATAGGACCCAGATGATCGATGTGATACGTATCAAGTGATTTTACGCTCTTGTCGATTCGATTAGGAAAGCCTTCAGCCTTTCCATATTTCTTCAAGGCGAGAATACGCTCGATACATCCCTGAATATGCCTTTCTATCTTGGTTCGCATTCCAGGGAACCAGAACTCTTGTTGGATTGCATATTCGGTTTTTCGTACTACAAAGTGCCCTTTGTCGTGTACTTGCTTAATGATTTGTGTTGAATTGCTTTTGGCATCACCTGTTGGATGTTTTTGTTTTTTTCTTGGTATAAGACTCCGCATATCAAAGAGAAATCTTCGTACCGGGCCGATGTTCGACAGGTATATTGAAAACTCCCAATCAATATAGCCCATCTTTGCACTAGGAGACATGTCTGTTTCTTGCTCATTGTCTGTGCAAAAGCACAACAATCAGTCACAATTTTAATCGGGATATTGAGTAAATATACCTGAAACTTTTCAAGAGCCTTAACTACCGCGGGAATTTCCAGTTCGTAACTTGTATAGAGTTCTACTATACGGGACGTCTTCCAGGTTTCGAAAAATATGGGATACATCAAACCGTCTTCAGAATCCTTTTGCAGCATAATGGCCCCGTGACCGAGTTTTGATGCGTCCGTGTCGAGTTCCGTCTCTGCTCCTATCCGATACAATTTCAGCACGGGTTCTCGTGCCAGTATCGCCTTAACCTCGCTGAATGCCCTCACTTGGTCTAGTTCAAATTCGAATTTTACTCCATCTTTCAATAGCTCAGGTAGCGGCCTTGCTATCGTGGCATATTGAGGAATGAACTTCCTGAAATATCCCATTAATCCCACAAAGCTCTGGATCTCTTTCATGGATTTAGGTTTAGGAAAGTCCATTACGATACGAACGTCGTTTTAAGTTCTGATGGCCTGATGGTTTCATCTTTCACTATGTAGCTAAGGTATTCTACCTCTTTGACTAATAAAGTGAATTTCTTCCAATTTATAATTAGTTGCAGTTTCTCGATATTTTCTTCTTCAGTCTCGGTAGGAACTATAATGTCGTCTAGGTACGACAGTATTTTTTCATCTGAAATCAGAGGTCTAAATATCGCTCTGATTTGTCTCTGAAACACGGCAGAAGAATTACAGAGACCAAATGGAACTCGTGAAAATTCTTAATGCACTTCTGGCACCACGAATGCTGTAAATTTGGTGCTTTCCTTTCCCAGCGGCACGTGGAAATTTTCTTATTGAGCATCCGTTAGTCCACATAGAGAAGAGATTCTCCATTTTTTCTTGGCGTCAGAATCACTGGACTAGCGTAATCAGAGACGCTCTCTTTTGCGATTCTAGTCCAAGAGCTGGTGACGTTTTTCGTGAAGTTGGAGTATAAGTCCTTGTTTGTTGCGAATATATCTGGGGAATGACCCTTCTTTCGAAAGCCATAAATGCCAGACGCCCTGCCTGGGGCCTTTGGGCACCTGAGCCAGGTGAAAAAATTGGAAATTTGCAGTGACAGTATAAGAGCCAATTTTCTTCTAGGATCGATTACTTTACCACCGAGCAATTCACGCCTACCCCGAAAGGGAAACGGCTTAATGATATAATAATAATAAAATAATAATAATTTTAAGAGAAAATTTAAAAAGATTTCAAACCGTTTCAGAAGATTACCTTAAATTTCGAAAAAGAGTATAAGATTTTAAAGCAAAATGTTTCAATTTGGTAAGATTAAAAAATAAAAAATTATATTGAGTAAATTCAAGAAATATTTAGAAGATTTGAAGAGATTAAAAAAGAATGTTAAACTATAAAGGATTTTTAAAAATGCAGATTTTTTCAAGACTTCAAACAAAAACTTTAGAAACTTTAAAAGAATGTTGAAAGGTTTCAAGTGAATAATAGACAAATTTTTTTTAATTTCTAGGAAAATTTGGAAGATTTGAAAGCAATTTTTTACGTTTTGAATAATTTTTCAAAATTTTAAGAAAAATTCGAGCCAGCTAAAAATATTTTTTAATTTAAGAAGTTTTGAAAAGATTGAAAATATTTGAAAACTAGGAAGCATTTCCGAAAATTTATCAAATATTTTTCATTTCTTCCAAATTTCCAAAAGTCCTAAGTATCTTCTAAGAAGGCTCGAATTTTTCCTAATATTTTGTAAAATCCTGTAAAATAACAATAATGTTAATCTTTTCTCTTTTGGCACATATGAAATATTCAAAAATCTTTTATAATTTTCTCAAAAATCTTATAAAATATATATTTATATAAGTTTAAAAACAAACTGATAATACCTCTTTTCTTATAAGTATTATAATTTCAATATTTGTGTGACTAAAAAAAAATATTTAAAAAGCATTCAGTGTTACCATAAAATATTGTTTTATTTATTTCTATACAGCACTTTATTTTAAAAAACCTTTTTTTTATTTAGAAAACGTCTATTATGTTTTTAAAAATAATGTTATGCATCCAAATTGCAGAACTTTAAGAAAAAAGAGAAATAAATAAATTTTGTGTAATACCTCCTCTAATTCACATTTCTTCATCATTTCAAGTTCCTTTCCCAGATTTATTAAATCCTGCTTCTCAGCTTCTTTTTCTTTTTTTTCCAGTCGCTTTAGGTCACTCTCGTTCACTTCCATTCTGCAATTAAAAATAACCATTAATGATAATTTACTGAAATTAAATTTTAATAATAAATAAAACCTACTGTTTTTTCAATTCTTTTGCATAAAGTTTGTTCTTCGTCGCCAGCTCTTCTGCTTTTTTCTTTTCCTCTTCATTGAACTTCTCAACATCCTTTTTGAGTCTTTCCACAGATTCAATTTTTTGCTCCTTATCAATTCCTTGGAGAGTTTTTTTAAATTGAATTTGAGCATCTAATTCTCTGAGACACTAGTAATTAAACCTAGAGTAATTGAAAAGTATTGGAATACTAAAAAACTTGAAAATATTCACCTCAGATGTGAGAAGGGCCCTATTGATGAGTCGACACTGAGGTTTTTGACGAAATATCAATTTTCTAGCTTCTTTGATGACTTCTAAATTCTCTGCTGCTCTTTTTGCAGCCATTTCTTTCATGAACTGGATTCTATCTTCTTCCTCCTTTTTACTTTTAGCAATTAGTTCTTCATTCTTCTGCTTTTTTACGTTCTAAAAATAGTTCTCATTTTTATTAATTATTATTCCAATAAACTTGAAATTAGGACAAATAATATGACTATTGATTAATATTATTTTAATATTAAACAAATTAATTCTTAAATAAAAAATACATGTTATTATATTTAAAATAAAAGGAATGTTTGAATAATTTTCGACTGAGATATTAACCAATGATAAAATTACCCAAAAATCCTCATTACACCCAAAAAAATAATTATCAGACTTTATCCCAAAACCTTATCTAACGTAATTTATGGCGACTTAATTTTTTTCGTGAAAAAAATGTAATAGTTGATATTTTAACTGAAGAAAGATTTTCATTTTAAATCAAAAATAATTGAATTGAATAACAAAAGACGAATTTTTAACAAAATACTATAACCCTCCACAAAGAAAAATTTTGCAGCCAACAAAGAAAAAAATTTCATAAAAAATGTAGAATTTTCAACCAAGAATACTTTTATACCATTCAAAACGAATTCCCAACTGAAGAGATAAATTTTGAACCAAATAGTGTAATTTTTAAGATAAAAAGACAAAATTTCTACAAAACAGTTGAATTTTCAATCAAATAATTAAATTTTCAAAAAAATATAAATGTTTCATCAAGAAACTTAATTTTCTATGAAAAAGACGAGTTCTCAACAAAATACACACATTTTTAACTAAATTGTGGAATTTTCAACCGAGAAGATTATTTTTGTACTAAAAAATACAATTTATCAACAAATTACATTAATTTTCAAACAAACGGTTGAATTTTAAACTAAAAAGATTAATTTTTAAACAAAAATAGAATCCTTGAATTTCAAATAAATATGGAATAGTAAACGTTTTATTTAAAAAAATTAATTTTCAATAAAAAGAACGAATCTTAGACAAAACAGTTGAATTTTCTGCCAAACTGTTGAATTTTTAAGGCAAAAAGACGAATTTTCTGAAGAAAAAAAAAACAGTTGAATTTTCAACCCAAAAACATGAAGTTTCTACCAAAAAGTTCATTTTCAATGAAATAGTTAAATTTTAAGTTAAAACAATTAGTTTTATACCCAAAAAAATTTTCAACAAAATACATAAATTTTGAACCAAATAGTTGACTTGTTGATAAAGAAAATTAATTTTTAAACAAAAGTGAAATAGTTAAATTTTCATTTAAGAAAAAATTTCCAATAAAAAAACGAACGTCCCACAAAACAGTTGAATTTGCTACCAATGGAATCTCAACAAAAAAGTTAACTTTCAACCAAATAGTTAAATTTTAGATTAAAAAAATTAATGTCATCCCCAAGAAAAGGGAAGTTTCAACAAAGAAGTTCAACTTTCAACCAAAGAGATGAATTTTCTACTAAAATTATAAATTTTCCGCCAAAAAAATGCATTTTTAAGAAAGTAATTGAACGTTCAACCAAGGAGTTGAATTTTCAACCTAAAAAGATGAATTTTCAATAAAAAATATAATCATTGATATTTCAACTAAAAAAGGTAATAATTTGAATTTTTAATCTAAAAAAGATCACTTTTTAACCAAAAATGGAATAGTTTAATTTTCATCAGAAAACAATAATTTACAAGTTACAAAAGCGAATTTTTCACAAAACAGTCGAATTTTCAACAACAAAAAATGGAACTTTCGACCAAATAGTTGAATTTTCTAGCCAATTGTTGAATTTTTAAGCCAAAAAGACGTATTTTTCACATCAAAGTTAATTTTCGACCAGACAGTTGAATTTAAAACTAAAATTATGAATATTCAAACAAAAAAATTAATTTTTGACAAAGCACTCCAACTTTTAACCAAGGAGTTGAATTTTAAGCATAGAAGGATGAGTGAAAAAAATTGTACTCCATGAAAGACAGCATAGAAAAGTCATTGACTGGCCCCCCCCCCCCAAAAAAAAAAAAAGACTTGACACAATTTATGCACGGCCGCAAATATGCACGTGCTTTCAGGTTCCTTAAGAATCAGTTTTAGTGAATAGATTGAAATTTTTATCTTAAAAGTTAAATCCCGACACTGTAAAATTCCCGAATAATAAAATTTCAGAATAATAACATTCACGATTTGCAAAATTCCCAAATAATAAAAGTCCCAAATAATGACATTTCAGAATAATAAGATACACGAATTGAAAAATTCCGGAATAATAAAAGTCACAAATAATAAAATTTCAGAATAATAAAATTCACAAATTGGAAAATTCCTGAATTATAAAATTCCCGAATCAGAAAATTCCCGAATAATAAAAGTCCCAAATAATAAAATTTCAGAATAATAAAATTCACCAATTGGAAAATTCCTGAAACAGAAGATTCCCGAATAATTATACAATTCTCGAACAGTTTATTATATATTACCGAATTGGGAAATTCTCGAATAATAAAATTCCCAACAGTTTATAATATTACCGAATTTGAAAATTCCCGAATTATAAAATATCCGAACAAATCTACCGAAATAATTAGGAAACTTCACCGAAAAATTTTTCAGGAAAATTCCCTGAGCAATGGAAAAATTATCGAAATCGTGGATTTTCCCCGAAGTTATTTTGGGGAAAATTTCCAAAATATGCAACAAATTTACCGAAATAATTAGGAAATTTACCGAAAAATTTTCGGGAAAATTCCCTGAACACTGGAAAAATTATCGAAGTCCTTCTGGATTTTTCCCGAAGTTATATTGTGGAAAATTCCCAAAATATGTAACAAATTTCCCGAAATAATTAGAAAATTTTACCCCAAAATTTTTCGGGAAAATTCCCTGAACACTGGAAAAATGATCGAAATCGTTCTGGATTTTTCACGAAGTTATTTTGGGGAAAATTCCCAAAATATGTAACAAATTTACAGAAATAATTAGGAAATTTTACCGAAAAATTTTCGGGAAAATTCCCTGAACACTGGAAAAATTATCGAAATCGTTCTGGATTTTTCCCACAGTTATTTTGGGGAAAATTCCCAGAATATGTAACCAATTTACCGAAATGATTAGAAAATTTTACGCAAAATTTTTTCGGTAAAATCCCCCGAACACTGGAAAAATGATCGAAATCGTGGATTTTTCCGAAGTTATTTTGGGGAAAATTTCCAAAATATGCAAAAAAATTAACGAAATAATCAGGAAATTTTACCAAAAAATTTTCGGGAAAATTCCCTGAACACTGGAAAAATGATCGAAATCTCTCTGGATTCTTCCCGCAATTATTTTGGGGGAAATTCCCAGAATATGTAACAAATTTACCGAAATAATCAGGAAATTTTACAGAAAAATTCCCTGAACACTGGAAAAATGTTCAAAATCGTTCTGGATTTTTCACGAAGTTATTTTGGGAAAAATTCCCAAAATATGTAATAAATTTACCGAAATAATTAGGAAATTTAACGAAAAAGTTTTGGGGAAATTCCCTGAACACTGGAAAAATGATCGAAATCGTTCTGGATTATTCATGAAGTTATTTTGGGGAAAGTTCCCAAAATATGTAACAAATTTACCGAAATAATTAGGAAATTTAACGAAAATTTTTTCGGGAAAATTACTTACAACTTCGAAAAATTGCCGAAATCTTTATGGAATGTTCTCGAAGTTATTTCTGGAAAAATGACCAAATTACCGGGTTTATTGCGTCCTGAATATTTTCGGTAATTTTCCCGAAAAAAAAATGTATATAAAAAACTGTAATATAATTTTAATTGTAATAAGTTAATTGATTTTATAAATAAAAAATGTATTGTTTGAATTCGGGAATTTTCTAGTTGAGATATTTTATAATTCAGCAAATTTTCTGTCGAGAATTTTATTATTCGGGAACTTCCAAATTCGGTAATATTATAAACTGTTCGGGAATTTTATTATTTGAGAACTTTCCAATTCAATAATTTTATTATATATAAAACTGATTTTATTCTATATGATAAATGTTTACCTCAATTGTATTATCCCATGTTTTGGACATTTCATGAGTGGCTTTTTTAACTTCTGCCAATCTTTTTGCCTCTTTTTCAGCAAGTATTGACATTCTGTATGCTTCAGTCGTGTAATCAACAAAATAATCGTAGGATTTTTTGGAAGCAACTAATGCCAGAGGTCTGTCATATACCTGTAAAAAATTTATTTTTTAGTTATGGAAATAGCTAGTTTTTAAAAGTTGTCATACATTTAATCATTAATAATAATTATGTTTAGCCAGTAACGAAAAAATAAGTAAATTCCGTAAGAATTTAATTTATTTTGAATTTATTAAATTAATTGAATTTAATAAATTTCATGCACACCTTTTTTTCTAACAGTGTTTCCATTGGTTGTGTGTAGAAGATAGAATACATTTCTCAGCTGAAATTTATACGTTTGATTATTATTATTTTCTTACCAATTATACTGTAAGAAATATATACGTATGTTGGTCTAAAAATAATTTGACAGTTAAACTACAAATAAGACTCTGAAGTGATACAATTATTGCTGCACAGTTTCTCTTGAAATGTCTTGAAATCTATGGTTGACATGACAACTCAGTAAACAATGTGGCGTTAAATAGGGATTGGCACGAAGAATTACTTATTTTAATCAATAACAAGATACAGCACTAAAGTTTGAATAGATCTTAAGAGAAAAAAAAAACGTTTTTATAAAAAATAATTTTAAATTGTGAATTTTCAAAATTTAAAATTCTTCAATTTTAAAAATGTAAATCATCAAAATTAAAAACTCTTGAATTTTAGAGATGTATAAATAAAAACTCTTGAATTTGGATCATTTTGAAGATTTTGGAAATCAAAAGTCAAGCTTCCAATTCTAAATATTCCAAATTCAAGAAATTTAATATGTAAATGATCAAAATTAGAGAATTTTTCATTTTTTATTGTCAAAATTAAAAACTATTCACTTTTAAAAATTCACAATTTAAAGTTCTATAATTTTAAAGAAATTTTGAAAGTAGATCAACAAAATTAAACAACTTTTAATTTTAAATTTTCAAAATTAATAACTCTTCATTTTAAAAAAATTTACTATTCAAAGTTCTGCAATTTTGAAGTGTTACAATTAAAAATTCTACAAAGTTGAAAATATAGAATGACAAATTATTCAATTTTCAGGATTTATATTTTAAAGGTATGCGATTTGCATCATTTTTTTGGATGAACATTTACAAACGATCATTCTTTAATTTAAAAAATGTATAAATACAAATTCTTAAAATTTCATGATATTGGAAATCAAAAGTTAAGATATCAATTCTATACCTTTAAATTGAAGAAATTTCGAATGAAAAGCATAAAAATTGCTGAATTTAAAAAAATTTTAAGCTTAAAGCTTGCATAATTCTTTAATGATAATTTTTAAAATTAAAAACTCTTCCATTTCAAATATTTAAAATTTTAAATTTCTACAATTCTGAAGAGTTAAATTTGAAAAAATTGTTTAGAGAGATGGATAACAAAAAATCCTTACATTTTGAGGATTTTGGAAATCAAAAGCATCAAAAATCAAGTTTTCAATTCTAAATCTTTAAAATTGAAGAAATTTCGAATGTAAATCATCAAAATTACAGAATAATGAATTGTAAATTGAAAAAATTAAAAAAGATTACATTTGAAAGATTTACCATTTAAATGTCTACAATTTCGAAGAGTTACAATTGAGAACTCTTGACTTTAAAATATGTATAAATAAACATGCTTAAATATGGATAATTTTGAAGCTCAAAAGTCAAGTTTTCAATTCTAAATTTTCCATACTGAAGAAATTATAGAAGTAAACCATCAAATTACAGAATTTTAATTGAAAAACTTGAAAGTTGCATAATTTTCATTTATAAATTGTCAAAATTAAAAACTATTCAATTTTAAAGATTTAAAGTTCAAAGTTCTACAATTTTGAAGAGTAACAATTAAAAAAATCTGGAATTTTAAAGACATATAAATAAAAATTCTTAAATTTTGATGATTTTGAAGATCAAAAGTCAAGTTTTCAATTTTAAATCTTCCAAATTGAAGAAATTACTAATGTGAATTATCAAAATTACAGAATTTTTAATTGCATAATTTCAAACTTGCTCAATTTTTACTTGTAAATTTTCAAAATTAAGAACTCTTCCAGTTTAAAGATTTACAATTCAAAATTCTACAATTTGAAGAGTTACACTTGAAAATTCTTGGATTTAAAAAATATAGAATTGCGAATTATTCAATTTTCGAGATTTATATTTTAAAGATATGTAATTGTGAAAGGTTTTTTTTTGGAATAGTTCAAGTTTGAGGATTTACAATTGAAAAATCTTCAATTTTAGTGATTTACAATTTAAAATTCTTTAATTTAGAATATTCGCAAATAAAAACTCTTCAATATTTAATGTGTATAATAGAAAATTATGCAATTTTGAATGATTTTTTTTGATAGAGTTCAATTTTAAAGATTCAAAACTGAAATTTATGCAATTTTATAGATTATTTATTCTAGAACTTTGCATTATTAATCGTTGAATTGGAACTTTTTTAATTTTGACAATTTATAATTAAAAATTATTCAAGTTTTATGATTTAAAATTTAAAAATTCTATAATTTTTAGGCCTTACAGACATTCCTCGTCTCGAACGGCAACACTATTTAGAATTGAAAACTTGACTTTTGGTTTTTCAAGATATCAAAATTTAGGCATTTTTATTTATATGTCTTTAAAACTAAGGAGTTTTTAAATGTAAATTCTTCAAAATAGCAGAAATTTGAACTCTGAATATTTTAAAATAGAAGAGTTACTATTTTGAAAATTTACAATAAAAAATGTTCTAATTTTGTTGATATACTTTCGAAATTTCTTTAATTTGGAATATGCACAATTAAAAAGTTGATTTTTCATCTTCAAAATCATCAAAAGTTAGGTTTCTATTTGAGTTTTTAATTGTAACTCTTCAAAAGTATAGAAATTTAGATTGTAAATCTTTAAAATTAAGGAGTTTTTAATTTTGACAATTTATAATTAAAAGTTATGCAAGTTTTAAGTTTTAAAAACAAATATTCGGTGATTTTGTTGCCAAATTACATACCGTTGAAATATAAATCGTGAAATTTAAATAATTTGTATTCCTATATTTTAAAATGTTTACAATTTTCAATTGTAACTCTTCAAAATTGAAGAACTTTGAATTCTGCATATTTTAAAATTAAAGAGTTATTAATGTTGAAAATTAACAATTAAAAATCCACTAATTTTTTATCTACTATCGAAATTTCTTGATTTAAATTTAAGAATTTCTATCTATACATCGATAAAATTCAAGAGTTTTCAATTGCAACTTTTTAAAATCATAGAATTTTGAATTGTAAATCTTTCGAATTGAAGTTTTTAATTTTAAGAAATTACAGTTAAAAATTATGCAAGTTTAATATTTTACAATTGAAAAAGCTGTAATTTTAAAGATTTAGATTAGAAATTTCTTAAATTTTGAAGAGAATTTTTAAAATGTAAAGCATAAAAATTACATACAGATATTTTAATTGTAAAATTAAAAAATTTATGAAATATTTGATAATATTTGTGAAATTATTGAAATCTTCGTGAAGTCTTTGCTAAATCATTGAAATCTTTGTGCACAAATCATTGAAATCCATCTGAAATTCTTTTGAAATAATTGAAATCTTTGTGAGATTTTCTTAATCTATCCGAAATCTTTGCGAAGTCTTTGAAATCCTTAGAAAATCATTTAAATCTTTCTGACATTTTTGGAAATCTTTTCGAAATCTGAAATATTTGGTAACATTTGTGAAACTATGGAAATCTTTATGAAGTTTTTGGGAAATCATTGAAATCTTTGTGCACTCTTTGAAATATATCTGAAATTTTTGTGAAATAATTGAAATCGTTGTTAAATCTTTTAAATCTATCCGAAATATTTGAAATCCGTAGAAAATCATTGAAATCTTTCTGATATCTTTGGAAATATTTGCGATCTATTTGAAATATTTTAAAAATATTTGGTAATATTTGCGAAAATATTGAAATCATTGAAATCGTTGTTAAATCTTTTAAATCTATCCGAAATATTTGAAATCCGTAGAAAATCATTTAAATCTTTGTGAAATCTTTCTGATATTTTTGAAAATATTTAAAATATTTGTGAAATTATTGAAATCTTTGTGAAGTTTTTGTGAAATCATTGAAATATTTGTGCACTCTTTGAAATCTATCCGAAATTTTTGCTAAATATTTTTAATCTTTGGGAAATCACTGAAATCTTTGCGAAATCTTTTAAATATATAGGGAATTTTCGTGAATTAATTCTGGAAGTATTTGTGAAATTTTTGAAATCTTTGGAAAATCATTGAAATCTTCTAAATCTATCGGAAATCTTTGCGAAGTAATCAAAAATGTTGCGAAATCTTTGGCAATATGAATTTTATACTTGTATTTATCACTTCTGTTCTTGACATATGCAACAATTGACCGCTTAGAGGTTATGTTTGTAATGTATAATCGTGATTTTCAAAATACGCAAACATATTTTATACATATTTCAAGATTTTTTTCACTTAAAAGGTGAACGCGATTCTCGTAATTAATAAAATAGGTATAGTTTAAATAATTGTTGAACAAAAATCGAGTAATTAAATGTTAGCAGAACGCGAGTCCATTTATTTATTTACATATGAATATTTGTCACAACTATTTAAATTTACTCTCTACTACTCACCATACATAGTAGAAATTTCACACATTCCATAGTAATCGTAAAACGTAAATTTCTGTCGGGAGAAAGAATTTGTTTGATTTGTTTATAGAATTTCGACTATTTCGACATTGAATCCAGTAAATAAAGTAGATTCTAGATCCAGTAGATCAGGTGAAAAATGATGTTACCTATTGATAAGTAAGAGCGACAAGCTTTCCTCCAAATCCGGCAGAGGGCGCCAGCATTCGCGAAACATTGATGTTCTCAGGAATCATTTATTCCTATAAATAACTCATTACTCAATACTAATCAGTCTGAATAATTATTTAATTGGATATTTTATTCAGATCATAACCCCAAAGCCAAAATTTAATCGGATCACTTGAAAAATCAGTTTATTTTCTCTATAACCAAGCAATAAATCTGAGGAATACAATACAATGGTTTGCGAACATTTTATTTTCATACTCTTACTTTTTATTTCTGCAAAGTTTGAACAATTTTTTTCGATTAGTCAAAAAATTACAGAAAACGCGGGAAAAAGACTGCTCTTCTTTACCTTCTTGTAGTTTGAATTTAGTGACAAATACTTCCGCAAGATGGTCGTGGCGCGATAGTGCAACCGTGTGTCAACATGTGCTACAGCTGATTGGCGGTTTTGTTGTTGAAAAAGTGAGTAAGAATAATATTTAAACAAATTTCCTGATTGCTCAGAAGTTTTTTCCATCCTAGAAACTTTTTCCGGAAGTGGCATTAGAGCCTGAAGACTTTTCGTGGCAGAAATACCGGTGAATTTTCTTTTGGTAGTGCCCTATATTTACGCAACACGTGTGCCGCTCAAATTTCCTAACGATTTTTGGACCAACCCCTTTATATTATTACCCGAGACGATAACAACTTTATTGACAAAATTCAGCAAGTCGGAAATTAATTTTCGTAAGTTGTGGATTCAATGCGTGTTTAAAATCATTGCAAAAAAAAAGGTTAAAATCGAATTAGGCCGTTCGAAAAGTGTTTTGATGAGTTTGTTGACATTTTTTGGTATCGTGGGTGGGACAGCACGGGGATATTTCAAGAGACAAATACCTATTTATATTTCTATTTCGAGTGAATCACGAAGTTAATTATATGATTGTGAGTTGCTCCAAAATGTTTGTTATAAGTTGAATATTTTTTTCTGATTGTTATTTATTCAATAACTGTTCAGTTTATTAGTTATTTGTTTAGAATTTTAATTACTGGTGCTAATGACGCAAATGTTTTCATATTTGCTTTTCTATGACCCACTTTATTTATATGATGGAATCTGCAAATATCCTAACCTTAAATTAAAGATTGTGTATACTTGTTGCGCATTCAAGGCGAAGTATTTTTCTGACAATTTTTCTCATTGATTTGTGATTGACTTTAGTTGATTGTGTAACGATAACATGAGTAATGATATCATCATTATTTGCTGGTCTGGTATAATGTTTACCTAGTTCGTACTTTGCATTGTTGGTAAATAATTTTTTATTTTCAGGATTTTGGGAATTACAAAATATTCAAATTTACTTTCTTAATTCATTATAATATTTGATCGTGTGTATTTGACTAATATTATTAAAATATTCGAAATTGATAACCATAATTTGCAAAATTGATGTCAGTACCATCTGAAGATTGTACTTTTTTTTCTAGGACTTCTAGATCAAAAAGTAAACCGTGAATTGTTTTTTTTTTTATTTTCTCTTTTATGTTTCTGTGCCTTTTTCTCATTTTTAAAAGAATTCCTCTTTTTCCTCCTGTTTTCAAGAAAATTTCACTTTTTCTCGTTTTTTCGCTTAAATGGGAACTGAATTAATAGAAGTCAATAAGAAAATTGAACTATTTTTGGTTGTTAGTTCATTCTTTTTGGTTAAAAAGTGTACTATTATGTTTTTGGTACAGAATTAATATCTTTTGATTGAAAATTCAATTATTTCGTTAAAAATCCCACCATTTAAAAAAAAATATTTTTTTTTTCTCGAAAATTTAACTGTTTTGTTGAACATTTGTTTTTTTAAATAGAAAACTCGTCCCTTTGAATCGAAAATTCATTTTTTTTGGTTGAAAGTTAATTATTTTGAATATAAAGTCTGCTATTATATTTTTTTTGTCAAAATTCATCTCTTTTGGACGAAAATTCAATTATTTCGTTAAAAAATTCACTATTTTAAACAATTTTTTTTTTTTCAAATTCAACTGTTTTGTTGAACATTCGTCTTTTTAAATAGAAAACTCGTCCCTTTGAATCAGAAATTCATCTTTATTGGTTACAAGTTAATTATTTTGAATAGAAAGTCTGCTATTATATTTTGTAGTCAAAATTCATCTCTTTTGGACGAAAATTCAATTATTTCGTTAAAAAATTCACTATTTTAAAAAAATATATTTTTTTTCGAAAATTCAACTGTTTTGTTGAACATTCGTCTTTTTAAATAGAAAACTCGTCCCTTTGAATCAGAAATTCATCTTTATTATTTATATTAAGATCTCGGCAACTTGCAAATGCATAATGTACAGATTACTGATACCTAAGATTAAGTCATCTGTTCAGTTAGATATTATTAGGAAAAACTGCATATTGTATAGAGCCCGAAATTGGCTTATGGCTGTGGGCTAGGATTTCACCAAATAAAAAAAAATAAAAATAAAGAATCGTGCAATTTAGAAAATCTCTAATTCAAAAGATTTACCACTTAAATTTCTGCAAATTTCAGGAGTTGAAATTGGAAAATTTTCAATCTTAAAAAAGTAAAAATAAAAATTCGTAAATGTGGATGATTTTGAAGGTCGATAGTCAAGTCAAGAAATTTCGAATGTAAATCATAAAAATTTAAGATTTTTTGAAACTCAAAACACGAAAATTTGGTCCTTGTTAACTGTTAAAATTAAATTCTCTTCAATTTTGAAGACTTAAAATATAACATTTTACAATTTTGAAGAATTACCCTCAATATCACAGAATTTTTAATGGTCAATTTTCAAAATTGAAAACTTTTCTATTTTAAATGATAAACACAATTCAAAGTTCTGCAATTCTGAAGGGATGACATTAAAAAGTTCAACAATTTTGAAAACATAGAATTAAACATTATTCCGTTTTTATCTCCAATTTTAACGATTCGTAATTTTGAAGATTTACACTTATAAACTCTACAATTTCAAAGATATATAATTGAAAAATCTGAAATTTGTACGATTTTGATTATTTTATATTTAAAGTTTTTCTTCCTGATGTATATTTTTAATAATAAAATTGAAAAAGTGGGAAAATTTTTTTCCCAAATTCAATTATTTTTTTAAAGCATAGATCGTCTTTACTCAAACAAATATGATCGAAACTGTTTGAAATTTGGTATACACGTGCATTACACCATAGCGATGCCTACAAGATGAAGAAAAAAGTAAAAACTGCCAATTTGTTCCTCACTATTGAAGGAACATTTCTGGAAATTTTTAGATCAATTCATCAATAATTGGCGAAAATATCTATTTTATAAGAAAGTACGCGATGCCGTCTACGACTCTAGGTAGCAAATTCAAACCCTTCTCAACATTAGTAGTCTCGCCTGCACTCTCCTATAAACATAATTTTTTTTGGATATTTCGTTGTTTTCAGTGGATTAGCAAATTACTAGAAATAAACAAATTTGTGCTTCGCAAGTTGTTTCACCCTTTACTTTGTTTTCTTCCTTTTAGTAATAAGGAATGTAAACAAACCGTCTAGTATCTTTGTTTTGAAATTTTTACTATGAAAAGCAGTCAGACAATATAATTATACATTTTTAGTTATTTTTAAGTCTGTGAATTTCTAATACATGAAATATCAATTAAAACTGATAATTAGATGTTTCAATAAATTATTTAAAGAATATATTATTTTTTATTGCCATTTTCGCTTGAAATAGAGTTAGAAAGTCGCGGGTTTTTCTGAATTTTTCCGCTTTTGATCTACTTTTAAATTATAGTGAGGTGATAATTAATTCACGTTAACGAGCATGATTTTTTAAACAACCTATTATTATTTTTCATGATATTCTCGTTGAATAATGTTTAGAAAGTTGCGGATTTTTTCTGAAATATTCTACTTTTTGTCAACCTTTCACTTAGAGTTAAATCGAGGTAATAATTAATTCAATTCAGAAAAAATAAGTCTTTAATCAAATTATTGTTGTTTTTTAACTATCTTTTCCTGCAGCAGTTCTAGACAGTGGCGAGTTTTTCTGAAATTTTGACCTTTTTGTGAACATTTTAATACTATTCGGAAAACTCGAGAGTTCTTCCAAGGCTCAGTAATAATCTTTAGAACAACTTGCGAAGCACACATTTTTTTATTCTCAGTTATTTGCTAATTCACTGAAAACAACGAAATGTCCAAAATATAAAGCAGTGGATTTTCTATTAATTTGGGAAGGGACAGGTTTTTTGATGTTTCATTATTGAAAAGACGAGTCCTTTATATTTATAGGAGAGTACAGGCCAGACTACTAACGTTGAGAAGCGTTCGAATCTGCTAACGAGAGTCGTAGACGGTGTCGCGTACTTTCTTACAAAATGGATATTTCCGCCAATTATTGATCAATTGATCTAAAAATTTCCAGGAATCTTCCTTCAATAGTGAGGAACAAATGTCTGGAAGTTGTTTTAACTCTGAAGTTCCCTCGATTAATTATTATTAAACAATTGGCAGTTTTGACTTCTTTCTTCATCGTGTAGGCATCGCTAGGGTATAATGCATGTGTATACCAAAATTTCAAACAGTTTCGATCATATTTGTCTGAGTAAAGACGATTTATGCTTTAAAAAATAATTGAATTTGGGAAAAAAATTTTCCCTCTTTTTCAATTTTATTATTAAAAATATACATCGGGATAAATACAAATTCTTAATTTTGGATAATTTTGGAAATCAAAAGTGATGTTTTCAAATATGAATCTTCAGAATTGAAGAAATTTCGAATGTAAATCATCAAATTGACAGAATTTTTTAATGTAAAACTACAAACTTGTATTCAAAGTTTTATTTTACTACAAATTTTAATCTACAGCATATACATGTTTTATTCTAGTGCAAAGTTCTACTACTGATAATAATAAAAAGTGTTTGCACAAAAATTGTGGGCAATTATTGCTTCCTCGAACACGTCCATTCCGATCACTGAGGAGACGCCCAAGAATTCAGTGTGAAAGTCGACAAAATTTATTGTTTGAAAATTCAAATTTTTGACACAAATTAAAAGATATCTTTCACCAGAGGAAAAGAAAAGTTAGCGAACATTCTTTTTAATTTAATTCAATTTGCTGACTTCAAGAGAATTCTACTAAATTCCGGAGAATTCTGTTGAGCTCATGAGAATTTGGCTGATCTGAAGAGAATTCTGCTGAATTCCAGAGAATTGTGCTGATTTTAAGAACATTATATTGAATTCAAGAAAATGCTTCAGAATCATATTATTTTATTCACATTCAATCTTGTCAACTATCTTATTATTATCTTTCACTGTATTTATTCTCCAGCGTTTTCCTGAGGATTTCTCCTTCCTTCTATAAAAAAGCAGCAATTATGTATAGTTTATTTGCCCCTGAAACAATATCTCTTTCATATATCTACTCCCTACTGAAAAAGCCTACATAGTAAACTACATGGGAACCTATGTGAGAAGCCATGTGGGATTCTTTTTTGAATTCCTGTCTCAAATTACGATCTGAGATAGGATGGGAAATATTTTGTGGGTTTCCACATGGGTTCTTATATGAATACCGTTATGGAAATATATGAAATACTCCTACATGAATTCCCACATGGGATTATAACTTTTTTTAAATGAAATATGTTTTGAAAGTTTTGTGTGCATATTCGGCAATCTTAAAGACGCCCAGAAAATATTCGGCAGAGAACACAAAGAATTGAACCAAACTCACGGTTTTCACCAGCCGGTTTTATACACAAAGATATGCAGTTTTCTTAAATTTTTATTATAATTATTAAAATTCCAGACATCTTTCAAATAAAGTTCAAATTCATTATTTTCGCAAAACAATGCTGGAGAAATCTCAATTTTAAAAGATCAAAATTCGACATTTCGAAGCAGAATTTCGCCTTATACGTTTAGTACTGAAATTAATACGACTAAAATTAAAATACGGGGCAAAATTCATTAAACGTACCCGCCTAAATACGTGTTGTCCCGGATCTTCTTGAAAGTTCACTGAATTGTAGTCATACTAGACCTCTTTTAATTCCCCAACGGGGGGACCTCTAGTACCACTGGTTGTAGTAACACAGGGGCTCAAATTTTCGTGATTTTACCACGCACGCCGATACATAATTAACCATACCCAGATAGCAAGCGTGCGGGGCACGTTGCACGCATGGAATGCGAGGCACGCCTTGCCTGCAGGGTGCGAGTTATATGCGCCGGACTGTCTAAGGGGCACGCTCGTGCGAGGCATATGAGTCGCACTTCGTGATACGCACGATATGCGGCGCATATGCGTCGCACTTCGTGAGAGGCATTATTTATAGCATAAATACATAACTGAGAAGCGTAGTTTTAAATTATAATTATTATTATTACTACAATTTCAACTATAATTATTGTAAAATGGTTTATTCATAACAATTAAAACATTCCCAATTTTATCGTAAGCCTAAATCAGTCAATTTGTTTGAATAACATCATTGAATGCCTTTGCAAAATTGGTTAATGTGCAATGCATTTTATTTATTTGAAAACGATAATTTAATAGTATGTTCCTTTACTCGATCGGTGTAAGATTAACAAGAAAACTTTTTGGTTATTCGGTAACTTTTTAAAAAGAAAAAAATAACTTCTAACTTTTAAAACTTTTTTTTCTATTATCTCTGGTTCTTTTTTTGAACATTCAGTATAACCACACAAAAATATTTTTAAAAATTCTTACATCAAGTAACATTCTTACAGCAGAGTAGCTACATACAAAATTTCAAAACCATGAAAAAACTATAAAAGATTAAAGTGTAAAAGGAAATAGTTGACAAATATTTCCAAAAATGCTTACACCGAGTGAAGAATTTTTTGAAAAAATTTTGTATGGTCACCACGAAAGTTAAAAAGAACAAAAAAAACTTGAAAAAGTTAAGAAGTGAAATATGCTATTAAACCTTGATCCACCGTAAAAAATTCCAGTTAGCCAGAAATTTTCGTTTTGTATTAATATAATATTTCAAAAATTTTCAATTTGAATTGGAATTTTTTTAAAAGATGAAACTGTTGGAATAATTTCATCTCGAAATATTTTTTTATTTTTAACTTCAATTTGTAGTTTGAATTGTAATGGTTAATATTGAATGAAGTTTAAAATCAAATTTAAAATCAATTTTCAGAAAATTGGTTAACAAATTAAAAAAATGCGTTCTTAATTTTCGACGATATTTAAAAACGACGCGCTGTCGTTGAATAATACATATATGGCGCGTTAAGCTAATCGTTAACGACGTGTATCAGGATTTTGACAAATCGTGGAGCACGTACCTTCTGTACGAACTAAGTAAAATACTTATCACGCAATAGGCATAGATTTCCAAACTAACCTCATTGTTGTCACCTCTCTTGCGGCCTTCAGTCGGTAGTTTTGCAGAGTGTCTATTAATTTTTATACACCCTATCGTCCGCAAGAACCCGCAACGTGTGCTCGCACTATGTCCGCACGAGGTGTGACCTTCACGACGTGCGACGCATCTGTCACGCATATGAGGACGCATCTGCGTCATCGCTCGCGTGTAAGCTGTGCGACAAAACCCACACCCGTGCGACGCACGTGCGTCGCACTATGCGCGCATATTGCTATCTGGGATAGGACACATTGCTGTTCGCGGAAAGCTGAAGAATGTACTTAATATTATTTATATATATATAGTATTATTATATTTACCTATAGAATTTAGAATGATCGCCAAGGTGAAGGTGAGAGTATACACAGTCCTCATTTTTTCCAGGAAGAGGAAAGACTAATTAGTGTATTAACGAAGAGTTAAATTTTAGAATTTAAGCAATATGCTTGTCCTTTCGAGATATTTATATTTCATAAATTAGATTTGTGTATGTCTCCGTGGAATAATTTCCATTTCGTGTACGATTAGGTTATAAAGATAAAAGAAAATATTATCTGAATCTAGAGGATTAATCACACGCCTTTTTTTTAAATTGTTTGTCTTTCACGTTCAAGAAGAGCGAAAAAGAATACAAACAGAGATTGCGTAATTCCTGATTACTTATCACTGCTCAGTGTTGCAAAATAACGTAATATAATAACATAATAATAAGTACAAATCATTTAGAATAATGATACTTTCCCGTCTACTAGAGAAGTTGAAAATCTTCCCACGCATTAGACTTTCTCCAAATTTAAACATTTGGATTATGTTATTATAGATTGCAGGGGATTCAACGTATCAGCACTCTGAATAATAAACTTAATTATTTCTCGAAAACTATGGCAAATCCCAGTTTAATATTTACAGGGCTTGTAGAAGACATTGTAAGCTATCTATATAAAAAATGAAGGAAATAAAGTTTTTTTTCTCCTTTAGAAATTCAGTCCTATTACGAATGATTTAAAAATAATGCACCTTAATATAATTTAAATCGCCAAAGTTATGAAAGTTTATAAAAAAAGGACCAAGGTTTTCTATTTTGAATATCTCCTAAGTTTTTTGATTTCTTCAAAAATAATTTTCGGGCTTTTCTTTTAACATCTAAGAGAACGGATGGTAAAATTTTCATCAAAATTACTAACAATAGCTAAAATTCTTCAGATGTCAATATGTCAATATTTTCATCCAATATAAGACAGCTGAAAACTACAAAACTTCGATAATATGAGCCATATGCTCTTATTTGGTTGGTGGTACAGCGTTACTATTTACTTACAAAAAAAAAATAGTTTTCGGTTTTTCTGTGATTTTATAGCTGAAATTTATGCCCTTCATAGGGCAAACTACCTTTTGTTTTCTATAGCAGTAGATAACTTAATAAACAGACTTTATTTAGTTTTAAAATAATTCTGTATCTCCACGAACTGATGCGCCAAACGTTCTGGAATGTTTATTTATCCACTCTAGGTTGGAAATGCTATGAAAATAAACTTTTTTTCTATTTTAATACATAACACATTGAATTTTAAATGAAATTACCACTTACATGTAACATTTCTATTTGATTTCGGAAGGGGAAAAATACCATATTTCAGATATATATTCTTTTAAATAGAATTAAAGTTGAAGAGAATCGTATCTTGCAACAACTACGTTGAAATTCCATGGGAAAATTGGACGACTTTCGCCTACTGGACATTCCTCGATTTCTGTGTGGGTCATACTCACAATAGTGCCGCTTATCATGTTTATTTTCGACCGTTTTCCACTAGGCCTATATATTCCACGAAGAATTCCATTATTCAGCAATATTGCAAAAACGTCACCATTGGATGTTGATAATACAATTTGTTGCTGGGTAGGCAGTGGTCCCAAGAGATTAGAATGTACTCGCCATTGAATTCGTTTATCGACAGGAAAAATGTATCTTCGAAATTCAAAAAGACGGTTCTTATTCCTTCTGGGAATAAGACGTATAAGTCCAAGCTGTCCAAGTTCATATCCAAGTACTCGAGAAGAAATAGTCCAGGTAGGTGGAGATCTAGACCTGGTACGAGGAGGAGGATCCTCAGAAGGAGACCTTCCAGAAGAACGAGGTCTGTCAGAAGAAGATGGTTCGCAATGAGGAACATCCGGATTACGTTCGCCATTAGGATTACAGCCGACCTGTGAACTTAATTCTGCAAGGAGAAATAGAGGATTAATCTTTATTAAAGAATATACTCTTGCATTTGTGTATCATGAATTTCGTGTGGCATTATTGTGAGGAAAGATTGAGGACATTGAGGGAAGTTAGCCCTGGGAAAACGAAACGATTCCGAAACCCACATTTTATTTCTCTTCAAATCGGTGGAACATCCGCTTGAAAAGCACCGCTTCCATATCAGCTGAGATGAATTGACTATTTTTTCAAATGTATTAATTCAACCGAAATCCGACAAATTTTCTTCTTTGATAATCATAGCTACTAAACCAGACCTACATTTTTCAACCTTCATTTTGTTCCTTTGAGTAAAATACCGTCAATACGGACGAATCGCTTACTACAGGGCGAATCACTACATTTATTTTCGCAATACCATCCAAGGTTTACTAATTGTATTTTCAAATTGATCTTGGGCGTAATAGATCACGCGAAGTCTCTACTTCGAATGAAAGTTTTTAATGTGTCCCCTGAGGGTTTACATTTTTCCTGTACCTCTCCTCTATTCCTTTACAAATCTGCCACACACTTACTTGGTGGTAGGCGGGGGACATACAGTCTAAGTTGAGTTCTAAACCACCAAGAACAACGGATTCAAGTACATAGTAAATCTTTTTCTCCAGAGGTACCGGTGCCACGAATTTCCGCAAATGAACTCCCTTGCTGGGCTAGTGTTTACCGCATGTTCCGCCGAGGCTCCTCCAGACTGCGAGGCGGGAATGAAACGAACAAGCCAATGGAGTGGGCCCAAAGCTGACTATAGATGCATTCCAGTATCTGTTTTAAAAACGAAGATGACATCTTATGTTGGGACGCTATTATCTAGACGGATCGTTATAGCCAAGCCATTCGACCCGACATCGTGAGGCGTGAGAAAAAAAGCGAAAAAGTCTGTATTATCGACATAACTTCTCCACTTAGCCACAATATGCAGGCAATCTGTGCAACCTATATTCATAAACGTAGCAAGCTAAGGCATGAGGTAAATACAATATCGAGGAAGGTGTAACATGCATCTATTCATCCTACTGTGATTTCGGCTACAGGAAAAGTTCACGGAGGATGCATTGACCAGCTTGAACATCTAGAAGTCAGTGGGTTACTGGCAGCAACTCAAAAAGTGGTCTTACTGAGCCCATGCCTCATTGTAAGAAACTTCCTAGACCATCAGGCTGTAGGCGACTAAAACCTTATGGAGTGAAAGATGGTGGCTCTAAAGAAGCATGCAAAGGAGACTAATGTCAATTCCAATGCACTCGGCCGCTGTGTGAGGATAACAGCGGTAAAAGAAGAACTGTAAACTACAACATACTCTCACTTTTGTGAGTACCACAACATCGTCGCATGAGATTTGAATCAATGTATTAATTTAATTCGTATCATTGTCTACTCACTAGGCACTTACTAGCCTTCTTAGTCCATGACTGATGATGAACAAACCGGGAAAAAAATCGGAGAAATAGTTCAAACAAAAAAACAATTTTGCTAAATATTCATTTTTTGTGATTTTAATACATTTCTAAATTTTCTGCTTTATTTTTAATTCACCAATTTCAAAAACTATGTTGATTGTACTTCTTTATCTTTCTATTTTTATTAAAAATTAACTAAAAAGCCCCTGAAGCTTCATCTGTTTAATTCATCCTGGAAAGCTGGTTAACGATCTCGTTCTTTTTTTATAACCCGAAAGCAATGTGCGAAATCCCGATCCGATCCGTTCATTTTTTCGAGAGTTATCGTACTTATGGACGGATGGCCGCATCGAAAGATAGGCAAACAGACAGACAGAGGCCAACGCGAAAATTTGTTTTTTGACTTCAGAGGGTCTCAAAACGTGAAGAGCCGTTAAAAAACTGAGGTGTGAAACTTCTGACAAATCTAATACTTTCTCTATCATAAATGAACAGGATGTAAACAAACATTTTGGATAGAATGCGGACTGAATCGGAAAAATTGTTGTTTTAGTTTAAAGCTGAATAATATACTTGAAATTATAGACATATAGTATTATTATATTTACCTATGGAATTAAGGATAAAAGCCAAAGTGAAGACGAAAGTAAACACAATCCTCATTTTTTCCAACTAGAAGGACCGCTGATTAGTTTACTAAGGAATCGTTAGCTGTTGTTAACGAAATTTAAAGTAATAATCTCACGACGTTTTGCAAAATTGTTCGTCTTTCAGGTTCAAGACGAGAGAAAGATAATAACAGCAGAGACTACATAATTGATTTTTATTTATGACACTTCTCAATGTCTTAATGTAACATGAAATTAGAATATAGTCATACATACTGATAATCCGAAGCCTTTATAATTGTAACGATATTGATATGACAGGTGTTATAGTAATCGATAGTAATCATAACAAATATGCAGTTTCTATAGAATTTTAAAAATACATGACGTTTCCAGAATCTTAAAATTGATCAACTCTTCGCTAGTCCTCTAAAAATACAGAAAAATCATGGAAGAAACCTGAAATAACAATTTTGAAGACTAGCAAAGAAAGAGAATAAAAAGAAAACTACTTTTCAAATATTTTAGGCAATTCCAAGTGAGCCTAAGAATATTTTCGTGATTTTACGGGATTTCAAAGTAGTTTAACGAATTAAAAAAAAATAATTTTTCATAATTTGAGTATTTCAAGGGATTTCTTATGATATACATTTTTACATGGATTTCAAAGTGTTTCCATATATTTAAAAGCATATTATCAAATTTTAAATCATGTTATCGGATTCAACAACGCGTAGTTAACGCTTCGTCTAAATATTTGTTTTAAACGTTTTAAAACCCAAGGATAAGCTAATTTTTCGATGAATTCGTCACTGTTGCTAAGGAAGGTTTGGGGATTGTAAAGGAAAATTACGCAAATTTTGCGCACTTGTATAATAAAACTAAGCTGTTGTCAAGCTAAATTAAATTTTTATCTGATTCCTATTTAGGTATTCATCAAAATGATCCGAGTTTCTCAAGGTAAAATGATGTTAAAAATAAATGTGTCGTAAAAAACGAAGTCAACGTACATACTTTTTGAATTTTATATTTATTTCATACAATGAATGATTTATACAGCAATAATAATTATTATTTGATTAATTTAATATTTTATTATAAATTTAAATTCATATTTCACAATAATTATTCTGCCTTCCGATCACTTGCATAATTTTCTTACAAAATAATAAAAACTGGGTATACTATCAACTAAAGACCGGAAATTTACTTCTTAATTTTAAGAAATCTACATATACAAAATTTATTCTTTCGTAGCTGTATCAAAATGAAAAATCTAACCAAATTTAGATTAATTGAGGGTAGCGTTGTAAGAAGAGCACACAGAATACTTTGCGCTGTGGTGCAATTACCCCTATTATTTTGAATTCCGATCTTCTCTTCGAGTCTATCTTTCTCTTATAACGTATTTTCTATGTCTTTCCTCCATAACATTTTCGCGAAGATTTTTGAAGTCTAGAGAAATTCCCGAGATCTCCGGAGAGATTGGAAATTTTTTTAGAGTCGCCGAATCTTGGATCTAAGAAATCTTGCAATTCTTTTGATCTTTAAGTGCTTCCATGACATTCACCATGACCAATTTTTTGTCGGGTCATTTTTCTACAAACTCATTTTGAACTTCAGTTATATTTGCTCTCCTTGGTCAATGTAAAAAACGTAAAACAATTGAATTGATTTCAATATTCGTATTGCTTAATATAAACCAATTATGGTTCAATTTTGTTTCAGTACATTTTGACGCCGTTTTTTTGTTCAAAACTAAAATTTTTTTTTCTGTGCATGCAATGACATTCTTTGGTTCACTCTACTAGGTAGTAATTGTTATCATTATATTGATCAATGCTTATAAAGAAAATCACTGCTCTTAGCCTTTTTTTAACTTATAAGTTACTTATAAGTTATAATACTATATATTACTTATAAGTCTAGATAACTTATAAGTTATATAAATCTCAAGATAAAAATAAGTCATTTTGCGTAAATGCACCTTATAAGTAAAATATACTCTTTAAATCTGGACCAAGAACAGGAATAAATATTACATGACAGCTGAGTAATCATAAAAAATGTTTACTTGTGGAATGGAAATTTCTACTAAGCTGAAAATGCCAGATTCGTCGCGTACGTTAATTTGTTATCGTAAGAATTCTTTGTCTTATTAGTAACATTTTTTCTACAAATTGCCATCCAATCAGAGAACTAACTAATATCTTTTAATTATAATGGTATTATTGAGGTTTATTCGCTTTTTAATTATAAACAGGCAAAAATGGTCTAAATTACCTGATTTTATTGAAGAAAAAATGTTAAAAATAAGGAAATTAAAAGTTAGATTTTTGACATATAGAATGCTTTGTGATTAGAGGTTGCATCTGATAACTGGCAAATCTCGAATTTTGAGCTTAGCGGAAATTTCAATTTTACGAATAAATACTTGTTATGATTACTTAGCAATCAAGCAATATTTCTTCATGTTTTTGGTCCAGATTTATGAATTATTTCATGAATTATGATTATGCCGCGAAATTTTCTACACTTTCATTTTCAAACGGTCAATACAATTTCACCAAAAACAGTGTATCAATGACAATCTTTTTATTCAGTTTTTAGTTCGGATTATTTGTTAATTTCACATAATTTTACATAATTTGATGACAAACTCAATATAAAGACTGAATTTCAACACCCAAAATGCAGGAGATGTTAGGTTTCTTTTCGTCAAGAAATGTGACGAAATCAAGACCACCTTTTTATCGACCGTTCTGTCGAGAGGTATCGTTTAAAAAATCATTCGGTCATTTCTTCCGTATTAACAACTAAATTTTTTTTAACCCAAACCAATACAAATATTTTCAGTTCATTGTGAAGGGTTAAAATAATTACGTGTAAGGCAATTTTAACCATTTCCTTTACAAATTCATTTTAATTAAAAATAATTTCTAAAAATCTTGGTAACCCTGAGAAAAAAACTAGGGATACAATGTTGTTTCAGGATATTTTCTTACAAACTTGTTTTGAACTTCAGTTATCTTTAACCTCTTGATCAATGTAAAAATTGAAAAACTGAATTGCTTTTAATGCTGTTTCTTTGTTCAAAATTATACTTGCTCGCAGTTTTTGAGAAATCGACGTTGAAATATTTGCCACAGGACATGTAGAGTTTTGTAAAAAACATTTCCGAACAGCTAGTAACTTAGGCAATAGTGCTTCGGCTTCATAGCCGGAAGGTTGCGTGTTCGATTCTCTCTACCTGCACTATTTTTTACGTTTCTAACGCAACCTGGCGTATGGCTTTAAGGTTACGAACCAGTGATAGTTTCGCACTTCCGAGAGCACCTATCACAAGGACAATTACTTGTACCGAATATTTTGGGTACAGTCGTTGCAGCTCCCTTTTAAGGGAAGGCACCCCTGTGACGGGCCATCCCTTTCCACTAGTGAGAGATGCCGCTAGGTAGAGATGCCGCAGAGAGACTTGTCGCATGTGACATGATATGGACCCCGTAACGGGAATGTGTTCGTTCAAGCCGAAGGAGCTTTAACAAAAGAAAATTCGTATTGGCCAAATACGGGAAGAAGGTTTGAGGAGCAATTATAGCTGTTAAAAAGTACTTCAACATTTCTTGTAACCATTTTATGGTAGAACTCGTCATTTTTTGGTTTATATATTAAAAATACTACGCGAAAAATCGAAAATTCAAATTTCGAACCTTGGTTTTATTAATCGAAAATACTATGAAAAAAAAATCGAAAATTCAAATTTTCAGCCAAACGACGCGAAATATGGGGAAAAGTTTTTTTGAGAAATTTCAGCGTCTGAAATTTCTTCAAAAATTTCTTTGACCCATTTTTAGACAGAAATCGTCGTTTTTAATTTACTCATCGAAATTTATAATCTAAAATCATAAATTCGAATATCACGCCAAAAGACGTGAGATACGCAAAAATTCTAAAATAAGGCTTTTAGGAGTTTTTATTCTATCCGTCAAGAAGGCTTTAAAAAGAAGAATCCTATTTTTAGTATACGACAAGAAGACCAGATATTGGAAGAATGTCTGAAGAAAGGATTGTGGCTTTTCAAAGTAAGGTAAATGGAAAAATGAAAAAAAAAATGAAAATGGAACGTAAAGCGCAAGTGTCACAATGAGAATATGTACCTTAAAACCTACGAAGCTTTGAGCATTTTACTCTTTAACTATACTTCATTACGTAGAAAATTCAGAGTCTGCAGATGCATACAAAAACTGAGATCTAAAAGAGATGTTTTTAAAGTTTGACTCAAGCATTCCGAGTGCAAAGAATAAATATCAGAGCGAACGCGCGGTAACCCTCTATAGAGCGCGAGATCCAACAGACGTACACTTAGGTGCGCTTAAAGTTGTGAGTGAAGCGAGATGTGAGGTATGAGCATGTGCCCGCGTAGCAGGCAGATTTTTCAAATTATAAATCTACAAATCGATTCTACACAATTAATTCTGCAGGAGAAAATTCTACTCATGAAAATTCAATAATTAATATACGAAGGTATGTAAAAGCCAACACACAATTAAAATAAATTTTTTTTAAACCATACAGAGTGAAACATCGCCGTAAGTTAATTTATTTATTTTTAATCATTTTAATTATCAATACTTCTCGTAAAGAATTTAATAGTCTAAAGATTTTTAAATAGAATAATAAAACGATGATCAAATTGCCTTGCGCTGATGCAATTTTGTTTTCAATTTGTGTCCAACTTTCTGTGAAAAATTTAACGGTGTACCTAGGGTTTAAAAAGTATGTTTTAATGTCGTATAGAATTTTAAATAATTTAACAATTAAAGTGTCTCTTGTAAAATTTTATTTTGATAATTTAATTCTGAAAATTTTAATCTACAGTTTTGGCAGAGTTTTACAATGTTGGATTTAATTATGTACAATTCTTGAAAGAACAATGAATGCATGTAGGCGGTTTTGCATGAGAGTCTTCCTCTGTAAATTGGGGTTGAGAAAAAATGCTGGAATTAATCGAATCATTTGAGCTGAGCAAAAAACAAGGCGTGGTTTGGCATTCGAAAGAAGTGAACAAAATGTATATGACGCAGGCATTATTTACGCGTTTTATCAGTGTATTTCTAGTTCTGAAAGTAGCCATTTATACAACAGGAGGACGGACAGTGAATTCGCATGTGCAGCATGGTGATCATCAGATGATCGTAATAGTTCTCCGCGAGATCTCCCCGGGCTTCAGCATGATGTATAGACAATTCGGACATAGTGACGTAGTGAACTTTCGTAGTGACAATTAATGCGTGAGAGACGAAGCTGTTTGGTGCGCGTCTTTGCGCACCTAAAACAGTTGGGCAGGAGGCGTGCGGCGCAATGCCTACTGCTAGTAAATAGTGAAAGTGCAAGTGCAATATAATAGTGCGTATGGTGAATCCGTCAAAACTAAACGGCCAATGGCTGCAAGTACCCAGGACTACGCGTAGCACGCAAATGAAGGCAGGAACAAGTAAAGATCCAAACTACGAAACGAAGATCAACATGGGGAGAAAAAATTCCCCACAATCGGAAACCCGTAACAACACTGGGATTTCCCTATCGAAACAGTTTGAAAATCTAACTAACAACGATGACATGGACTGCTCTGAAAGTAAAGAAAAAACCGAAATCAACACGAAACAAACAACGTCCAAACAGGAAACTAAAGACATGGGATCGCAGAGGCAAAAAGTGACTAAGCCGCCACCGATCGTCCTCACTGATCCAGATACAAACAACACTGAAGGATTAAAAACCTACAACGATGTTAAAGCAGTTACGAGGAATCTCTTCATGAAAATTTCACAGAAAACTCTCACAATCTATCAAAAAGGCTCTCAGGATCATGAACTAATTAAAAGCTTTCTACAAAAGTCTAGTATACCGTTCCACATATACGATATCAAATCAGCAAAGGATGAGAATATATTTCTCAAAGGTTAACAAAGAATAAGCACAGATGATATCATAACAGAGCTCGCAGAATTGGGACACAAACCAAAATTGGTGGTAATGATGAAAATCAAGCAAGATAAAACACAGGAATATCCACCATACCCAGTGTACTACGATTGCACAACTACATATATGCAACTCCGAGAGGTCTGCAACATCAAAGTACTAAACTACACAAGAATAAGGTGGGATCATTATAAAAATCAACGAGAAATTACACAGTTTCATAATTGCCAGCAATTTGGACATGGCACAAGAAATTGCTTCAACAAAACGAAATGTGTAAAGTGCAGCAAAGAACACGCATCCTCAGATTGTGACAAGGATGCAGAAACAAAACCGACATGTGCAAATTGTGGGTCAGATCATCCGACAAATCACTACACATGTCCAAAGTATGAAGAACGCCTGCAAAAAATTAAGCGACTGCGGCTTAAATTAACACATCGCGCACATACACAAGTGGAGGCCAAAAATCAGCAATGCACGCAACTAGGGCACAGGAGCCAGATAAATTTTCCAGGGCTACCAAGGAGAACACAGACAACAACAGGGTCAGCAGATAAAGAAATCGACAGAAGGCAGAAAAGAAGCAGAACTCCAAGTAGTTACAGCGCCTCACTTCAACAAACACAACGAGCTACACTACCTCCATCGCAGCCACCACCAGAATCCGAAGAGCAACAATTCCACGAATTTGTATCGGTATGTAAGGTACTTCAACTAAAATTTAATATTGGGGAACTTTCAAACCTAGTTAAAGGTCTTCAATATGAACTTACAAATAATCTAGATCCGGTAGATAAGGGAATTATATTCTCAGAAAACATAGCTTTATTTGGCAATGTTAGTAAACAGTAATAAACTAGTTGGAGGTAACTGAAATGCCAATGGTATTCTAAAAAAGCAAAGGAAGATAAGGCACTTTCTTGATAAACACAAAATAGATCTTTTCTCATTAATGAAACAAAACTTAGAGATGAACTCAATTTTAATACTCCAGGTTTTACAACTATTAGAAAAGATAGAAACGGCATTACAACAGGCAGGGGAGTTGCTATTTTAGTGAAACAAAGTATTAAATACACAGCGATAGATTATTCAACTAAGACAATCGAAGCGGTTGGGATTAAGCTTGAAAATAGTATCACAATAGTATCTGTATATGCATCAAATCAAAGCTTAGAAATAACAGACGTAGGTAAAATATTCAATAATACTGGGAAAGTCATGGCTGTAGGAGACTTTAATACAAAACATAGTCACTGGCTCTTCAACAAAAATAATAAAAATGGTAAAGCAATCTGTAAGTATGTCAACAACAATGGTTTATCAATCGTATCTCCAGACAAACCTACACTTTATCCATACAGACATAACACATTGTCAAGTACAGTCAATATAGGAATAATTAAAGACATAAGTACAAAAAGTAACATGGAGACAATTGACGAATCAGACTCAGCCCATCTACCAATCCTAATAATAATACACAATTCCCCACACGCCTGTGAAGAGCGTAAGTATTAGGGCTATGCCGGTGCTGGACCACTTACCAACAGATGGCGCCATCGTCGCAAGTTACCGACACCAACAGATGGCGCCACCGACAAAGGGAGGTTCTGTTCCGTGCTAAGTTACCGGCGTTTGGTAAAACTGTGAGGTCGGTAATGCATATACCTGCTGTGATAGCATTGTATCATCGCTCGGTAAACAGAGATGTCGGTAATTTTAAAGTTCTGTTTCATGCTAAGTAGGAAACAGTGAGATTGGTAATGGAGATTCCTGCTAAGTTAACATGATAATGTTCTGTTCCATGATAAATCGGTAAAAAAGTGAAGTTGGTAATGGAGATCCCTGCTCAGTTAACATTATAAGGTTCTGTTCCGTGCTAAGTGACCACTGATCGGCAAAATAGTTCATTACCATAAGCCGGTAAAACAGGTAAGTCACTTCATCATATGTCGGTAAGGTAGGGAACAATGTTACCATCAGTCGTTAAAACAGGGATGTCGGTAAGTTTTTATATTATCATTTTTCTATATGAGTGTGAGGTATGGAACAATATTACATCCAGTCCGTAAAACAGGGAGGTCGGAATTTTTTTATATACGTTGTCTTGCACGTCATGCCGCGTTGAATATGTAAGCATAATTTGTTCTTTCACTCGAAAAAAATTAATTTTCAAATTTTGAGACTGTCAAGTGGTTATATTTCATTTTCTCCCTTCAATACAGAAAATAGCTTTAAAATATGTTCACCTCTGTGCAAAATTGTGAATAGTAGCACGGTGACTGCAGGTTAGAGAAAAACTGCAAATCAGAGAAGTCAGGGAAATTTTATAATCAGGGAACGTTAGGAATAAGTCAGAGATGAACAAAATATTGAAATTTGAATCATTGAAAAGTTTTTTGGGAACCAAACCTCGAAATATCTTTTTGATTAGAAAAGCTGAAGATAAAATTGAAGGAGATTTCGGAGATTTCCGACACGTAGATTTACAACCCGTGCGTAATTTCACGGTCGACGACGGAAAATTTACGTCCTGCATGTATTTCTTTACGGCGGACGCAGGATAAGAACAAACATATGTATTTTTACAGAATTCTGCCTATTTACTATGTGCTTATTTACTATAGCTACTTATCTTGACATCTCAATTATCTCAAATATAAAAAAAGGTAAGAATCTGAATACATATTTTAATGATAAAACATTTAATGTATAAACTATTTATCTATAAGTAAAAAGAATGTCCTACAACTGTAAAGATGTGGGATTCCCCTGTATCTGCAAGTGGGGTCCCCCTACCGCGCCGAGATTACCTGCACTGAGACACCGATGTCTAAAGTCAATCGGAATTCTCTTTCTACCATGTGACATAAACAACGAGATGCATGAGAATACGAAACGAAGGTTTTAAAACGTCTCTCTTTCCATCGTGTGAGTTAGACAGAGAGAGTTCGATGATGTCCGAAGAACAATTCATACTTATTGTTTTTTGAAACTGAGAGGTCCAATCCAAATAGAGGAAGGAGATATCAGTGATCTAACCTCTAGGTTGAACTCTGCGCATGCGCAGTCTACTATTTCAGCTTGGATCAACCTAAATTTTATCAATTTGAATTTCGCGCGCTCAGACTCTAAGGACATTGTGAATGATTCAATTCATGAAAACAAATCGATTTAAAAAGTGATCATTTGTGCTTGCGCAGTATGAAGTTTCAGCCATAATCGTAAGTTACTGAATGAGGTTATTTAAAAATTAATAAAAAATTAATATAAACTAAATAGAATAACTTATAACTAATTAAAGTGAGATAAAAAATATTATATCATGCTGAAACTAATTAAACCAAGATAAAACTAATTGAATTAAGTTAAAAATAATCAAACTAAGATAAAACTAATTAAATTAAGTAAAAAATAATTAAACTAAGATAAAACTAATTAAGGTAAAAATAATTAATAACTTGAATAGTTAAATAATAAACTAATTAATTTATTGATTTATTCTAACAGGATAGGGAACTAGGATTAAATACACATAGTTTTATTTGTTTGATATAAATTTTTATTTAACAACAATCTTAAACTAGTTTTAATAGATAATATTCATTATGAAAATATATGAATCTAGATTTATAAAAGTATTCACTAATATATTACATGTTTTTGAAGCAATTTATTGATAATTGCTTGACACTAAGGGCTTTGTAGTGAATGGTTACTATTAATACAAAATTGCAGCTCATATACAAGATCGCTTGGATCCGTATGAAGCAATATACAACGTTCAAGATAGGATAGCTCCTCGTCCTCATTCTCCTTCTCCTCCTCCTCATTATTCTTCTCCTCCTCCTCTAACGTTAAGCTAACGTTAATGTGAATTTAAGCTAACGTTAGATTAGCATGGATTTAAAGATACTTTAACATTAGTTTGAAAGCTTAGTTTAATGTTACTTTGACGTTAGCTTAACTTTACTGTAATGTTACTTTAACGTTAGCTTAACGTTAGAGGAGGAGGAGGAGGAGGAGGAGGAGGAGGAGGAGCTATCCTATCTGAACGTTTTATATTGCTTCATACAGATCCAAGCGATCTTGTATATGAGCTGCAATTTTGTATTAATAGCAGCCATTCACTACAAAGCCCTTAGTGTCTAACAATTATCAATAAATTGCTTCAAAAACATGTGATATATTAGTGAATACTTTTATAAATCTAGATTCACTTTTTTTATAATGAATATGATCTATTAAAACTAGTTTAAGGTTGTTGTTGAATAAAAATTGATATTAAACAAATAAAAGAATGTGTATTTAATCCTAGTTCCCTATACTGTTAGAATAAGTCAATAAATAAATTAGTTTATCATTTAATTATTCAAGTTAATAATTATTTTTACCTCAATTAGTTTTATCTTAGTTTAATTATTTTTCACTTAATTTAATTATTTTTATCCTGGTTTGATTTGTTTAAACTTAATTTAATTAGTTTTATCTTGGTTTAATTAGTTTCAGCATCATATAATATAATTATCGAACTCTCTCTGTCTTACTCACACGATAGAAAGAGAGACGTTTTGAAACCTTCGTTTCGAATTCTCATGCATCTCGTTGTTTATCTCACATGGTAGAAAAAGAGTTCCGATTGACTTTAGACATCAGTATCTCAGTACGGTTATTTCCATTTGCGCACTTCCGGAAACTCCCACCACGGTCCCGGTATATTCTCCTCCGCACAGTGACTGACCAATTAAAAAAAGAGGCCCGAAGAGCGGGAAGCCTTGAATATAAACGTAAAAGTCATAAATGTACAAATAGAAATATTTCTCAAATGTAGAATCTATTTTCTCAGCCATGTTCCACTCTTTTGTCAATTCACGACCTTTCACTTTCATGAAATAGGAGAAAATATCCTAAATGTCAGGTTAGTGGTACTCTAACCTCAAATTTCGAACAGTTGCTTCTTTTTCGTGAAACTGAAAGGTCTGCAACCGATAAAAGGATGAAGAAACAGATATGCGCAAATGCATTCTACACTTGAAAAGATTACTATGCAGACCTTTATAACTTACCTTCACGTTTCGGATTTTTTCTCCAAAAAGTCGTATGCAGTTGCAGTACCATGTACTAAACTTCCTGACGGCTGGCATTTCCACCTATCGACGTCGTGCCACAAAACTCACTATTCCGCGAAATATTTGCGAAATAGTAGCGACCCGCGGCGCATCGATACAAGAACGGGGCAGCCAATGAACGTCGCTGGTAAAAAGAAACTGCCTACTCGCGGTAAGGATGGGGCCCCCTCCAGCTAGGGAATAAAAGAATCGTTTCCAATCGATTTGTTTCAAGGTCAAGGGAATAGGAGAATTTTCACTGTATCTTAGTCCACAAGGATTATAAAAAATGACTAGGTAATCTCAGCGCGGTACTTGTAGAAATAGGGGACTCCTGCGTATAAAGTAGACGCATGACACATGCAGGGAATACCTGTGGACGTTGGGGGAATCCCAGTGAGCATTAGAGTGACACAGCGTTTTTCGGTAACGCACTGAGCATATACGGATACATGCATTACCTTCTGCTGATATGAGTGTTGGATAAAAGTACTGAGTGACTTCATCAGTTATTTACACGCGATTGGAAAGGTAGGCTTCTGATGTAGCGACGGGGGCTCGATGTATAGCTGGGGATGTGTACTATTAATGGTCTATGGTAATAACCTGATGTTGATAACTCAGCTTGGAACAGAACCTTAAACTTAGCTTGTAACAGAACCTTGCCGACATTGTTTCCTAACGTACCGACCTATGGTTAAATGATAATATAAAAATTACCATCCTCCCTGTTTTACCGACTGATGGCACCATTGTTCCCTACCTTACCGACATACAGAAAAATTACAATATAAAAATTACCGACCTTCCTATTTTGCAGACTGATGGTAACGTTGTTCCCTACCTTACCGGCATATAGAAAAATGATAATATAAAAAATACCGACCTCCCTGTTTCACCGAGTGATGGTAAAATTGTTCCCTTCCTTACCGACGTATAGAAAATCATCTCATAGGAATTACCGACCTCCCTGCTTTACCGACTGATGGTAGCATTGTTCCCATCCTTACCGACAATGATAAGATGAAAAATTACTGACTTACCTGTTTTACCGACTGATGTCACTAAACTGTTTTACCGATCGATGGTCAATTAGCACGGAACATAATCTTATAATGGCAAATAAGCAGGAATCGCCATTACCAACCTCACTGTTTTACCGTCTTAGCACAGAAGAGAACCTTGAAATTACCCACCTCTCTGTCTTATCAACTGGTGGTACAATGATATCACGTCAGTAATATGCATTACCAACCTCACTGTTTTACCGACTGCCGGTAACTTATCACGGAACAGAACCCTCCCATTGTCGGTGGCGCGATCTGTTGGTGTCGGGAACTTCCGACGGTGGCGCCATCTCTCGGAATTTGAGCTAGCACCGGCATAGCCTTACTAGTCAAAGGAATTTCTTGAATAATTTTCCGCTCTATATATAGTGGTACTCATTTTAAAAATAGAATTGTGGATATAGAGCGAAGAAACGTTTTATTTTAACAGATATTTTTTTATTTTTTTTTAATTATTTTTTTCTCGAATCTTTTGTGTTCAGGCAATGTGTTCAAAACTTATCCAGGTTATTACAAATTTTTATTTATAAAAATTTTGCAAATCGTAAACGATATCGGAAACGAGATCGTAAACTATACTAAATTACGATGTCGTTTATGATATCGTTTACGATGTAGTTTACGATGTCGGTTACGGTATCGTATTTTTCAATAGGGTAAGCAAAATATAATCATTTTATCTAAAAAACGGCTGTGCTTGCTCCGAGATATGATTGTGCAGATGACGTATGCAAAGAATTAGACAAAAATATTCAACTGTGCGGCCTCAAAATTCAGAACCGATTATACATGCTGATAAAGGGCCTTAAGCTTCCCTCAGAGCATCCGTGCTAGGGAGACCACTGGAGTTTCCCTGGTTCTGTGGTTCTTGTTGTCGTTGTTGATTTTTAGTAATTGCTTTGATTGTTGTTATTATTATTTCGATTTCTTGGAAAACTTGTATTATTATTGTAATAAGGATTTCCGGAGAAGTTGTTAGTATTGTTGTAATTGGGGTCCCTTGAGAAGTTGTTACCGTTATTGTGGTTAGAATTCCTCGAGAAGTTGTTATTATTGCTGTGATTTGGGTTCCTTGAGAAAAGTTGTTATTATTGTTGTAATTATTATTATTCAATTGTCGTTATCGGTTTTATTAATTAAAACCTTGGTGGTTATTTGTTACTAATAGCTTCTTGAGCTTTTTCTAAATGAAAACATTTTTCGTTTGCGTGACCAGGTTTTTTTAAAATTAAACATATTTATATATCCAGATATCAAGCGTGCGGGGCAAGTTACGCGCACGCAATGCGAGGCACGCCGTGCCTGCAGGGTGCGAGACATATGCGCCGCACTGTGTAAGGGGCACGCACGTACGAGAGGCATATGAGCCACACTTGATGATAGACACAATATGCGGCGCATGTGCATCGCGCTTCGTGAGAGGCATTATTTATTGCATAAATACATGAGTGAGAATCGTATTTGTTAATAATAATAATAATTCTTATTATTATTATTACTTCAACTATAATTATTGTAAAAATGGTTTATTTATGAAAATTGAAACATTCCCAATTTTATAGTAAGAATAAATGAGGAAATTTATATGAATAACATTATTGAATGCATTTGTAAAATTGCTTAATGTGCAATGCATTTTACTTATTTTAATATTATAATTTAATAATATGTTCCTTTATTTGATCGGTTTAAGATTAACAAGTAATTTTCTTGGTAACTCTGGAACTTTTCAAAAAGAAAAAAATAACTTCTAACTTTTTAAACTTTTTTTTTTCTATTATCTTTGGTTCTTTTTTTGAACATTCAATATAACCACAAAAAAATAATTTACAAAATTCTTACATCAGGTATCATTCTTACATCAGTGTAATTACACAAAAAAAGTTAAGACCCATAAAAAGTAGAGTATAAAAGAAAAAAATTGAAAAATATTTCTAAAAATGCTTACACTGAGTGAAGAATTTTTTATGGTCATCTCGAAAGTTAAAAAGAACAAAAAAAGCTTTAAGAAGTTAAAAAGTGAAATATGCTATTAAACCTTAATCCACCGTAAAAAGTTCCAATTAGCCAGAAATTTTCGTTTTATATTTACATAATATTTCAAAATTTTTCAATTTGAATTGGAATTTTTTTGAAAGATGAAACTGTTGGAATAATTCAAACTTCAAATATTTTCCATTTTCATTACTTCAATTTGTAGTTTGAATTACATGTTTAAAATTGAATGAAGATTAAAATCAAATTTGAAATCATTTTTCAGAAAATTGGTTAAGAAATTTAAAAAATGCGCCTCTATCTTTTAATTGACTTGTACGTATCTTTATTATTTCCAAGTGGAATGTAGAAAGCTGTATTTAAAAATCGCACGCTGTCATTGAATAATACATGGCGCAGCAGCCTTCGTCGATCCAACGGAAATGCCTGACGCGCCACGAGCGTCTTCGCGACTTCTCGTCCCGCGGTCTCCTCGTTTTGCATAATTTCCCATGTTTTCCCGTGTTTCATTCATTACACTCTAAACAAACGTCGAGGTTTGTTTGGTTTGCTGTGTTTTTCTAGTGCCTCTTCGATCGTGCGCGTTTGATCCTTTTCATGATCGTTTTCATTCGTTTCTCACCTCTTTAAACTGATCGTAAGACATACATTAGGGTTTGAATAAATCGTGGAACACATACCTTTTTTACGGGGTATGTAAAATACTTAATCATGCAATATATACATTTACAAGCATAACATCCTTGTTGTCACCTTTCTTGCGGCCTTCAGTTAGCAGTTTTGCAGGGTGTCTATTTACCTAGAAAACTAGTAATTTTTATATACCTGGAGTAACCTGAATGGCAGGGAACTTTTTTTAAAGTCAGGGACATTTTTTCAGAGCGTGCCTATATTTTTTATTTGTAGTATCAAATTAGGCTGAGTCTTGTATTCCCGAAAAATTGAGGGTGTTGGAAAAGGGGATGGATTAGTCAGCTTATGAAAAATATTGGACTAGTCATCATGACGAGACACTTCGATCAAGTTAATAAATTATAATTAATAAAATAATAATTAATTAATTTATAAAAGTAGCTGTGTGTTACTAAAGTTATTAAAGTAGTTTGTTGCAAACTCGTCCTTTCTGGTAGAAAATGAATATCCCTGGTATAAAATTGATCTATTTTCTTGAACATTAAAGAGCATTGTTATAATTTTTTGCCTATCTTGACTGAAAAAATTTTCTTACTTGAAAATCTAACTCTTGTTGATAATTTGTCTTTTTGGGTTGAATTCAACTGATTTTGATTCGAAATAAAAATATTTGTTTAGTTGAAATACCACCTATTACATTTGTTTGTTGGGAATTCATATTTTTTTGTTGGTAGTTCAACTACTTCCTTGAAAGTTTAAATCTTCTGTTAAAAATTAATTTTTTTAACTACTCACTATTCTGTATTTTTTCTAGAGAATGATGGACAGAGATGCAGAAATCGCAGAAGCTCCTAAGCCTACGGATGCAATCGCGAAACTAAAGAGTAATCTGCAGAGCAGATTAATTTTGCCAAAAACGACTAAGACTGCCTCTATTAAAATCAGATTAAATGAACCTAATGTGGAAAACCAACGATTCAGGCTCCGATGATGCCACAACCTCAGATGATGCCACTGCCTCATATGATGCCACATGCTCTGATGATGCCACAAGCTCAGAGAATTTCACAAGACCAGGTGATGCCACAGGCACAGATGAAGCCACAGGCTCCTATGGTTCCACCAGCTTAGAGGATTTCACAGATTCCGATAACAACGCAGAATCCAGAGGCAGAACTTTCTTCTCTCGTTGATGACCTCCAGTTGCTTGTACCAGTCTATAAAATTGTACATGTTCAGAAGGGAGACATTTATGCTAAAGTCGCTATAAGCATTGTCAAGCATCTATGTTTATGTTTATCTATGCTTATGATAAAGCTACCGAACGCGTCCTCGGGTTGCGGATAGAGGGTCCCTGTACCAAGGGTTTCTGCTGAATATGGTTACAATATTGGAAAACTGCGTTGCATTCTGGACACCTTAAGGATCGTCTGTGAATTTTTTCAGATTTTTCAAGACGTCCAGCTCAGTTTGAGAAGCCTCGAAAGTCAAGGCTTTAAAAAAGTGCTTCAAAAACCTTGTTTTTTGGCACGTTTCACATCAGCGCTATCGTAAAAAATTTGTTAGAACAGCAATATACATATCTTTCAATTCGAGAGACCTTAAGCTTTCACGTTTACCTGGCAAAAATTTTCTGCGATTTTTTTTGAACGAGTTGCAAGCGCTCAAATTGAGGGTCGCGTACTTTTGACGCCGACTTTAGAAGCATAGATCGTCAGGTGATCCATATAAAATACATGAGTGACTTTATGTTCGCGATGATAGTGCGATAGATAGTGACAGAAGTGTAATGCAAAATAGTAGAAGGCTCATGGTGTCGCCGAAAGCTTTCCGATGGTAAAAACAGGCCATCGACAGGCAGCGCTAGTGAGTTGCTGCGTCTTTGCAGACGCACCTGTCAATTATCAGTTTTTCTCGGCAGCCTGATACACCTTTTTTCGAGCCACGTTTTTTTACATCTCTCTCCACACAGACCCAATTCTACGAACAATCCTGTCGTTTAGGATAGCTGTATAGATCGTAAACAGCGTGTTCAAAGAAATTATTTGCCTGCACTTTTCTGGGTAGACAAGTCGTCTTTTTTCGGTAGGATTATAGTGCGTCCTAGCACCAGCCACTGCGGAATGGGCGTCTCCGACTTTAAGTATGAGGTGCATATGCGGGCCAGAAGCTGGTGTGTAGAAGTAAACTTCTTCCAGCAAAAGTTCTTGATACCATCTGGTCCAGCAGCGGTAAAGTCCTTCGTGCCCTTTAGTGTTTTTTTCCTCTTTGGCAGTAATTGATGGACATTTCTTCTCAGATCTTATGAGATTGTCGCAAAGCTCCTTGAAGCGGATCGTATTCTTAGTTTTTTTCTTTAATTCTAGTGTTGGGAAAATATAAAATCTGTCTCCAAAAAGAATCTATCTCGTCGGTCTTGGGTGTATTTTCGATAGAAATACGGAGATCGCTGAAAAGGCGCGATGGGTCAGCCAGAAACTGTTGATTCTCTCTGAACCACCCCTTCCTTCTGTATTCTCCTCCTTGCGTCAGATAACCGCGTAATTTTATCAACAATGTGTTGCTTGTCGGCAGCTTTAACTTGTTTAGTGTGTGATGGTAGATCCTCAGTTCATAGGCGAAGTTTCAGACTCAGTCCGTAAACGGCCTACCATATGTTATGTAGTCAATCACACACTGAACACGGGGCGCATTCTGCCTTGTCCATCCCATCTTCTTGTTCTGTTGATGCAATCGTCTTTTGATCCTTTGATCTATCGTCGGTTTTAGCTTTCGATTTGAATCAGCCAAAACGCTCTTTGCACCATAAACTGAACGATTGATGGCCCAGAGGGCTGACTCCTCTGAGATATTTTCACGAAGGGAAGCATCCATTTCAGCCGGATCTTGGGGCTCACGAGGAGCCTGGATCTTAATATTCCTTCTTGTCCTGAAATCGTTATCATCTTTCAGGTGTTCTGCCGCTTGTTCATGTAGCGGTTGGGAAAGCATTCTGCGTTCATATCCTGTTGTCGAGAGATAGGCAGCTTGATTTCGCAAAGATTGTTGTGAAACGTGCTTAAGCTGTGGGTGTTTTTGGCATCACAGAGTGTGTATATGCACCATAAAGCCTCCTCGACCTGGTATTATGCTGACATTGTAGCAGTCCAGCAAATCATTCTGAGACGATTCGTCCACTCAATGTGAGCGTTTCGCCTTCTCGTCGTCGTGTTTCCATCTAAATCATTATCAACACGCCGAAATTTAGGGTGATTGGCACTATTCGTAGATCCGTTGTCGGGTTCTATGCGCCTTCGATCGTTTTGAGCAGCATCTACAACTCCGCTTGGAAGTTTTCATTAATTGCGAGTCCAAGGAAAATGGTCCGCGTATGCTTATTAATTATTGTAACCATATTCAGCAGTAACCTGAGGACGCGTCCGGTGGCTTTCTCCATTCCAGGGGAACCAAACCGAAGACCATATACATACATACGACCCAAGGATTCTGTGTCATTCCGAACTCAGTCAGAATGATTGCAGTTCGATTCGAATACAATTGCCATTTTGCGTCCGAAACGTAAGTTGAAGAAAAATAAAGAATATATGTCTGCCTGGTGTGTGTGTGACGTGCCACGAGAAAAGGGACGGTTTCGATTCCTTTGGAATCAAACCAAAGGGCCTATGACAAAACCACAGGACGCGTCCTCGGTTTGCAGATAGAGGGTCCCTGTACGAAGGATTTCTGCTGAATATGGTTGCAATAATCAGTCGCGGACAATTGTCCCGGCATGGTCCTGAAGAAATAACCCCAAAGCGGAGGCGTAACAACCGTGCCGAAAGCTGAATAGCACCTGGGTGAGGTGTCCTAAACGACGACTTTGGGATACCGGGCGATCTCTCAGCCTTATCCTTGCATGCGGGGCTCTACAAGGATGGACACTAAACATATTTGTATATATGGTTAAAAAAAATCGGCCACGCAGGGCTCCCAACAATGGGTCGGCAAACAATGCCGACTACTCTAGAGTTGGGAGAGCTAATCCAACTAGAGTCCGTACGATGGACCGGCAACATGTCAATAATTTTCAGTGGACGGATCGACTGAGGGACGACCTGCTGGAGTGCTACGATACCAGAATGGCCTCTAAGCGGAAAGGTTACATCGCGCGGTAGCATGATTTGTGGTGCAAGAAGTACCCAGAGGTCTCGCGCTTTTCGCGACAGCTGCGAAACTGCCGAAGATCTCCGGAGAAGGAGTTATATAAGGGTAGAGGAACGAGAAACATCAACAACCAGAAGTTTCTTAATCCCCAAGATCTGGCTTAACTGAATGACGTGCTTCGTAGAGATTTTTCCGTAGAGTCCGACCTCTGGACCATCAATTGTGATGTGTATGATGCAGCGACATCTTTAAAAGATGCAAACCGTAAAACAAAACCAACGGCTGATCTTAAGAACAAATGACACATGCTTCAACTCAGCACAGAGATAGGCTGGGTAAGACAGTAGCATCCCGCATTCAGTGTGTGATTGAATACATACCATGACACTTGGAAAACTCTAGAGCGGTGGCGAAGGTGGGTCAGAGGAAATGAACAGTTTTTCTTTGACCCATCTCGACTTTTCTGAGAACTTCCAGTTTCGGCCGACCACTTGCCCAAATTAGAGGACGTCGATGTATTTTAGAGAGAAGTCTACGAAGTCCAGCATGCACTGAATGAAGACACAGTGAACGTAAATAGCTTCAAGGCTCTGTGCAGTGCCCTCATAACACCTGATGAGGAATGCCCACCCATCACTACCGAAGAGGTCAAAAAAGTATTAGGAGGCAGAAGGAACTATTCCGCTGCAGGACCAGATGGTATCAACTGGTCTGGCGCTAAGAATTACAGGCCAATAGCTTGTCTGATCACGCTGTATAAGATATTCACAGCATCTGCAAAGACGCATCATCCTACCAACGCTGCCTGTCGAACGCGTGGATTGACTACCGGAAAGCATTCGATTCAACCTCCCATCGACTTATCTTATGTCTGTTGGAAAGCTTAAATGTTCATCCACACCGAGTGGAGGTGCATAGAGATTGATTTCCCTTTGGAAAACCAGATTAACTATCTCAGCTAAATAACATCGGGAGAGCCATAAGCTCCTTCCTCTTTTGCCTCACACTGTTGCCACCATCACTCGCACTTCACGATTCCCAAGGGTACTTAAGCGAGATACCTGAATATCGAAAGCATAATGTCACTCATGTTTTTTACATGAATGATCTCAAGATCTATGCTAGAAATGCAGAGCAACTAAATCTAGCTCTAAATATTGTCGAGTAGTACACTCGGGAAATTGGTCTGGAGTTTGGTTTAGCAAAATGCTCCAAGATTCATTTGAAGCGAATACGAATTACTGGCATTTTCGAGGACTCTGAGCTCGTCGACAGGAGCGCTATACCATACCTTGATGCCACAGAGACATATCCATACGTCGGTGCGCCACAGAGCCGCATTCAGGACGCAAGGTCATAACATCTATAAAGGATGCTCTCCGATGCAGATACAAACGTCTTATCCATTAATTCTTTAAACAATTTTAATTGGTTTAATCAATTTTTTTCCCTCAAAATCGTAAAAAGTTATTATTTTCTTGAATTAATGTCGCAATTAACGAATGCTGAGGGTAATCTATTTTTTTGTTCAAGATTCAATTTAAATGGAATTGGATTCAATTAAGTTATTATAATTCAATTTTTTTAAATATTTAATTTTCACACTAAAATTTAAATTATTTATTCTTAGAATTTTGGTTTGAAAAGAAAATTCTGGTTAATAAGCGACATAGTGTAAGAGATTTAAAAAACTAGAATTTTCTGCACCTTCCCCACCTTACTGAGAAATCCGACGTCGAAACCAACTAAGGATCCTACGTCGGATCCTAATAGTTTCCGACGTCGGATACGACGTAGGAAACGTCGTCGAGTATCGGGATCGTTTCTGACGTCGGAAACTATTAGTATCCTGATAGAATCCAACGAGAATATCTTTTCTAATAAAATGTTTATGAACTAATAACTAAGTCCCAAATTTTCTGGAACTACGATTTTCAGACAGCAGTCTCCGTTGCACGCTCGAGGTCTCATATCTTTCTCCAAGACTTCAAGAAAAGAACTATGTTCGTGATCGAATTCTCGGCTCCGTCAGACTACAACATCACTGCCAAGGAGAAGGAAAAGGAGGAGAGGTATCGAGACCTTGAAAGGCAACTGCAACGACTGTACCCAAAATATTCGGTTAAAGTAACTGTCCTCGTGATCGGTGCTCTCGGAGGGGCGAAACTATCACAGGCTCGTAACCTTAAAGTCATACCCGCGTGCCAAAAATATGCCAAGGCACTTGCGAGATGCATGCAGAAAACTTTCGTTCTTGGGTCGCTTCGTGTCATGCTTAGATGGCAGTTGCTCCCAGTGGGAGATGGTGTGCCAAGACGGTGTAATTTCCATTTTAGCAAACTGTCGACACATTTTGAGCCAAGACATTTCTGATGATAGCTACAGAACGTGTCATGCGCACCTGGAGCACCTAGGACACATACTATCGGGTTACCCAACTCACGCGGGAACGGCGTACATCCAAAGTCGTAATGCGGCACTAAGAGTACTTTATTACCATCTCTGTCACACTTACGGCATTAGCCCTGATACCGCTCCGTCAACCGTTCCTAGGGAAATAAAGTCAATTGTTAAAAACGAGAAGTGCCAAATATACTGGAACTTCATACTCTCGACAATAATTGTTTCTGTCGCGCGCTCGAGGCCTGGCCTATAGCTCTCCTTGACTCCGAGAAACAAACCATGTTCGTTACCGAATTTTCAGCACCAGTTGACAAGAACGTCACAGCCAAGGGAAATAAACAGAAAGATATAAAGATTTTATAATGGATTTGTCACGGTTATACCCAGAATATTCTGTTCAGCTAGTCGTCCTGATTATCGGTGCTCTTGAATGTGGCAATCTTTCACTGGCTCATAGCCTGGTTCATAGCACTGGTTCATTCGTACAGAATGAAACGGATTCAATTGCTTGGAATCAGACAGACGTAGCACCTGAAGGGGACTTACCTTTATTGTTTTTTATAACGACCAATATCTCCTAAACCGTAAGAGATAGGTAAAAATGGATGTCATTTTGCAGGGCCGGCTTTAGTAAAATGGCACCACTAGGTAAAAACCATATTTTGTAGAATTCCAAAGCTGGCTTTCCCCAGATTCACACTGAACTCATTTAACTCAACTTAAATTTCCCGAAAATCGCCCACCTCGACTTCGTGGCGCCCCTAGGTGATAGCCTACCCAACTGAAAATTCATGTACAGGAACCTCGGAGGATCCCGGACATGTTCCTGGACACGATCCTGCACACGAACCTGCAGAGGTAATCTTGACGGTTCCTGTGCAGCAATTTGCTGGAGGAAACTGTAGATGAGCCTGCAATGGAACCTGCACTGACAAAGGAACCTTTGAATGATCGAGTATAGGTTCCTATACAGGTTCCTTTGCGAAGTAAATTGAGACGCGATTTCCTGTACAGAAACACGTATGGGGTCCTTTATAGAAAGCCCTCGCGAAAACTCATGCCGCTTACAGCTATAAAGTTGCTTTCCTTTTATTCCCTTGAAGGTCGAACTTACTATCGAGAGAGCCAAGCAACTAGCGAACCCTCGCGGATCAGTTCCTACGCAGGTTCACGTATAGGATCCTGAACAAGTTTCTGTATATGAACCTTCAAAGGTTCGATTGCATACAGGTTCCTTTTCAGGATCATGTACAGTTTCCTTTGCCAAATTCGTGTACAGGAACCGTTAAGATTACCTGTACAGGTTTCGTGTTCAGGTTCGTGTCCAGGAACATGTCCAGGATCCTACGAGGTTCCTGTACAGACATTTTCAGCTGGGTTCCGAACCACCAAGAGCAACGGTCCGGATTCGGAACGATTGAGGAAGGCTATCGTTGTCTTATCGCTCTCAGTCAGAACTCGAAGTAAATAAGTAAGTCTGCCGTTATGTTGGCGGAAGCACATAGATCTCGCGGCGAATATTTGAAAACGATTATTTACTTTCTTTAAAATTAAATTTCTGTGCAAGATAATTTTTATATGATGTTAAATTGAGTCTTCCTTTTTATTTCGTTGATGTCCGATATGTGGCGACCTAAAAAAACATCTGCAGTCAATAAAAGTTTTCAACATAATATTAAAGTCTGTCACATCTCATGTCCATTATCTTGCTTTCAAGAATGACTCATCTCTATAATTTTAATTTATTTATTAAATTCTTTCCCGTGAAATGCTATTAAATCTGTATTATAACGTATACGGTACACCATTAACTTGTAAAATCTTCGATGTGATTCGAGACAGAAAATTAATTCTATACAAAAAGTCTCTTTTGCCCAGGAAAAGAGAATCGATTAAATGGAAATTGTTTGAATTGAAGAATTTATAAGAATGCCGATTCACGCGATTTGCGGTCTATCAGTTTGTGAAATTTTTAATCGGTCATACAAATTAAATCATTTTAATCGGTCACCATACAGCCACCATCGATTCAGGCAAATTTCGTTAACTTATTGTTCTTTTTTTTAAATCGGAAAAATCAGAACATTTCTGACTGATTTTCTCATATTTCAGACAACTTAGCCAATAAATCTCGTTCTGATTAAAAAACAAAATATTTCAACGAGATTTTCATGAGTTGGGGCTATTTGTTTGGTGGCTCATTGAAATGAATACAATTCGCGTGAATCGGCATTCTTAAATTCTCCGCTTGAATTAATTTCCATGCAATCAATTCTGTTTTCCTGGGTAGACTCATACTTTGAGTTCATTTGGAGCAATTTATCATTTTGGGTTCCTTTTCACGAAAAGAAGTTTTTTGTTGATGTTGCAGTTCCTTTGGAACAAAAATCGGTTCTAATAGAAACCCCAGTTTTTTCTGTGAGGGCAATCATGAACATATTTTCCCATAACTTATTTTGTAGGAATTTTTTATGAGTTTTGCTTATTATTTGTCATTGCATTTTAGTTTCTTTGATTCGTTCGAGACGTTGCAAACGCGGGCGTGAATCGATAGTGTTTTTCTTGTGGTGGCTCGCTCGGCTTGGCTGGGTGGGCTGTATACAGCCCAGATAACAATACGTGCAGACACGTGGTCGGCCCGACGGGCTGGAGACCAACCTGCCAGCCAAATGCACGTGTCAAGCCGGCAGCGTCGGAATGCGACCGAAGGGCGGCAACGGTCCGGCAGAATAGACGCCCGTTGTTCGTGCAAACGGCGAGGAACGACGGGCTTGCGACTTGTTCGACCGCTGCAGGCTGATAGTGCGAGTAGATTGAGATCGCAAACGCGCATGCGCGTTTTGGGTCAGCTGTTCTTGCCGTGTGGCATCTCGTGTGGCGTTCACCCATGCATTTTCGCTCGGATTGACGTGAGTGAACAGTGCGATTTTGTACGTTTCGGATAAATAAATAGGATCAACTCGACTTTTCATTTGGTTTTTGCTTTTTTTGCGGATTGCTGTTTTTGGTTTGCCTTCCATAAAAGTGTCTGGCTCGTCGTAAAAAATCTTACAGTTAGGGCTTGTGCTTCACTTGAAATTCTTCATTGGAACTGTTCTTCGTCTCTTGACATCCAGCAAAACGAATTTTTACCACTCGTCAGATTCAGCGGCATTTTTCTGCAGTTGACTCCATTCGTCCGTGGGCCGGCATTTTACCGTACCGTCGGTCATGCAGTTCGCCGGACCGCGTCACTCCCGCCTGCCGGGCTGGCTATATAGACATCAATGATGTGCACATTAAGGTGCATATCTGCCGGTACGTCCGTCCGATCGATCGGACCACGGGCCGGCAGATCGCTTGCAGTCGGCGGTCATTTTGCTATCTGGGTTCTGTTCAAATGCATTTTCAGCGTTTGTTCTTAGGATAGTATTGAGATCAATATATTCCTTAAGCCATGTAGACTGATTAAATTTGAGAACTCTATAAATTTTGACAAGATTGAGTCCATCTAAATCTACTTCTAGTATGTAACCAATGGGCGAATCATCCGGAACATTAAACCTTTTTGTAATTCTCAATCATTAACAGCATATCAACGCCAGTGAGGAGTTCCAATCTCACTTTTGTATATTTGAGCATAGCATCCCATGTCAAGCCAGAAGTGGTGTAGTAGTGTGCGGGGTCAAGATCATAAGCCTTGAGACATTGTTTTCGAAAACTTTCGCAGACATCAGCCAGCAACAGCACGTCTATCTTCATGTATAGCTTTACATAGTCACCAAAAGTCTTAAGATTAAACGCAGGCCATACATGTTGTGCGTGTGCATAATCCTTATCAGATATTGATCTTTTGGTGGCAACTGACGTTCTTTTAGTTTGTCTCTCGAGTCAAGGTATTCATAAGGAAAAACACCTTTCCTCGTAAGAAGCTCAATTTTCTCTCTTTCGATACCAGAAAATACAGAATTTACAATTTTATAAATAGTGAGGTATGATTCTAACTTTTCCAAGGAAGAGGCCACGAATTAAAATGAATCTATGAATCTCAATTTTATTTGAGTTTTCTCAACATACCTTGTGAATGAAATATACTTTTCTTTATTCAATGTCGAAACTTTAACTTTACGATCAAATTGTGTAGCAACATCCCGAATAATGAAGTGAGCATCGTACCCACTTAAGTTGTGAAACACAACTGGTATGGTCCGCGAATCCTGATATTCTAGGTTACATTGCTCGTGCGCTGGACCACGGTATATACCTGTCAGGTGACAGTGATCACGGAATTTCTTCATTGGTGGATGTATATTATCTGCAATTCCAGAGCAAACCACTTTGCTGCTTCCACATCTTCAGGGCAGGACTCATAGAAAGACAGTGACTCGTCGTAACTGCACTTGAGGTACTATCCTATGTCACAAACCTCATGCCTTGGAAACACCTCAGTATTTGATGTTCTTTCCTGGTCTTCCACAGGTTTTAGCATAGACTCACAATCTGCGTAGATGATGAATGGAACCTTCTCTCGATGCTTCAAGTTTTGAAATTCGATGATATTTTTTCCGGGGTTTGGTAATACAATTTTGCAGTCATTTAATTTTTTGCAATCTTCACTGTGTGCAATCAACTTTTCTTCAGATAAAAACTAGTGTAGACATCGATCACAAATATATTTTCTGTGTTCTTTGCAGATAGTTGTCTGCTCACTAATCGGAAAAGATTTTTCACCCGTTCATAATGAAAATTAAACGACTGTGTTCTGCTATCTGTGACTGTGTTCACTAAAAGTTTTATGAATGAGTGTAAGGTCCATACTGAGTCTTTTCCACAAAATCTTTCATTTATTGTAGGATCGGGTATCTCACATAGTTTTTAAACCAAAGTTTCAAATCTGTAGCATAGTATATTTCTTCATTTTTGGATTTGAAAGTCTTGTCATCAGGTGTCTCCTTACCGATCTTCAGATAGTATGTAAGGAACACCGCGTTCACCTTTAAAGCCCTGTGTTCGCGCAAGGCCTTGTTCACTTCAGCAATAAATAGTATTTTAGCATCATCCAGGAAAGCAAGAACATTTTTGTGAACAAGTTTGGCTGCAACACATGTCTTCATTCTGATATCAAACGCTTTGTCACAGTCAATCCACGTGACTCGATTGCTGATGTCATCACGTTTTATTCTTTTATTCTGCAGACCACTTTCATTTCTACTGAGCAAATCAAAACGAGCCTTGAGACATGCTAATTTTTCAGTTATATTAAGGCACTCGTTTTTCCATTTATTGACTTTGTCCAGCTCTATATTACCAGACGATGATGATGATGATGAAATCAGGTTTGAAGCTTCCTCGATCATAGAAACAAGTTTAATACACTCGTTGAGCAGCATCTTTACACCTATTCTAGGAGGTATTATTAAATATCCTTGAACTTTACTTCAATTACCACTTCAATATTTTGATGTTAACCACTTTGCAATTTGAAATAGAATGATTGAGCTCAAGCTCTGAGGCCTTCTTTTATTGGCTGCTACTACTCAAACTTCGTATTGGAAGTACTAAAGCTTTTCCCCTTCCACTTTTTTTTGTTCTTTTCTTTAGCTTACTCTTCACTTTCTCTATTGCTCACTATTTAGTTTTAATATTAATCACTTCACTGCCGAGAATGAACTGATTGCGCTTCGCTGTAGTCCGCCTTTATAGGCCGTTACCATCTCTCTACCTACTCTTCTACAAAGTTTGAACCGGAAATTTGACCTGTCTAGAAATTTCTAGAAAGTTTTACCGGAAGTTCACACCAATTATATATACTGATAGGGTTTGACCACTTGGTTGATACATTGAGAGTGTAGGTCGGTAAGGTAGGAATCTACATTATCGACCGAGACAGGCAGAAATGGCAGATTCCTACCTTACCGACTGACGGTAATGCAAATTTCTACTTTATCGACTGATAGTAGAACAGATTTCCATCTCGCCTACTGACGGCAATGCAGATTTCTACCTTGCCGACTGATAGAGAAACATTTTCACCTTACCCGCTGCTACTAATGCAGATTTCTACCTTAACAACTGATGGTAATGCAGATTTCTAACTTGCCAACTCAAATATTCGACCTCCAACTGTTTACCAGCTGATGGTAATGCAGGTTTTTACCTTACCGGCCGACAAGGCACGACTTCCAACTGTTTACCGACTGATGGTAATGGAGTTTTCTACCTTACGACTGAGTGTCTCACCTATAACGGTTTTACCGACTGATAATGACTGACCGACTGATAGAAACTGACGGTGACGTCATCTGTCGGTGGCAGCTTGAACTACGTAGTAGTGCTCCGGAACCGGCCTAGCTATACTGCTATTATTTTTCTAATAATTGTTATTTGACATTTTGTACTGTTTTTAACCTCCTTATAATATATATTAATGTGTATCAAATCTGAATAAAGAATGGCTCAGTTTGTTTTTTGAAGAATTCTTTTCAATTTTACTCGTTGCGTTCTGTTAAAAATAACTTGTATGTTGAACAAATTTCAAACTAATTGTTTCTATCAAAATTCATCGAATATAATTTTGGTGAAGTCTACACTGCTGGCGCCGGCAACGAACGACCTAGCCGATGCCGACAAGGAAGCTGTTTGTCGACTGTTTTTCATGATAAGCGAAATATAGTCATGCAGATACTTGAAAATTTCATTTTTATGGTCAAAACTGTTGAAAATCATGTTCTTAAAAATGAAAATAATCTGTTAGCTTTTTTTTCATGAAAATGCAGGGAGCGTACACAAAGTATTTTCGGTGTGAATAGGAACTTCGTTAAACATAAGGGTACATTAGGGTACAGTACACGTCAGAAATATCAGGATCTGCAGTTGGTTGTTCGATTTCGAGAAAACTTTGTGAAATTGTAATACTATAAAAAAGAAATGTCAGCCCTTAAGGATTTTCGAAAATTCTCAAAATTACGAAAGTTATTCCATGTTGAATTTTGGAGTTACATTTTTTTGAATTATTGATATTTATAGAAACGCTGATTGGATTTTGATCAAATTTGGACATGTTAATGTTAAAATAATATATTTCAAGAATATAATACAATTGATAAAAAAAAACTTTTTGCCCGGAAAAAAGTGAAAAAAAATTTTGATTTAATTTATCGTGAATTACTCCCCTCTTAATTTTTTTAAAATATCGATACAATGATTCCTTGTGAAATCACCTATCTTTTAACAAAAAATTCATGGAGACTCTTATAGGTCCCAAGATATCGTCATACTAGCGAGACCGTGCGCCGCCTCTCCACTGCGGTGCGGTGTCAGTATCCTGACCCGCAAACAATTGAACCTGCTACTTTGTACGTTTCACCATTCTTTAACCATCAAATACGGTTTTATTTTTTCTATTGTCTATTGTCTGCACTCTGTTTTATTATCACTGATCGGTTTGAATGAGTGAAAGCTTCGGGTACCCGTAATTGTTTGAGCTTTGTCAAACCGATTGTTCAAGCTCCGAGCTTTTCTGTTGTGCTCTTTTTGTGAACAAAATATCAACTTGATATTCGGCAAAGCACTAGTGCCCCACTCGTATAAATCTCTGGCTGTCAAAATCTGTTTGTTACTTGGCCGTTGAAGACTAGCTCGTGCAGCTAAGAGAAAGAGAAAGAGAAAGAGAAAGAGAAAGAGAAAGAGAAAGAGAAAGAGAAAGAGAAAGAGAAAGAGAAAGAGGAAGAGAGGTTATTCAAATAACTTTTTTAATTGGCATTTAATTAATTGAAATTGAAAACTACTGGTGTGAATATAATTTATAATTTAAATTAATTTTGATTCTTAAATTTTATATAATTCACGTTTTTTTTCTTCTTGTATTTAGTTATAGAGGAAGAGAATTTTGAATTTTGAACACAATTTTGATTATTTGCTTTTATTTAATATTATTAAGTTTATAATTATCAAATGGAAGCTTTAATTATCGTCATTCCTTACATTCAAAATATAAAGAATGCGAGGAAATAGAAACGACAATGAGAAAAATGGATCTAAAATAGAAAGGAAATTGGAAAAAGTTTCTCAGAACTGGAAGAGTTGACGTTTCATTCGGATTTCATCGATCTTTCGATCTTAGGAATGAAAAGTTTCCTGCATCAAGCTTCAATCTTTGAATCTAAACGTATTAGAGTTTTTAATCATTTATTTCTGAGTAAAAAATAATTCGAATATTTATATATTGATAATATTTTTATTAAGTTTAATAATATTTATGAAAATATCACTATTTTGAATTTTCTAGTTTGAGTTTGTAGTACATTATGTCGATTATATTTTTATTAAAAAAAAAAAATGTTTTACAGTTAAACATCCAGAAGTTGTTGAACCAATTGAAAAATTTTGAATTTTTTTAATATTTCTAGGAAAAAAACTTCTTGAAGAACAAGAAGAAATCAGCCTTAGCCCGGATTTGAACCCGAAACATCACTCGACAGGAGTGGTGCGTTAACTACGTATAGCGGCGTTCCAAGTTCAAATCCGGACTGAGTTAGATTTTTTCTCATTCTTCAAGATTTTTTAATAATTTGTCTGTATGAATCGAAAAGTTTCGAATTTTCTAAATTGTATATTCAATGTATATTATTAATTGGTAATGTAATGATGACTTGGCTTTAAAATGAGATCAAGAAATTCCCCTTACATCCCATACACATCCACACTATCCTACTAGCCCTCCCATCATTTACCCTACATCCTGAACTCTTCCTTTTATTCTTACTTCCCCACCCACATTCCCCCGACACTCCCCTCACTTCCCCACCCTAAATTCTCCTACTTACCCTCCTTCTTATTTCTTGTCACTTCTTCTATTTTCTCTCCCCTCATTTCCCATCACTTCACCTAATTCCCCTCCCGTCATTCATCCCAACTCCTCTTTTCTAATTTCCCATTACTTCCCCTACACCCCCTTCCCTTATTTCTCCTTACGTCCCCTACCACCCACTTACCCTACGCCCTCAATTCCTGTTACTTTCCCTTACAGCCCCTACCACCTTACTTCCCCTATTTGCTACCTTTTCACCTTCACTAGTTCTCCTCCCTCACTTCCCCACTTTTCTACCTATTCTTTCTCCTACTTCCCCTCATTTCACATACTTTGCCTCCACTCATTTTTCTTGAATTTCTCTACTTGCGCTCCACTCATTATCCATTATTTGCCCTACTTCCCCCACCCTCACATATCATCAGCTACCCTTAATCCCCTTCCCTCATTTAATATTACTTCCTCTACTTCTCCCCTCATCTCTCTTGAAGCCCTCTACCTCCTATTAACCCTAGGCCCTCACTTACCTTCAAGTACTTTACCCCTTACAACCCCTGGTTACCATTCCTTCACTTCCACTATTCCCCCTCTCGCAGTTCTTCTACTTCCACTCCCTTTATTCCCCCCCCCCCTCATGTCTCCTAACTTCTTCTACTTGCCCATCACTCATTATCATTACTTTCCCTACTTCACTCACTTCACATATAGTCATTTCTCCTCACTCCTCTTCCTTACTTTCCCTACTCTGACTATCCATCACTTCCCCTGGATCCCTTTCCCTAATATACCATCACTTCCCCCACTTCTCCTACGCTCATTTTTTTCTAACGTCCCCTATTCTACGTTATTCTACATCTTCTCTTCTCTCAGTTACCATCCCCTCACTTTCACTCGTTCCCCCTTCCTCACTTCTTCTACTTCCTCTCCCTTTATTTCATGTACACTGCCCCCATTTCTCCTAACTTTTCCTACTTGCCCTCCATTCATTATCATTACTTTCCCTACTTCACCTACTTCACCTACTTCACCTTCAGTCATTTCTCCTAATTCCTCTCCCTTACTTTCCCTACTCTTACTATCCATCACTTCCCCTAGATCCCTTTCCCTAATATACCATATCTTCCCCCACTTCTCCTCCGCTCATTTTTTTCTTACGTCCCCTACCCTACGTTATTCTACATCTTCTCTTCCCTCAGTCACCACCCCCTTACTTCCACTTGTCCCCCCTCCCACACTTATTCTACTTCCTCTCCCTTAATTTCGAATACATTCTCCTCATTTCTCCTAACTTTTCCTACTTGCCCTCCACTTATTATCATTACTTTCCCCACTTCACCTACTTCACCTTCAGTCATTTCTCCTAACTCCTCTCCCTCACTTTTTCTACTCTTACTATTCATTACTTCCCCTAGATCCCTTTTACCAATATCCAATCACTTCCTCCACTTCTCCTTCGCTTATTTTTTTCTTACGTTCCCTACCCTACGTTATTCTACATTTTCTCATCCCTCAGTTAACATCCCCTCACTTGCACTAGTTCCCTCTCACCTTCAGTCATTTCTCCCAACTCCTTTCCCTTACTTTTGTTACTCTTACTATCCATCACTTTCCCTAGATCCCTTTCCCCAATACACTATTACTTCCCCCACTTCTCCTTCGCTCATTCTTTTCTTACGTCCCCTACTCTACGTTATTCTCTTCTCTTAGTCACCATCACCTCACTCCCACTAATTGCCCCTTCCTCGCTTCTTCTACTTTCTCTCCCTTTATTTCGTGTACACTCCCCTCATTTCTCCTAACTTTTCCTACTTGTTCTACACTCATTATCATTACTTTCCCTACTTCACCTTTAGTCATTTCTCCTAACTCTTCTCCCCTGCTTTTCCTACTCCTACTATCCATCACTTCCCTTAGATCCCTTTCCCTAATATAGCACTACTTCCCCCACTTCTCCTCCGCTCATTTTTTCTTACGTCCCCTACCCTACCTTACTCTACATTTTCTCTTCCCTCAGTTAACATCCCCTCACTTCCACTAGTACCCCATCCCTCAGTTTTCCTACTTCCTCTCCCTTCATTTCGCATACACTCCCCTCATTTCTCCTAACTTTTCCTGCTTGCCCTCCACTCGTTATCATTACTTTCCCTACTTCACCTACTTCAATTTCAGTCATTTCTCTGAACACCTCTCCCTTACTTTCGTTACTCTTACTTTCCATCACTTCCCCTAGATCCCTTTCCCCAATACCTCATTACTTCCCCCACTTCTCGTCCGCTCATTTTTTTCTTACGTCCCCTACCCTACGTTATTCTACATCTTCTCTTCTCTCAGTTACCATCCCCTCACCTTCACCAGTTCCCCTTTCCTCACTTCTTCTACTTCCTCTTCCATTGTTTCGCGTACACTCCCCTCATTTCCCCTGACTTTTCCTACTTGCCCTCCACTCATTATCATTACTTTCCCTACTTCACCTACTTGACCTTCAGTCATTCCTCCCAACTCCTCTACTTTTGCTTCCACTAGTTCCCCCTCCCTCACTTTTCCTACTTCCCCTCCCCTGATTTCGCCCACGTTCCACTTATTTCCCTTACAACTCCCCTAATTTCCCCTAACAACATCATTCTACTTGCTTACCTCACGTCCCCTTCCATAATTTTCTCTTCTTCCCCTCCATTCATTTCCCCTCACTTGCCATAACTTTCCCTGCCTCCTCCCTCATTTTCCTCATTTTCGATACTTACCTGCCCCTCCCACTCCCTACTTCCATCATTTCCCCTACTTACTCTTCTCTCATTTCCCCTCACCTCCCCTATTTTGCCTCCCCTAATTTTCCCATCACTCCTCTACTTCCCCTACTTGGAAAAAGTACGACGAATGGATGGATGGAAAGGCGAACACCCGACCATCCAAGAAAAAAAAAGTAAAATAAGGACGACCCTACTAAGCATGAATCTTGCGTCAACCATCAATAGTGACGTTCCCGGTTCAAATCCAGGCCGAGGCAGATTTTTTTTCGTTCTGAAAAAAAATGATTTGTTTGGAAGAATTGAAAATTTTTGAAATTTTATGATTAAAGTACATTACTAATTGGCAATTCAATAATCGTAGTTTTAAAATGCGTATAAAAAATGAAACATAAATATATATCGTTTTTTTTCTTTTTTTTATGCACAAATTTTCTCTAAATCTAATTGAATTCCATTTTCGATTCGTGGAGATGAATATTCAAATAGAATATCAGATTCATTTTAGGAGACACTTAGGTGATTGCAAACACTCGATTCGGAATTGGAAGTACTTTGAGGGGCATCCTGGTCGAGGAAAAGCGGTCGCAGAAGGCCCCTCGATATCTCCCAAACTCAGTGACCTGATTCAATTGTAGATCGACATTCGCAGTTGCGTATTTAGAATCTTATATTCGATTACATACATTGCGCTTTTATTGATTTCTAACAATTAAATTTATTTCAGTTTATTCTTTTATTTAGTAGAAAATTTAGCGCGCTTATTGATTTAAAAAATTTTTTTGCTTGATTATCAAATTAAAATATATATAAAATTTATTTAAGTTTCATTATTTATATACTAGCAGAAATAGCGGGCTACGCGCGCTTATTAAGTGTTTTTTATTTTGATTGGCAATAATAGAAAAAGTATGAAAAATCAAAATCCCGACACCATGGAACTCCCAAAAAATTTCCGAATTAAATAAATTGCTTTTTGATAAATCTTATTTATTAATTAAAAATACAATAATGAAATATTTTGATTCAAAAATATATATTTTTTAAATTTTCAATGTTTTTTTATTTTATATTCTATTTTTGTAATTGCTTTTTAAATTAAAATCAAAATTGCGATTCTAGCACAAAATTAACTCACTGCTTCCTTGGACTGTGGTATGTTTGTAGACCGACTCCCTTCCCTTACTCCCGTGCCGCGTGATCGCACTCTTCACCCAACTGTAACTTCGGTAAATTTTGTTCAGAATCGTCAATATTAGCTAAATCAAGTTGAAAATCAACATTTATCTTCAAAATTAGCTATAGAATATGAATAAAGTATTACTTTTAAATATCAACCCCATAAGTCTGTTTTACAGGCTCCCAAAAAAAACCATACGTGAAAAAATGGGTTTTGCGAGTTTTTGGCGCTAAATGTGATTTCTTGCGGTTTTTCAAAGGCAAATTGTTTCTAATACATAAAATACAACTTTATACTATTAGATGTTTACATAAATGGTTTGAATAATTTAATATTGTTTTTAGCAATTTTCTCTTAGAATAGAGATATAAAGTCGCGGTTTTCACAAAACTTTTCCACTCGTTGTATAATTTTTAATTAAAGTAAAGTTAAGGTTAATTAATTTTAAAATAATGTTTGCACCATTTTTTGTTGTTGTTAATAATATTCTCTTTGAATAATGCTAGAAATTGCAGGGGTTTTTCTGCATTTTTCAACTTTTGTCCATTGTTCAATTAAAGTGAAGTAATAATGAATTTGAGTTGATAATTACTAATAGTCTTTTTGCTAAAATAATATTACTATTTGTTCCTATCTAAGAAGTCAAAGAAAAGCTCAAAGTTTTAGAAAAATCCGCAACTTTTCAGCTCTTATCTAAGGAAAGATAGTTATAAAAACAAATGGTTTTGAAAATTTCAAAAAAAAACTGCAACTTTCTAGCATTATTCGAAATGGACATTATGAAAAATTATGATAAATTGTTCAAACAATCAATTTTGTTAACCTCACTTAATTTTTTACCTCACTCTAATTGAAAATTTGACAAAAAATGGTGAATTTGTAAAAAAAACTGCAATTTTCTAGCATTATTCTAATAGAATGAAATGTAAAATGATAATAAATTGTTTAAACAATTATGTCTGTCAACATTAATCATGAGTACACTCTAATGGAAAATTGGACAAAAAGTGGAAAATTTTTGAAAAAACTGCGAATTTCTATCTCGATTCTAAAAGAAAATTGCTAAAAACAATAATAAATTATTTAAACAATTTTTCTAAACATATCATTATCAGTATGAAGAAGTATTATATGTATTAGAAACATTTTGTTTTATAAAAAACCCAAAAAATCATAACAAGCGCCAAAAAATCGCAAAACCCATTTTTTCATTTATGGGGATTTCTTGGGAACCCATAAAAAAGACTAATGGCGACGATATTCAAAAAGTAATATTTTATTCATATTCTATGGCTAATTATGAAGAGAAATTTCAAGTTTCAACTCGATTCACCTAATATTGACGATTCTGAATGAAATTTACAAAACTGTCTTTTTTTCTTATGGGAAATACGTGATAAACTTTATGGGGCTTGCGTATTTTACAATTAAAAATTCAGAAACAGGCACTTTGAATTGCAACATTAAAAAAATTAATACTATTAAGGTGAAAAACTGAAAAATTGAACAAAATGTTATGAAGTTAATAATTGATGTTCTTTTGTCAATCAGGGTAATTAATTAATTAATTAATTAATTTTCTATGCTGGATATTGGCGATTACTGGTCCAGTAATTTTCTGAGGAAACGGAAAAAAAATCTGCCTCGGTCCAGATTTGAACCGGGAATGCCAATATTCACGAGTGGAGCGTCAACCAATTGCGCCACCGGGGCTCGAGCAGATAGTTTCTCGTTTCTTCTTCATCCACAGGGCGATGGGAATCTGCATCTTTGCAATCTGTGAAATTTTAGTGATTATTTATAGTCTGAATAAATTCATCGAATCTGAATATAATTTAATAATTAATGTTATTTTGTCGACCAGGGCAATAAATTAATTAATTTTTTATTTTAGATATTGCTAATTATTGGTCACATAATTTTCCGGAAAAACGAGGAAAAATCTACCTCGGTCCGGATTTGAACCGGCAACGCCAGTATTCACGAGTGAAGCTTCAAACAATTACGCCACCGGGGCTCGAGCTGATAGTTTCTCGTTTCTCCTAAATCTACAAGACGATACAAGTCTGCATCTTTGTGACCTGTGAAATTTTAGTGATTAATTCTAGTCTGAATAAATTCACCACATCTGAATATAATTTAATAATTGATGTTATTTTGTCGACCAGGGTGATTAATTAATTAATGTTTGATGTTGGATATTGCCGATTACTGGTCAAATAATTTTCTGAAAAAACGAGGAAAAATCTGCCTCGGCCAGGATTTGAATCGGGAACACCATTATTCACGAGTGGAGCCTTAACCAATTACGCCACCGGGGCTCGAGCAGATAGTTTCTCGTTTCTTCTTTATCCACAGGACGATGCGAGTCTGCTTATTTGTAATATGCGAAATTTTAGTGATTATTTCTAGTTTGAATAAATTCACTGAATCTGAATATAATTTAATAATTAATGTTATTTCGTCGACCAGCAAAATTAATTAATTTATGTTTGATGTTAGATATTGCCGATCACTGGTCAAATAATTTTTCGGAGAAACGAGGAAAAATCTGTCTCAGCCCAGGTTTGAACCGGGAACGCCACTATTCACGAGTGGAGCGTTAACCAATTACGCCACCGGGGCTCGAGCAGATAGTTTCTCGTTTCTTGTATATCCACAGGACGATACGAGTCTGCTTCTTTGTAATATGTGGAATTTGAATGATTATTTATAGTCTGAACAAATTCAGAGAATCTGAATATAATTTAATAATTAATATTATTTGGTCGACCAGTGTAATTAATTAATTAATCTATTTCTGATGTCAGATATTGCCAATAACTGGTCAAATTATTTCCTGAAGAAACGAGAAAAAATCTACCTTGGCCCGGATTAGAACCGGGAACGCCACTATTCACGAGTGGAGCGTTAACCAATTACGCCACCGGGGCTCGATCAGATGGTTTCTCGTTTTTTCTATATTTACAGGACGATGCAAGTCTGCATCTTTGTAACCTGTGAAATTTTAGTGATTAATTCTAGTCTGAATAAATTCACCGAATCTGAATATAATTTAATAAAATTTATTTCATTTTAACGAAGAGGGTAATTAATTAATAAATTACCCTCGTTGACAAAATAATATTAATTATTAAGTTATATTCAGATTCGGTGAATTTATTCAGACTAAAATTAATCACTAAAAGAAACGAGAAACTGTCTGCTGGAGCCCCGGTGGCGAAATTGGTTAACTCTCCACTCGAGAATAGTGTCGTTCCCGGTTCAAATCCGGGCCGAGGCAGATTTTTTCTCATTTCTCCAGAAAATAATTTGACCAGTATTCACCAATATCTAACATCAGAAATCAATTAAAAATTTATGAACTTATGTCAATAAAAAAATACAGAGCATCCATGACAGCTTATATAAGTACGACCTGGCAATCAAAGAACCTATTACTGATAGCAATACCATAAATGATGCTCATCATGACGCGATTGTCAGATCACGGTGTTATCTGACAAGTGCCTTTTTACGACTCTTTAGAGACTTTAACGATCTTTTTCTCATCTTGTCAAGATATTGACCAAGAAATAAATAAAAATTGCCCCATAAAAAATCTATAAAATAGAGCAACCATCAAAATACAATATCGATAACACAGGATCAAGAAATCTGAACCCTTGCAACACGGACCAGACTAGGTGGGTCTTATATATTCGGGGTCGCTGAATTCAAATCCGTTGTCCATGTGGTCCCACCAGGTCAGGGTCAATGTCAATTCAAGGTCAAACCTACAAAATTCATCACTAACCAAATGAATCGGGGTACCTATAGGTTTTCGGGCTCGCTGAATTCGAATCCTTTGTCAAGGTCAGTTCAAGGTCAAACTTACAAAATTCATCACTGAACAATTAAGTGAGGGTACCTACAGGTTTTCGGGATCGCTCAATTCAAATCCGTTATCCGTTTGGTCCCATCAGGTCAGGGTCAAGGTCAATTCAAGGTCAAACCTACAAAATTCATCGCTAATTAAAAAAGTCGGGGTACCTATAGGATTTCGGGGTCGCTGAATTCGAATCCGTTGTCAAGGTCAGTTGAAGGTCAAACTTACAAAATTCATCGCTAACCAATTAGGTCAGGGTACCTATAAGTTTTCGGGGTCGCTGAATTCACATACGTTGTCCATATGGTCCCACCAGGTCAGGGTCAAGGTCAGTTCAAGGCCAAACTTACAAAATTCATCGCTAACAAAACAAGTCAGAGTACCTACAGGTTTTCGGCGTCCCTGAATTCGAATCCGTTGTCAAGGTGAATTCGAGGTCAAGCCTACAAAATTCATCGCTAAACAAATAAGGCAGGGTACCTATAGGTTTTCAGGGTTACTGAATTCGAATCCGTTATCAAGGTCAGTTCAAGGTCAAAGTTACAAACTTCATCGCTATCCAATTAAGTCAGGGTACCTATGGGCTTTCGGGGTCGCTGAATTCAAATCCGTTGTCCGTTTGGTCCCACCATGTCAGGGACAAGGTCAATTCAAGGTCAAACCTACAAAATTCATCCCTAACCAAATGAGTCAAGGTACCTATAGGTTTTCGTTGTCGCTGAATTCGAATATGTCGTCATGATCAGTTCAAGGTCAAACCTACAAAATTCATCGCTAACCAAATGAGTCAAAGTAACTATAGGTTTTCGGTGTCGCTGAATTCGAATATGTTGTCATGGTCAGTTGAAGGCCAAACTTACAAAATTCATCGCTCACCAATTAAATCAGGGTCCCTATAGGTTTTTGGGGTCGCTGAATTCGAATCCGTTGTCAAGGTCAGTTCAAGGTCAAACTTACAAAATTCATCGCTATCCAATCAAGTCAGGGTACCTATAGGGTTTTGGGGTCGCTGAATTCAAATACGTTGTCCATATGATCCCACCAGGACAGGGTCAAGGTGAGTTCAAGGCCAATCTTACAAAATTCATCGCTAACAAAATAAGTCGGGGTACCTGTAGGTTTTCGAGGTCTCTAATTTCGAATCCGTCGTCAAGGTCAGTTCAAGGTCAAACTTACGAAATTCATCGCTAACCAATCAGGTCAGAATACCTATAAGTTTTTGGGGTCGCTATTCAAATCCGTTGTCCGTTTGGTCCCATCGGGTCAGGGTCAAGGTCAATTCAAGGTCGAACCTACAAAATTCATCGCTAAACAAATAAGTCGGGGTACCTGTAGGGTTTCGGGGTCGCTGAATTCGAATTTTTCGTCAAGGACAGTTCAAGGTCAAACTTTCAAACTTCATTGCTAACCAATTAAGTCAGAATAGCTATAGGTTTTCGGGGTCGCTGAATTGAAATCCGTTGTCCTTTTGGTTTCATCAGGTCTGGGTCAATGTGAATTCAAGGTCAAACCTACAAAATTCATCGCTAACCAATTAAGTCAGAGTACACACAGGTTTTCGGGGTCGCTGAATTCGAATCCGTCGTCCGTTTGGTCCCATCAGGCCAGGGTCAAGGGCTGTTTGAGGTCGAACTTACAAAATGCATCGCTTACCAATTAAGTCAGGGTACTTATAGGTTTTAGGGGTCGCTGAATTCAAATCCGTTGTCCGTTTGGTCTCATCTGTTCGGGGTCAAGGTCAAGCGATACATTTTTTTAATTTGATCTTGAACTGACCTTGACCCTGACCTAATGGGGCCAAACGGACTCCGGATTTGCATTTAGCGACCCCGAAAATATAAGACTCAACTAGTCTGGTCCGTATTGCAAGGGTTTAGATTTTGTGGTCCTGTGTAATGAATAAAAATACGAAGAGCTGTGGAAATTGGGGTTAAAAGGGACACTACTTAGTGAAAACTACAGAGAAATCGGAAATCACTTGATGTCGGCGTGTCAAAGGTCAAAATATAGCCCGGATGGGAAAAGGGGTTAAAGACGATGGAGAGATATGCCAGGCTTCTCTTTTTGCCATTAAAACGAGTTTGATGATCGAGAGGGGCTGGAAAGAAGAAGAAAAGGAGGGCAAAGGTTAGTCGGAGAAATTCGCTATGAAGAGTACTTGAAGTCAGCTCTATCAGCGATATTCAGAACCTCCTTTTTACCCCGTTCATCCCCTTCAGTTTCCACCCTATCCACCCATTTCCCTCTTCAATACGTGCCATTCACTTTTTTTTTGTCTGACTTAATAATCAGCTTTTGGGTATACTTCCGAAAAGGTCACCCAGGAATATTGACTTGATACTTGGTCTAGGGATTCCTTTTAGACCCTAGTAGAACGCACTATAAGAATTTATGGCGCAGATCAATACAAATAAAGTTATTAATAATTTTAACTTTTGTCAAAACTTAGTTTTTTTCAATATCTCGAAAAATATTAATTTTGGAATAAAATGTTGTGCACAAAAGTTGTAGACCTCGTCAAAATGCAAATTTTTTATATTCATAATTTTCTTCTAAAATTAATATTTTTTGAGAAAAATGACAAAAATGAATTTTTAGATTTTTTTCTGGAAAAGCGGGCGTTGGAAAAGGGGGCCCAAGATCCATGGTTTTTCTTTGCCATCGGAAAATGGGGTTGGCGTAAGTAGATGCGACCGCCGAACACTTTTCCAACGACCGACCCCTTTTCTAGCGCCCCCTTTTCCAACTAAAAATCTGAAAACTCATTTTTGTCATTTTTGTCGAAAAATAATAATTAAAAAATATATATAGCTATAAAAAATATGTGTAGCGACGAGATCTACAGCTTTTGTGAACAATATTTGTTATCAAAATCAATATTTTTCGAAATTATGAAAAAAAATTGATTTTCAAGAAATGTCAAAATTATTAATAACTTAATTAATATTGATCTGCGCCAAACATCGAAAAATCTATCTAATCTCTCGAAAAATAGAGGCCAGTTTTTCCTTTTTTTTGTTGGCCCAATCTATTGAATGTGGAAAATGGTAGTCGAAAAATGCTTTAAAAATTTTTTTTTCTTGAATTTTTATGAATATAATAATATAATTGTTATGAATATCGCTATATAATGTAAATAAAATTATGATTATTTAATACCACCCCCATAAGTCTGTTAAATAGGGTCCCAAAAAAAGCCCATAAGTGAAAAAATGGGTTTTTCGTGTTTTTGGTGTTAATATTTAATTTTCTATGGTGAAAATGATTGTTTATTTAAAATATGTGATTTAAAATTTGTGATTGTTTAAATAAGCATGATTGTTAACTTGCATTAATTATTACCTCATTAAGTGAAAAGTGGACAAAAAGTTTAAGAGTTCAGAAAAACCTGGAACTTTTTAGCACTTATCTAAGAGAAGATGGTTATAAACAATAATAAATTGTTTTTGTCAACTTGCATTATTTATTACTTTACCAAGTAAAAAGTGGGTGAAAAGTTGAACATTTCAGAATAAAGCTCAACAATATTGCATTAATCAAGAAGAAGATGGTTATAAACAATAATTTGTTTAAATAATTATTTTTGGTAAATTGAAATAATCACTAACTCACCTCATGTGAAAAGTAGAAAAAACAGTTGTAAATTTCAAAAAACCGCTACTTTCTAGCATTATTCCAATTGAATAATAGTAATAACAATAAATTTTTTGAACAAATAATTTTGTTAACTTTGATTAATTATTCAACTCGCTCAAAGTGAAAAGTGAACAAAAAGTTGAAAATTTCAGAAAAAACTGCAATTTTCTAGCATTATTCTAAGAGAATATTATTCTGTCATAGCGTCTACTGAGAAAAAATGACTTGTGATATATGATGAATATAACATATCCTTTCTCAAACGTGTTTACTAAAGAGCTTTTAATTCGAATTTTTTGTTTCTCAAGTATCTTACTCTAATAATAAAGTTTTTCTTTTGATCCAACGTTATATATGATGATATTTTTCACCCTTGTTCGAAACAGCGCGCGTGACATTTAAATTTTTACAAAACATCTTCAACAAATACATAAGAGACTTACCAACAAATATTTTTAAATTCAAGCTTTTCAAGCAGAACAATTCCAAGCTTGTCCTCTCGAAAATAAGAGTATATTCCTAATACATTGAATACTACTCAATACTATTGAATAGATATTAAAATACATTTTTCAAAACAATCAATTATTGATTTTATCAATTTTCTCTTTGAATAGAGTTAGGAAGTCGCGTTTTTTCCAATCTTTTCAACCTTTCAGTTAGAGCGAGGCAATAATCAATATTTTTTCTAAAATTTCGCACTTTTTGTCTACATTTTAATAAGAGTGAGGTAATTATTAATTTTATTCAACAAGCATTTGCATTTGTTCACACAATTTATTCTCATTCTCAATAATATTCTCTCAAAAAGAATAAGAATGTCGCATTTTTCTAAAATATTAATTGATAATGAATAATGCAAGCTTACAAACATGATGTTCTAAAAACTTATTATGTCTTATAGCTTTCTTCTATTAGGGAAGTGATACAAAGTTCCTGGTTTTTCTGAAATTTTCAGCCTTACTTTGACCTTTTAGTCATTGAAAATAAATCGTTTGTCGGAAAATTTTATTTTTCTATTTTTAATGTTGTTTTTCAATGAATGAAACAAAAACTGCGCGTCCTATCAAAAAGTAATCAATAACAAATTTGTAGACCTTTTTTGGGCGTATACAGCATAATTTGACAGAAAAATAGATTTTCCGATTTCGCATTATTTTTCTGTGTGGTTAAAACCAGAACCATTGGTCAAAAGATTGGAATTTTCGATTCTTGAAAAAACTTCGGAAAGTTGTTACGATAATCCTGGAGGATTTTTAGAAAGAAACGTTATTTTGTCTCTTGACTTTTTTCATATTGTGGGTTTTGTGGCTTAAAAATTTCATTTTCATTTGTGTTTTTGAATTTTGCAAATGCTATATCTTTGATAATTTTCTCTTCATCCAGAAAAGTCGTGAAGATAAATTGTTCGAATTTTCGAGCACTACGAAAAAAAGTACATAGAATTTCTGAATATGAATAAAAATTATCTTGATAGTATTACAAATGCTCTTTTTGAATTTTCATCGAAAACAGTTGGCTAACAAATTTGACATTCAGTTTTCGATACTAAAAGAGTGTGCCAAGGGCCAATTTAATATTCATTCGTTTAAAAATTGTACACCAATCTCATACCTTTTCTGATGAGAACGTGAAAATATAAAAATATCGTTAAAAAAAGACAACAAACAAACATACATAAAATCTGTGTGGATGATTACAATTTTGACATTCCGATTAAAATTTTATATGAAAAGTTTTCTGATTTTAAAAAATGGTTATGAAATCTTCATTAATAATTATAGTATTTCTTTACATTATTTTATCAAACTTTAAATGATTCTAAAGTCATATAAAAAATTGATAGCCATGTCAAATATAATGTTGGATGAATAAAAAAAGACTTATACTCCAAAATTTACCTGTTCGAGTGATATTTGGTGTCACTCAATGAAAAAAATTAACTTATAAGATAAAACATGTTTTTAATTTGAGGGTTTGATGCCTCTTCCATAAAATCTTGAACACGTATTATAATCTTCAATAACTCTGAACGCTCTATAGGTAATAAATTTACCAGATAAGGAAAACTCTCGCATCTAAGATCAACAATCTTTTCTGTTTCACTATATTTATTTTAACGAATAACAAATTAGCTGTTATTTGGTAGAAGTCATAATATTTACTACATGTGGCAGTCGTTTATCGCGTCAGTTTATACGACATTTTTGAAAAAGATCAATTTCTGTTCTCTGTCTTCGTGTCTACTGAAAAAGAATGAAGATTCATACTAAAGTTTTATTCCTCGCGCTAGTGGGTGTCCTGCACTTTGAAAGTAAGTGTAACATAATTGTAAAATTATTATATGTGATGAATATGACATAAACGTTCTAAAACTTGTTTACGTAAGAGCTTCTAATTAAAAAAGATATCTTTTTCAAGTGTCCAGCTTCAACATTGAAGATCTTTTTTTGATCTTGCATTATATCTGATGAGGTTTCACTTTATTTTGATATATGTCAACTGTCTAATATTACGGAATGTTCCGAAATGTTCACCCATTCAGAGCTCGCCCACGGCTAGAATTGAGAAAAATTCGATAATATTTCCCCTTCCTCTATACTTGACCGGTTATTCTTAAGAAATATTCCTGAATACAAAACAGTGCCTACTATACAAACGAATCGGAAAAATGCTTCACATGGTGCTATTTAAAATTATAAACCGCGAACCTGGAACATTTCAAACTAAATTCACGTAAATTTCGAAAAAATATTAACAACTGTGGAGTTCATGACAGAAAATTGCATAAATTTCAATTTGAAATATCGAGTGCATGGGCATCCTGAAAAACCTTGGGAATGAACGCTATTCTCGTATCTATGTGGGATGGCTCGACTTACCGTGGATATGTCCGGCCTCAAGCCATTACACATGCACCCATGTTCCTGAAGCCTGCTGAAGAGATTACTGGCTATTATTATTATTTGCCTATAAAGGAGAATAATCGTTATTTTTACTATTCTAACTATCTCGTGGACCATGACCCAATAATTCCTCACTTACCTGATCTTCATACACCAAGGCACTGTTGGATGAAAATAAGAAGCTACCATCCTCGCCAAGTTAATTATTACAAACTATTTTCAGGGGATAATTTTCAATATTACCATGTAAATGCACATCATCATACAAATGGAAGCATAGATGGAAATGACGGTTTCTCAGACAAAAATCATATATATATATATAACAGTGCCCAACAAGGGGATGTACAGATCATCTTTACGAAAATCATAATGAGAGTTATGGGATAAATTATGCTTGTGAATGTCAAGACGAAAGTGACGATTTCAAAGAGCCGTCAAGTTTATTTTGTTAATTCACGAAATTTACCTGCAGCAATATGTTCACTTAGTTTTTTCTATGATCTTGTTCTGTAATTACATGCGTAAGCTGTATGAATAAGAATTGGTTATATGGGCTAAAATAAAAAGTATGTATCATTCGATTTTGAATTGAATGAAGAAAAGATATTCCAGATCAACATAAAAAATTTTTTTTTTCATTTATAATAATTACATTAAGGAGATAAATAACGATTTGCGAAATTAAGAAGTATGATTTTATTTTATTACTATAATTTTCTGTATCAAGTCACAATCTACTGATCTTAAAAATGTCCGGTATTTTATTAGTGAAAATAACAATTAAATCTACTTTTCGAGGTTTCAAAGATGAAAATTAAAATGCAATTGTTATTTTTCCTTATATTACAATCAATTAAGCTGATAAATAATTACCAGAATAAAATTGCTATCTTATTGATTTTTTCGCTTCGCTAGATTGTAGATACATAATATTTGCAGAAGCGCACGAGGATTCAATATTATTTCAGAGATTGCAAGGAAGTTTAATAAATTTTCTAAACATATTATAACATTTTCATAAATTTCAATGAATTTCCCAAGAATGAATAGTGTTTGTAGGATTCAAAGAATTTAAAGAGGTTTCAGAATATTTTGGGCGATTTCATAGAATTAAGTCTAATATTAAACGGCGATTATATCTTATAAATAATTCCTCGTTACAGTATATTGTTCAGAAAACTTAATTTACAAAGAAATAGGCATTAGTTGAAATAAGTGATATATAAATAATATATTCCGGCAAGTAACAAGTGCACAACAATATAAATTTAGAATAAATTTTCGTTGACCTTTTTTCACCAGTCATTAAAAATTATTTTTCATATCAAATTTTGATATAAAATCATGACCCACGTATTTAATTCTAGCATTTCTTTCCTCTATAAATTTTCAATCAAAAATTGAGAATCAACTTGGAAGGCAAAGACGGAATCTCAGTTAAATATTAAGATAAGTCACTACTATCATTGCTAATAATCATGAACTTTTGCAATTCAATCATCTTTCGTGTCGGGGGGGTGGGGGATTATGAACTTTCTATGCCAGCAATTAAACTTCGTTAAAACACTTTATCCTCTCAATTTGGCTGAAAATTTAAAAATTCAAATTGGAAAATCTGAATTTTATCTCAGCATGCTTTTTGCTCTTTGTTTACTAAAATAGCTCCTCTAGAAAGTCCACTATTACATTTATATTTCAATAATTATGCTTCAAGTTAAATATACATGTACATATGTGTATGAGTATGCATGTATGCATATACATGTATGTATATATGCATATGTATATTCCCAATGTCATCTTTCACAATTTCAAATTTCTTTGAGGGGGGGGGGATTTTCTCTGTTCACAATATTGTATGGAGCTTTTCAATAGACTTCAATGATCTGACAGAATTTCAAACCCATAAGGATATTTTGGGACGTTTTTTAAATCTCATATTCCAAGAAGTATAGCATTTCATGAAATTTTCACGGCATTTTATGATACTTCATTAGGTATTACACAGCATTTCATAAAGTTTTTCAATTTGATTGAAATATTTCCAAATTTGAGAGAATTTTTGGGTGTTTAAGATATCTGAAATAATTCTAACGAATTCTCCAAATGATGCAATGACGGAAAGGACTTCGAAGAGCATAAAGGGGTTTCGATTCCTTTTTCTTGTATTCCCCAACGGGCAATATCGCCACTTGCAAAAATACACAGACAATTTCCTGTCGCCAGTCTAAAATTTCACTTCTCAGAGAGAGGTCGAATCAGGCGCTTTCGTTAAAAAAAAAACACTGACTGCACAGTTAGTTAACTGGTCCATTCTCTTTGCCCGATTATTTTTGCAATATTTTTCCGTAAACGTACTGTTAAAATTTCTTTCTTTCCTTTATGAATTTCCAACCAAAAATTGAGAATCTACTTTGAGGAGAAAGGCGGAATCCCAGTGAAAGATCAAGATAATTCACTAACATTATTGTTAATAATAATTATGAACCCTTTTAATTCAACCATCGTAAGTGTCGGGTGGGGGGGTGAGATTATAATCTTCATATGCCAGAAATTAAACTACGTTAGAACATTTCATTCTCTCAATTTGACTGAAAACTCAAAAATTGAAATTGGAAAATCTGTCTTCTATTTAAGAATGCTTTTTGCTCTTTGTTTACTAAAATGACTCTTCTAACATAATGATATTCGACTCACAAAACAAAATTCACGCATAAAGGTGGTAGTTGGGTGTACAATTTAAACCAAGAATAATGCAAACAATAAAATAGCCTCGGAATGGACTGAAACTTTGATTGACGAAATGCATACACACGATACACGTAAAGTTCGAGTTTCAGGCGATGAATGGAGACTGGGTGTTTGGAATGGTAGAGAAGTGTATGATCCTACACAGAGAGGAAATCCTTACTTTTTTCGTATGATCTCGTCTCACGCTAAGTTAGCATAAACTATATCATACTATGACAGTATACATCCTTACTATTTTAGTAAGGATCCATACTAAGATGATAAGGGTCCACACTAAAATAGTAAGAATGTATACTATCATAGTATGATATAGTTCATGCTAACGTAGCGTGAGACGGGATCATACGAAAAAAAGTAAGAATTTTCTCTCGGTGTGGAATAAAATAGTGGAAGGGGGGTTGAATTAAGGAGGTGGAAAGAAGAAAGAAGGGAGTTCTTTAGGGCTAGAGATATAGAAGAGGGTACTTTAGCTTAGAAGCGTGAAGATTTACAAGGAATTGTTCTATAATAGTATAATTAGATTAGTATTCAGACGCGCTCTCACTTACTTTGTCGCTTTGGATCATTCGCTCACTCTTTCACCAGTCCGTCCAAAATTGTGTTATCGTAAAAATATAAACAAGGGTCTAGATAATATAAAATATGTAGGTGGTAATTTTTTTTATGATATTGTAAGAAACGGAAGTCATGTAAACCCTTAAGGACACATTATGAATGAAGAAGACGTTTCTATTTTTAATATTTCATTAACGAGATTTACAAATTTTCACAATTTCAAAATTTTGTTTGGAAATTTCTTCATTTTCTTTGGTTCTAATTTCAAATTGTTGAATTCTGTATTTTTAATTTTCAAAAGGTTCAAATTTGCAATTTACGGATTTAAGATTCATCTGTAAAAATCAACTTTAACAATGCACCCCAATATTTGTTATGTACTTTTATTTCTCTGACACAATTTAATTTATTTTTCAGAAAATGCTAAAGTGAAGAGGGAACCAACAATATCTCCCAGCGAAAGATATCAAGCAATATGCGCTGCAGTTTTCACGGGCGATGAAGAACTGATTAACCATTTAATAACCCAGGAACTTAAAGATCATCCACTGGATTCTCTGTGACCGAAATATCTACATTTTCTATGAAAATTTCCAATGAATTTGGTCATAAACTTGAATGGAGATTTTTTCCATATTACGATTTTGATATAAATTCCGAAGAATCTCGGAAAACTCCGATTTACTTAACCGTAAAATGCAAAGATAATTTAGCTCTTGAAATTTTGATAGAATATGATGCTAATTTTTCGATTTTAAATACATTTTAAATATATACATTCTAATTATAATTTGAGAAATTATTTTTCTAAAGTTCGATTTAAACGACTTGTGAAAAAATGTTAAAAATGCGGTTTGCAAAAATTAAAAAGAGGCATCTTTTGTTAAAAACGAGTGGTGATAGATTCAAGCTCATTTTGGGTCGAAAAAAGAACTTCCAATTTTGGTTACTACGAAATATTCTAGCTATCTGACTTCTGTGAATTTTATAACAGCCCAATTAACTAAATGATATTTGTAAGATTTCGTTTTTCTTTCCAATAAATACAATTCAATTGTATAATTCTTCTAAATGTTGCGTTTCAGTTTATTTATCGTTTTCCTTTAAATGCCGCACCCCTTAAATCACTTTTAGTCTCTTTTTTTCAAGTAACTTTTTAATACTTTTTACAGAAAAAGTCACTATTGTTATTTTCTGAAGGAAAATCCTACTTTATTCACTTTATTCCATCTTATTTTAGATTTTATCATAAAAAAGTAAAATTTAATTATTCTATGTATGAAATCTATAGTAATCGATGGTATGAGAATGCTATTCAATATCAGACTTCACGCTATTATCCCTGTTGCATTCTTTACCCCTTGTTTTCCCCTTTTTTTAAAGAATTTTTTCTTTTTCCCTGTTTTCAAGAAACTTTCCCTTTTTCTTGTTTTTTTTTTTTTTTTGCTTGAACGCGAACTGCATTAATAGAACCCAATAGGAATATCAAACTATTTTTTAGTCGAAAGTTAAATCTATTTTTTTGACAAGTCTGCTATTATATTTTTGGTTCATAATTCATACATTTTTTGGTAAAAACTATTATTTGATTAAAAAGTTAATTATTTAATTGAAATATCAGCTTTTTGTTAAAAAGTCATACCTTTTGTAAAAAATTTAACTATCTTCTAAGAAACTCGTCTTTATCGCTTGAAAATTTAACTGTGTGGTTAAAAATTCAACTATTTAGTTATAAACACAACTGTTTCATTGGAAATTATTTTTTTTATCGTTGAAAATTCAGTTGGTTGGTTAAAAATTCGTCTTTGTTGGTTGAAAATGAACATTTTCGTTTAAAATTGATCTTTTCGGGATTAAAAGTCAAATTTTCACTAAGGTATTCTACTCATTGGCTTAAAAACTCTACTTTTATGTTGAAAATTCATCTCTTGGTAGAAAATTCACCTTTTTTCGTTAAGAATTAATCTCTTTTTTTCATAAAAGTTCAATTGTCTTTGGTTAAAAATGCAACTGTTTTGCTGAAGACAATAATCTTCTTTGGTTGACGATTAATCATTTTAATTCGAAATTCATGTCATTGGTAGAAATTTGAACTATTTTCTTCAAAATAAATTTTCTTTAACTGAAAATTAAACTTCCATTTTTGAATAGAAATTTATCTTTTTTCGTAGAAGCATCAACTATTGGCTTGAAAGTTAAACTATTTGGTTGAAAACTTCTGTATTTTATTGAAAATTCATCTCTTTTGGTAGAAATTTCATCATTTTTGGGTAAAATGCAACTGTTTGGTGGAAAATTCATAATCTTTCTTGGTTGAGGATTTAACTATTTAGTTGAATGTTCGTCTTTTTCGTTTAAAATATTAACTATTACATTTTTCGTCAAGAATTCATATTTTTTTATTGAAAATTCAACTATTCGGTTGAAAATTCAACTATTTTGTTTGAAATTCTTTTTCTTAATTAATTATTTTAACTAAAAATTCAACTATTCCATTTTTTGTTGAAAATGGATCTTTTTTGTAGAAAATTTATCTATTTTGTTGAAACTGCAATATTTTTACTTCAAACATTAGAAATTTAAAGATATATCTAGTAGATTTTGGAGAATGTATGAAAGAAATGAGTTTTATTTAAATTCTATTGTTCTGGTGTATTGTGTTTTAAAAGTTATAAAAAACAAAAAGAATCTTCAGAAATTTTTCAACAATTTCAAAAAAAAAAAGCAAGGTTCGAATACAAAAATTTCAGAAGTTACGACGTTTTTTAATGATTTTTTAGTGAACAAACTGTGAAATTTTATTGTTTCCGCATAATATATTATCCTCTGTACATTTTGTAGATTAAAATTGTATCGAGTTAAATTAAAGTGGATTAAATTATCTTCAAAGCTAAGAAAGAAAATTATTTCTTACTCTCCCTTTTTTCAATTTCCCGTTTTTTCTTTTTGTATTTAAATAGACGATATTTTAAAGTACAATTATTTGTTTTAAATCTAGAAAATTATTATATTCAAAACTAGAATATGGTACCGCGAGTAGTGAACTTTTTTTTTATCTTACAGAATTACCTATTATAATTAATTTAACTTTTTTGAATTTGACTAATTTCAAAGTAAACTACGTATTTAGGATTTAAATAAAACTTCAAAGCTAAAATTTTTTTTCGCTGAATCTATAAAAATTAAATATTTTTAAATTAACTATAACGAAGATTGATAGTCTGTCTAAGTTCTGAACTGAAGAAAGAATTTTATTTTTTAACAGATTTCTGTGAACAATTTTCTTGTTTTTTTGAATTTTGAAGTTATCAGCTGTAAATGTAAGTCAACAGATAATAACAATATTGTACCGTAAAAGAAGAGCTTAATGATTCTCAAACTGAAATATTTAAATTCAATGATTTTAAATTGCAATCGCGCAGTTTTAACGAAATAAACGAAATATATTCTGCGTACAAAATTGAAAAAATAATGTTGAACAATTTAATCTCACAATCCTAACTTAAAATTTCTCAATTTTTACATTCGATAAAATTTCAAAAACATATAAGATTTTCAAAAAGAAAGCAAAAATCATTTTTTGAATAAATAAAACAAGAAATGTTTCATTTTTTTAAACGTTTTTTATTTAATATTGTTTCATCCCTCAAGGTTTCATTTGAAAACGTTCATAGGTACGTTTTTTAGTTTTACTTCGTACATGTAACATTTTTCAAATAAATATAGTTTTTAGTACTTGAACAATTTCAAATTAATAGCGTTTTTGACTTGTTCTATTTAGTGAGAAAAAACCATATTTTTCTTTTCTTAAAATAATTTTCAACTCTGATCCTGCGGCCTTAAAGTGTCCTAAAATCATTCAAATAATTAATTAATGTTAATTTTCCTAAATATAATAATTGTTCGCGAAGGAAAACAACTGATGGTTTCATACGTTCCGGAAAAAAAATTGATACAATTAAGCCAAAAATACTACCCCTAAGCGTAAAAAATTACCATTTATAGAGGTCAAAATATTATATTTATCTTTTATCTTAAGATAACAATTGTTAGGTCATTTAAGTACCGAAAAATTCGAACAATGACGAATAAAATCTTCAAAATATAACATGTTAACCCCTATAAAGGTTAGTTTAATTTAACATTAATTTATCATTTTGGGACAGTATAAGGCTGCAGGACCACAGTTTAAAATTTTTGTAAAAAGAAAAATACATATTCATTTTTTCACCAAATAGAATAAGTTTAACAGGTGTATTGTAAAAAAATAATTAATTTTTTTAGGAAACCCTACTGTACATGTAAATTTGTCAAATGTGAACAATTTTTAATTGAAGATTTAAATCGCCCACAATCTATTTAAAATTTGAAAATATTCATGGGAAGTAAATTTAGTTAATATTATGGCTTATCATGTTATGGCTTTCTTAATAGTTTATGTTTTTAATATTTGGATATTTCAAAGAACATGAATGACATAGAAATATTTCAAAGGATTTTAAAGATTTAAGTTATTTTAAAAGATTCCGTAGAATTTCAAGAGATGTCGATGAAAAAATGTGAAGAACTCTTAATATTTAAAAATTTGTTATTATGTTTTTTTTTAAATAGTTTTGTGAGTAATATTTCCTAAATATCATAACGATTTTGAAGGACTTTATAGGATTTAAAAGGTTTCAGGTTATTTTTAATGATTTCAATCCAAAAGAATTCTAAACATTTTATAATATTTCTGTAAATTGCAGGGAAATTAAGGATTTCGTAGGATTTCAAAAATTTGAAGGTTATTTGTAATATTTCAGTTAATACGAGGTTTTGAAAAATTACTTTCATATAGGATTTTTAAGATTTTAGAATATTGAAAAAGAATCCAAGGTATTTTAGAGGATTTCCCAGATTTAGAAATATTTAAAAGGATTTTTGAGCGATTTTATACGATTTTCCAGGATTTCTCTCAATAAGATATTTTAATCAATTTCCCAGGATCTCAAAGAATTTCATAGGAATTCAAATATTTCAGGTAATATTAAATTTCATGTAATTTCACAGATTTTATAACATTTTCATGGATTTCAAAGGATTTTAGACATTTTAGGGTACTTTAAAAGATTCCCAGGAATTTTTAATTTTATAAGAGCTATAGAGCTTTAGGATATTTTAAGAAATTTTAAAGGCTTCTGAAAGGATTTTAACGGGTTTCATAAGATTTCCAAGGATATCAATGATTTTTAAGGATTTTAAAAGCTATCAAGGCATTTCCATAAGTTTTCCAGGATTTCAGAAAATATCAGACAATATGGAATTTCACGGGGAAGTGATTTTTTAATATTTGTATGGGGTATCTAAAGATTTTGAGACCCCCTGAGTCAGAAAAACTATTTTTACGACGGTGTCTGTATGTCTGTCAGCACGATTTCATTAACCAGCCATTTTTTGCCAACGGTTTTATCCATCGAAAATGCTCTTCAACAAATAAAAAATTCCATTTTTCATGAAACCTATACGAGATATGAAAAAAATTTTAAGCAAAATTTATCACTTAAAAAAATTAACAAATTGTCTTAAGACCATTTTTTTGACAAGAAGCATATTTTTCATTTTAATCCTGAAGAATGTTAATAAAAATAAAAAATTCCATTTAGCGATCAAACTATGCAAGATACGAAAAACAATGAATTAATAAAAATTGCTAAGCCAAAATATATCTACAAATGATTCAATAATTATTTTTCGTTGTGACGTGTAGTTTTTGTTTTAATCGTAAAAAATACAAATTAAAATTAAAAAATTAAATTTTTGGAAAACCAGCTCGAGATATGAAAAAAATTAATACAAAAAAGCTGTTTACCCAAAAGAGATCTGCAAATTGTTTATAAATAATGTTTTGATAGGACGCGTAGTTTTTAATTTAATCATAAAAAATAATATTAAAAAGAGTAAAATGGTCGGAAAAGCGGCATACGAAAAAACGAATTAATTTACAAAAGTTCTTCACCAAAAAAAGATCGAAAAATTGGTTAATTATTATTTTTTGAGAAGAAGCGTAGTTTTTGTTTTATTCGGAAAAGTTTCATTACAGATAAACAATTACATTTTTGGAAAAAGACACAAGGTACGATAAAATGTTTTTAAATTAGATCTTAAAATTTTTCGTTGATCTTTTTTTCTCACGAGACGCGTGATGAGAATGTGTTCGTTAAAGCAAAAGGAGCTTTAACAAAAGAAAATTCACAATCACTAAATTTCAGTTGTCGGTGGTTTGACCATTAATTTTAAAAGTCTAATAGAATGTTCTAATAGAATGTGTGGATGTGTATTTGTGTATGTGTGAATGTGACTTTTTTGTGAACACGATACTTGAAAACGGTTGCAGATACATTGATGAAATTTGGAGAAATATTTTCACCACTAATATCTTGAAACTGACCGAAGGATTTCTAAAAATATTTATTGCATTTTTTGAGCACTCAATAATATTTGATGCAATAATATAAAAGATTCCTTGGTTCGAGATGAATCAATTGACCTATAATATTGATACATTTTATTAAAGAGTAGCGAAATTATGGTAATTTATATATTTTGAAAATCGGTTTTCTATAGTAAAACTTTTTTCTTCAACATAATTTAAAGTTGATGCAAAAATAAACAAGATTTCTTGGTTTGAGACAAATCGATTGACCTATAATATTAATACATTTTGTCAAATATATATTATCATTTATATTTATAATATTTTATATAATTATATATATATTATATTAGCAGTGGGACCCTGCGGTGGTTGTTAACCTTTGGTTTTTAATTATATATATATGTAAGTTTCTAAAAAAAAAAAATAATTTGAAAAAAATATTACACTTTTACCAAGCACTTTTTATTTGATAATAAATCACATTAAATATATATGTTACAAAAATTGACAGCGAAGTACAAGTCGAAACGTTGATGCGAATTCTAGAAGTATTTTTTTGTAAAGATTTGTAACTTTCTACAATGATTTACGTAAAATTGGAAATATTTGAATGACGTCGAACACCTTATTTGAAAAAATGTAAAATTTTGTAATTCTCTGTAATAACTAGTAAATTTTTGCACAAAAAAGTACATGCTATAAAAGCAATACACTTGTAGAAATTTGTACTTTTTTGTAAAAAATGTTTCCACAAGGGAGGCTTTGAATTCACTCAAAAACATCATTCATATTCTTTAATTTTTAAACCGACATGAAGATATCGGAATGAAATTTTGTTTTTCAAAAGTAATTTTCATAAAGCAACAAAGAATATGCCGAAGATGATTAAAACATCTATTTTCTCGTTCGGCTTACCCTGTTTCATTCGACAGCTTCGGTTCAACTCGCGCCTGGGACTCATCGAACATGCCTCAAGGCATGTTCTTCTTAAGGCATTTTTCGAAAATCACTAAAATCTTTTTAAATAAAAATTTCTCCTTCCATCCCTCTCAAAATGGGATCATTTAATCTTGAATCTTTGCTCGGAAATGTTCTGAATTCATTCAAAAAAAATCATTTCTCTTTTTTTTTGAGCCGAAATAAAAATATCGCATAGCCTTTTCAAAAGTAAATTCCATAAGGCGACAAACATCTTGTGGATGATAATTAAAATATCTATTCTCTTGTTCGGCTCAACCTGTTCCATTCGACGGCTTCGGTTCAACTCGCGCCTGGGACTCATGGAACATGCCTAAAGGCATGTTCTTGTTGAGGCATTCTTCTACAATCACTAAAATCTCCTTCTTTATTGAATTCTTCCTAGAAGAAAAATTCCTCCTTTTATCTTGCTGAAAATGGGATCATTTAATCTTGAATCTTTGCTCGAAAATTTTCTAAATTCATTCAAAAAAATAATTTCTCTTTTTTTTCAAGCCGAAATAAAAATATCGCATAGCCTTCTCAAAAGTAAATTCGATAAGGCGACAAACATCTTGTGGATGATAATTAAAATATCTATTCTCTTGTTCGGCTCACCCTGTTTCATTCGACAGCTTCGGTTCAACTCGCGCCTGGGACTCATCGAACATGCCTCAAGGCATGTTCTTTTTAAAGCATTCTTCTACAATCACTAAAATCTCCTTCTTTTTTAAATTATTCCTGAAATAAAAATTCCTTCTTTCATCCCTCTAAAAATGGGATCAAACAAGGGAGGCTTCAAATTCACTCAAAAGATCATTCATAATAATCCATTTTTGAGCCGACATGAATATATCGGAATAGACTTTTGTTTTTTTTAAAGTAATTTCCATAAAGCAACAAAAACTAGGCTGGCGATAATTAAAACATCTATTTTCTCGTTCGGCTCACCCTGTTCCGTTCGATAGCTTCGGTTCAACTCGCGCCTGGGTCTCATCGAACATGCCTCAAGGCATGTTCTTCTTCAGGCATTCTTCTACAATCACTAAAATCTCCTTCTTTTTAAATTATTCCTGAAATAAAAATTTCTCCTTTCATCCCTCTAAAAATGGGATCATTTAATCTTGAATCTTCGATCGAAAATGTTCTAAATTCATTCAAAACAATCATTTATATTAATATTTTTTAGCCGAAATGAAAACATCGGACAGCCTTTTTAAAAGTAAATTCCATGAGGCAACAAAGATCGTGTGCACGATAATTAAAATATCTATTCTCTCGTTCGACTCACCCTGTTCCGTTCGATAGCTTCGGTTCATCTCGCGCCTGGGACGCATCGGACGTGCCTCAAGGCGGAACGACGTTGGTGATCTCCTGTTACGCATTTACAAAGCATTGTTATTCTAAAATCATGAAAATCTCCCTCTCTTTGAAATTCATCTTAAAATAAAAATGTCTTCTTTGACTACTTTCAAAATGGGATCACTTAATCCCTAATTTTTCATCAAAAAAGCTCTTAATTCACTCAAAAAAATCATTTCCACTAATCCTCTTTCGGGCCATAACAAACATATCAGATTAGCCTTTTGTTTTGATGAAAAAAATTTCAAACAAATTGTTTTCTAATGCTTATAATGGGGAGAAATGTTCAAAGCTTAGGTTGGAGAAGGACGAATTTGTAAGCGAGCATCCTGTGACTATGGTCGGGAAGGTGTAACAGGCGAAAGGTAATGGTCCCGGTAATATTGGCGCTGTGTGTGGGGCCGCTGCACTACTAATAATTGATTGGTCATACCCCGCGTGCTATTACTCCTTCAAACCTGAGCTCTCCCGGTTCTTCGGCCTTCCGTAACCCTTCTGCGGCATTTGCCTCAAGGGTCAGCTTTGAAGGCTGCCACGAGACTGCATTGTTGTCAGTGTGGTGATTTCCGAAGATTGAGGAGCACCTCAGAGACACCCTAGAATCATAGGTGAAACATGATTTTTAAATTGTGCCTTAAGGCGACGCGTGGCCTTAAGGCCACGTGTCATCTAAGTAATTCCTGATGGTATACCTTTCACGCTTATCTTTTGAAATTAGTACACTGACAAAAAAGTTTCTGAATAAAAAAAATTCTTCGATTTAAAGAAATGGTAGTAGTGAATACGTCCAATCATGTATTTCTTCAGTCATCAAAGCAAATGAATAATTACTTCAGCCTGTGAAATATTATTTGAGCGAATGGACGATATCTTTAACTGAATGAAATTAGTGATTTGGATTTAAAAATCAGTCATTTGATATGATTCAATATAACTTCAATTCTTATAAATATTTTGTCAGTTGAAAGCAATGACGATGGGATAAAATAATTTTTTTTTATTGAAAGATTTGATTTCTTGTTTCAAAGAAGCGTACTGTAAACTTTAATAAATATTTCCTGGCACCAAAAATATGACAGTTGATGAGAATAGAAATGGTTTTGGTTCGAATTACCGATCTACTATTTCAAAGAAATATTTAGCAGATTCTTTAAAACATTATTCGAGTGTAAAAACGGTATTATTGATTGCAAGAAATTGGAATATAAAAATGCGATTTATGTACAGAAAAGTTTGATAAAATCAAAAAAATATTTCTTTCACACAAAGAAATATGTAGTTGACTTCTATAGAAGTTTCGTAGTTTTATTATGGAAAAATAATTGATTGATTCTTAAATTTGTGAAAAAAATTTAGTATGTAATATTTGATTTCAAGGAAATGATTACTCAAAACGAGACATACAAAAATTATAAGAAAATATGAGAAAATGTATGATTGGTAGAAATTCTACCATATATGCGTTGATTAAAAATGGTATAACAATCACTGAAATAGATACAAACATGAATGGAAAGTCAAGTTTGAAACAAAACTTTTGACTAAACATTTGTAAGAACAAATGTATACCTTGATTTTCACAAAAACATGAAAACAATTTTTGAAAAAATTCATTTTTCCGACCTTTTTGAATTTCGAATTTTATACCCTAAACCTAATGATTTTGAAATATGGTAGCTGCTGAACCGGGAAATGACCAGAATTTTTTTAAACCTGGAGAGGCGGAAAATGACAGTAAATTGAGTAGTTAAACGAATTGAAACTTTATAAACTATTTTCAATTTTGAAATAATTTAAAATAAATAGACTCATAACTAAACTCTTTCATTCAATTTCAAATTATAAGCCATCAAATATTGTCTCAGTTTTGAATGTTTAATTTTTAAACCATTGCGAATTGAAATTTTTTAATTGAAGAACGACATTTCTAAATATTGAGCAGTACTTGGCTGTTCATTTAAACTAAACAATTATAAATCAAATATTTATAACCAAAAAATTTTTAAGTAAATTGTTTCAAATAGAAAGTTTTTAATAGGTGAAATTTTCGAGTGTAAAGTTTAACATTTTATTTTGAAAAGTTTAATTGTTTAATGTTGTTAAATTTTGAAATTGCAAGTAAATTTTTTTCGAAGTCTCTCAAGAAATATTTCAAATTCGAAAAACATTTGCTTTGAATTGGGATCGGATTAACACAAAATTTTCTTTTGAAGCCATTACGAATTCAGAAAAATCAAACAATTATAATTCAACAAGATTAAAATCAAACTTTAAATATTGCACAACTTCAAATTGAATGTCTTTCAAGTTGGATAGTTTTTATGTTAATAGCGTCAGAATTGGAAATTATTTTGAATTGTATTATGCCAAAGAAATACTTTTGAAATTTCGAATTTGAAGCTTTTAAAATTTTCCAATCTATGAATGAAATTTTCAAAAAATTTTATACATATTTACTAAGAAGAAATCATCGAATTGAATATTTTTGGAAAACATAATTTTAAGTTAACAATCGAAATTCAAAATTTTCGAAGAAAAAACTTAAAATTGTTAACAAATCAAGACTGTAAATTTATAATTTTTTGAGATTAAGCAACTGTTTCACTTATTAATTTTCAACGCCATAATCGAAAAATTACTCATTGGAAAACTCGAGTATTCAAACTTGTAAAGTACCAAATTTTGAACATTCTAAATATAATAATAAAAATATAAAGGTTTCCATATCAAAATGAATAAATTTAAAGGATTGAAAATTAAACGATCTTACAATTAGTTATTAGGGTCCAACAATATAGAAGTATTAAAATATTTGAAGTGATTGGATAATAAGATGGTCTGAAATCGCTAATCTAAGGGAATATTTATCAACATTATAAAGTAATTTGTTGAAAAATTGTTTCTTTTAAAAAAGTAGGCTTTTTTCAGTAAAATTATAATATAGATTGCATTTATTATTCAACAAACCAAGTTCAAAAATTGTATTCCCTATGCATTTCTGGACCACTATATTGGATGAATGTTTTTACAAATAGTAAGAATAAACCTAATTCGACGTGAGAGAATAGCTTCCCTATCATTTCTCGGTTTTTTCAAGGGGTGAACAAATTCCCGGATATTTCATGGGCCAGTGGCCACCCTGATAATTCTATAATTGTACAGATTTATTTCTAAAAAATGAAACCTACTCTAAACTACTTAATAGAATTTTCAGAAGTGAATATAAATAAAAGCGAGTAAAACCATTGCAGAGAAGGGAAAAAGAAAGGGGAAAAGTGTCGAGTTCCGGAGAACTCTTTCGATGGTCCGTGCCACTTCGCGGGAGCTAAATAGACTATGCGAAGCGGTAATTGCAGTCGGCATCGCATCACGTTGGAAAAAAAGCACCGAGAGACAAAGTGCAGAAAGGCGGCATCCAACACGATCCCTCAAGTTCCTTTGATCCTTCCAATGCGTTAGGTGCCCAACGATGATTTAAGAACGGTACTCACTTGTGTGCAAAACTCCACGCGCACACCTTACTTCTGATTTATCGATGCCATTAAATCCAGCTGAAAGTAGACAAAATGGAAACAGCCTGAGAAATCGCCCAAACTTTAAGGCAGGAACTTGGCTAACAAAGAAGATTTTTTTGGTAGATTTGGTGAATCCAATCGCTGCATCTGCCTTATCTTCAGTACTCTTGCGGTGAATTAGAGTTGTCGATTGCAATCGATGCCATTACATTCAGCTGAACATACACGAAATGGATCGAATTCAAGAAATTACCTAAACTTTCAGAAAGAAACTTGGTTCACAAAGAAGACTTTTTTTAGTAGATCTGATGAATGCAAGCGCTGCGGCTGTCTTATCTATAGTAATTTTCAGATGAAGTAGAGTTTTGGCTGCCATTAAGTTCAGCTGAAAGTGGACAGAATGAAACCAGCCCGAGAAATCGACCCAACTTTTAGAACGGAATTTGGCTGACAATGAAGACTTTTTTGGTAGATCTGATGAATACAAACGCTGCATCTGACTTATCGTTGGTATTTCGGAGATGAAATAGAGTTCTCGCTGCTATTATACCCAGCTGAAAATGAACAAAATGAAAAGAGCTTGAGGAATCGCCCAAACTTTTAGAAACGAACTTGCCTAAAACGTCGACCTCTTTGATAGATTCAATGAATCGAATCGCCGCGTCTGTCTTATCTTCAGCATTTTTGTGATGGGGTAAATTTATCGATTGCAATAAATCGCATTATATCCAGCTAAAAGTAGACAAAATTTATAGAGCTTCATAAATGACCTAAGCTCTTAGGAAGAAACTTGGTTGACACAGAAGCTTTGTTTGGCAGATCCGTTGAATACAAGCGCTGTAACTGTCTTATCTTTTATATTTTTGTGATAAAGTAGAGTTTTCTCTGCAATTGAATCCAGCTGAATACAGGTTAAGTAAAACCAGGCTAAGGAATCGCCCAAACTTTAAGAAAGGAACTTGGCTGACAGGGAAGATTTTTTTTTGGTAGTTACGATGATTCCAATCGCAGCGTCTGTCTTATCTTTAGTATTTTTGGGATGAAGAAGAGTTATCGATTGTAATCGATGCTATTAAATCCAGCTGAAAGTGGATAAAGAGAATAGAGCTTGAGAAGTTCCCTAAACTTTTAGAAAGAAACTTCATTGATAAAGAAGACTTTCTTTTGTAGATCCGATTAATACAAGCGCTGCATCTGGATAATCTTCAGTATTTTCGGAAAGAAGTCATAAATTTTATTCGATGCTATTAAATCCAGCTGAAAATAGAAAATAAAGATCGAGCTTAAGAAACTTCCTAAACTTTTAGAAAGAAACTTGGCTGACAAAGAAGATTTTTTTTGTAGTCACGATAAATCAAATCGCTGTGTCTGTCTTATCTTTGGTATTTCTGGGATGAAGTAGAATTCTTGTTGCCATTAAATCCAGCTGAAAGTGAACAGAATGAAACCAGCCCGAGAAAACGCCCCAATTTTTAGAACGGAAATTGGCTGACAAAGAAAATTTTATTGGTAGATCTGATGAATACAAGCGCTGCGTCTGACTTATCTTTGGTGTTTTGAAGATGAAGAAGAGTTCTCGCTGCCATCATACCCAGCTGAGAATGAACAAAATGAAAAGAGCCTGAGAAATCGCCAAAACTTTTTGAAACAAACTTGGCTAAAAAAGTCTACCTTTTCGGTAGATGCAATGAATCCAATCACCGCGTCTGTCTTATCTTTAGCATTTTTGAGATGGAGTGAAGTTATCGATTGCAATGAATGGCATGAAATCCAGATAAATATGGACAAAATGGATAGAGCTTGAGAAAAGACCTAAGCTTTTATAAAGAAACTTGCTTGACAAAGAAGACTTTTTCAGAAGATCCGATGAATAAAAGCTCTGTGTCTGTCTTATCTTCAGTTTTTTTTGGGATAAAGTAGAGTTCTGGCTGCCATTAAATCCAGCTGAATATGGACGAAATGGAAACAGCCTAAAAAATCGCCCAGACTTTTAGAAAGGAACTCAGCTGACAAAGAAGACTTTTTTGGTAGTTACAATGAATCTATTCGCTGCTACTGTCTTATCTTCAGCATTTTTTGGTTGAAGTAGAGTCATAGATTTTAATCAATGGTATTAAATTCAGCTGAAAATTGACAAAATGGATTAAGCTTTTCTTCTAGGAAGGAACTTGACTGAAAGATAAGACTTTCTTAGGAGATTCAAAGAATATAAGTGCTGCGTCTGTTTTATCTTTAGCATTTTTTTAAGAAAATAGAGTTATCGCCGGCATTGAATCTAGTTGAAAATGGATAAAAGGATCCAGCCTAAGAAATCGCCCAAACTTTTAGAGTGGAACTTGACTGACCAAAAATAAATTTTCGGTAGAACCTATGAATGCAAAGTACTGCGTTTGCCTTATCTTGAATATTTTTTGGGTAAAGTGGAGTTATTGATTGTTTTCATGCCATTAAATCTAGCTGAAATAAATAAAAAGGATCGAGCGTCAAAATCACCCAAGCTTCTAGAAGAGAACATGGCCTATGAACAAGGCTTATTTGGTAGATCCGATGAATCCAGGCGCTTCGTCTGTCTTATCTTCAATATTGTTGGAAAAAAGTAGAGTTAGCAATTGTTATCGATGCTTTTAAACCTGGCTGAATATGAACCAAATGGTTCGAGCCTGAGAAATCTTCTGAATTTTTGGAAAGGAACTTTTCTGACAATACTTTTTTGGTATATCCGATTAAGCCAACCACTACAACTGTCTTATCGTGAGTCATATTGGGATAAGGATGAGTTATCGATAGTTGCCGATGCAACTCAATATATCTGAAAATAGACCAAATAGATCCAGCCTGAGAAATCGCCCAAACTTTCTGAAAAGAAAATGGCTATCAAAGAAGACTTTTTTGGTAGATCCGATTAATGCAAGCGCTGCGTCTGTCTTATATTTAGTCATTTTTAGACAAAGTAGAGTTATAAATTGTCATCGATGTTATTAAATCAATCTCAAAGTGGTCAAAATGGATCCAGCCTCAGAAATCGCCCCGAACTTCGAGAAAGGAGCTTTGCTGACAAAGAAGACGTTTCGGAAGATCCGATGAATCCAGCTGCCGTATCTGTCTTATCTTTAATATTTTTGAATGAAGTAGAGTTAATCTTGTGATTAATTTTATTAAGAAAAATGTCCCTAAATTATAGAAATATCTCAAGGACTTCAAGTGGTGTAATGAGAGAATATAGTCGGACACATATTGACTTGAAATTTATTTTAGGTCAAATTTCCGAGGAATTTCGACTTGGCACTTTCGTTGGATGTTCTGTCAACGAAAACGAGCTGAAGTTAATCTTCTATGGACCACCCTGGTCTCCTCTTCGCGTCCAAGAGTCATCGAGCATGTGGATTCTGAGGCTTGTAAGCATCCATTCTTGAATGCAAATTCCCCTTTTGGAATTTCAAAAGCTCCTTCAAAATTCTTTAATGCAACTACAGTCCTTGTCGGTAAAATATTAAGAGGCTTACTTTCTCGGTACATTTTTTTTCTGTTTGCAACACAAGATGAATTTTGACGCCACCTAAATGTTGGAAGTTTGCCTGATTTATAATCCACATACATATGCGGTAGTCTTTAAAGGGGTGAAAGAAGCCTAAATACAACATGGTATTCCAATCCTCGAAAATGTAATTTAATCATCATAAAAGCTTACTTTAATGAGCAAAAATATAGTTGAAAGTGAGCAAAAAAAGTAATTAAAATATGGTGTGTTTGTGTACACGAATTGTTACCAGAAACCAATCTAAATCAATCAAAAAAAATTATGAAAGAAATGTCAATGTTTCTAAAAATTTTCTATTTCAATCTGAAACAATAACGAATTTTTATACAAAATTATTGAAATTTATTGTATTCGTTGTATTTGTTCTTCATAAAGTTATGTACAAAACTAAAAAATCACTTATTTAATAAGATCGAAAATGATATAATATTGCCATAGGTAAGCTATATCATAACTCGGATAATTTTATTCAAAATAAAAATAAATTTTAAAAAATAAAAATAGTTTTCCTTATTGAGTCATTAGAATCCGAATAGCTTATAATATTATCGAATTTCCGAATAATGAAATTTCTTCTTGTTTATATTATTACCGATGAAATAATTAAATATTTTCATAAACAAAATAATTTGTCAAGTCTGAAGTTTCTGAAATTATTGTTTCGATTTAAAATAACAATAATGGATAAATTTTTCATTCAGAAATGAATTTTCTTGAATTAAAAATTAGAACATTAAAATAATTTTTTTGTTTGGAAAAATATTTGATTATAGTATTTTGATTGAATAAATAATATATGTGGAAAAATCCTTTAATTGTTTGAATGCTTGAGTTTCACAATTGGGGAATTTTCTAGTTTGGATATTTTATAATCCGGTAATTTTTCAGTCGTCCCGTCCAAAACAGAAAGTTGATTGGCAGTTGAAAACAATTTTTTTGAAAATTTGTACGAATGTTAGAAGTTAATAAATTATTGTTTGAAATTTTATAGGGAAGTTTGTGAATTTTCAAGCATTTCTAAAAATCATTGCTTGCACAATTTCAAAGAATTTTCTCGATTTTCCTGACAATTCCTGTCTCTTCAGATAACCTTGAAATCACTTGAAATATTTCCATTGGAAATCTTAAAAATCAATTGAAATAAGTAGAAATAATTTTAAATCCCTTGGGAATTGATTAAATTAAACTTTTTCATCAAGTTTTCTGAAAAACATTGTTTAATTCCCTAGATGTCTTGCAAAATCCCTTGAATTACATTAAAATCCCTTGAAATATATTTCATTGATTTTTTTTCTAAATTTGTCTAAAAATCCCTGGAAATCTTTGAAAATCCTACCCAATTCATTGAAATAGCTTGAAATTTCCATATCTCTCGAAATACTTCAGAATCTCTTAAAAGCCCTTGTATATTTCAATTAAATTAAAATTTTTCATTGGAGTTTTCAAAAAAACTCTCGCTTAAATTCCTAGAAATGGTTAGACCATTTCTAGGAATTTAAGAGAAATGAAATTATTGCCTTGAAATCATTGAAGTCGCTGAGAATCCCTTGAAATTTGAATAATTTTCATTTGTTTCCCAAATTTGTGTTAAAATCCATTGGAATATTTAGAAATCCTACAAAAATGCTTGAGATTGCTCCAAATTTTTTAAATCTCTCGAAATACTTTCAAATGACCTGGAATCTTTGGAAACCCAACTAAATTCTTTTGAATTCTTTCAAATTTTTTTAATCTTTTGAAATCCTTTGAAATACCTTGAAATCCTTTAAAAGCTTTTCTTCTCGAATTGTAAAAATAAATTTGAATAGGTAGAAATTATTTTAAACCCCTCGAAAATAAATTGAACTTATTCATTAAAATTATCTAAGAAAAACTGTTTAATCCCCTGGAAATCTTGTGAAATGCCTTAGTTAACTTAAAATTCTTCAAAATCTGCGGAACATAAAAATAACAGTTCAAACGACTGGAAATATTTGAATTCCTTTGAAATCTTTAAGGATTCACTGAAACCTTTATATCTCATAAAATTCTTTAAAATACCTTGAAATCTTCGGAATTCCTAACAATCTTGTGAAATTCCTCGAAAAGGCCTTCAAATCCCTTAAAATCTTTGAAATCGCTGAAAATCCCTCAAAGTTTAATTAATTTTTATTTATTTCCCGAAGTTCTGTCAAAAATCCTTGACATCTTTGAAACTTTCAAAAAAATCTTCGAAATACCTTGAAAATTCTAAAATCTCTTAAAATTCTTTTGAATCTCTCAAACTCTTCCCTTTGAAAATGGTAAAAATGCATTGAAATAAGTAAAAATCAGTTGAAATACCTTTGATACCAATTAAATTGAACTTATACATTACACTTCTGCAGAAAAAAAACAGCTCAAATCCCTAAAAATCCTTGGAATCACTAGGAATCCCCTGAAATTTAATTAATCTTCTCAAATTCGCTAAAAATACCTTCAAATCTTCAGAAATCCTACGAAATTCTTAAAAATCTCTTGAAATCCTTTGCAATCTTCAAAAAATCCCTAAAAACTTCGGATATCTTTAAAACCCTCTAAACTACCTTGAAATGTTTCGAAATCTTACGAAATTCCTTGAAATCCGTGGAAATATTTTCATATTCCAAAAACCAATTAAATACTTCAGGATTAGTTGCAATTTTAAGAAATACCATGGATTCCCATAACATTTTCATAATGATTTTCCATAAATATGTATTCCATAATCGTGAAAAAATCATAAAAAATTGATTACAGGGAACTCAATAGACTCCCATTTTAATCTATAAATCCATGTATCTTCTAAACTGCCCGATCTACATTAAAATTCTCAATTTTCAAGGTCATTCCAAGGTCAAGACATTTAAAAAAATGGAAACCCCTATTTTTGTCTGCAGATTTGAATAGAGCGGAAAATTCTACGTCAAAAATGTACTATGGAAATCTTGTTTTTGCGACCCTTGAGAGGTCAAAAATCAAGGTCAAATGTCCAAAAAACGATCAGATGCAACTTATCTTGTACTCATTAAAGGCATCTTCAACGTTGAGATTGCTAAAAAAACAGGAAATTAAAAAAAAGCTTCTGGGCGCGTTTTAAATATTTGACCTTTATATGACCTTCCACAGGTCAAAATGAAAGATTTTAAAATACCAGTTTTCACGTAAAATTTCCTGCTCTTTACGAGTCCACAATCTAAAATGGGGATTTCTATTTTAAAAAATCGCCTTGACAGTTACATGACCCTGAAAAATGACTTCAAGGTCAAGGCTGACAAGCTGGTCAAGGTGTTGCACACTTTTACATTTTATCGACTTTTTTTAAGCATCTTAAACGTTTGCTTTACCCAGGTGACCACGTAAATTCAGAAAAGGGCATCTGATCGTTTTTTTGGACATTTCACCTTGATGTTTGACCTCTCCACGGTCACAAAAACCAGATTTCCATAATAAATTTTTGACGCAAAAATTTCCCGCTCTTTTCAAATCTGCCATCAAAAATAGGGGTTTTCTATTTTAAAAAGATGTCTTGACCTTGAGATAACCTTGAAAATTGATCTCAAGGTCAAAATCAATTGTACAAATAAATAGCCGCCTATGTCCGTTTTTTATGTATATGGGGTAGTTTAGAAGATATTTGGATTTATAGAATAAATGGGTCACTCCATATACTGAATTTTCTATTCTATTTTTTCGTAAGAAGGTAAGGGAGAGGGAGATGGAAAGGGAGAGGGAGAGGGATAGGGAGAGGGAGAGGGAGAGGGGCCTCGGTGAACAGGGATAATGCTGGCATCGTAGCAGTCTAGCAAGTCATTCTTGAGTTGATTCGTCCACTCAATGTAGGCGTTTCGCCGGTTCGTCGTCGTGTTTCCATCTAAATTATATTCAGCACCCCGAACTCTAGGATGATCGAAATTGTTTGCCGACCCATTGTCAGGTGCTCTGCGCGTTCGATCCTTTTGAACCGCATCTACAACTTCTTTTTTTTTGGTGGTGCCATTATTGTTCCCACGAGCAGCTAGGGAAGGGTTTGGTCCATCCTTGTAGAGCCCCGCGTGCAAGGATAAGGCTGCATACTCTGAGAGGTCGTAACATACTAAGAGCTGATAATGGCTTAGAATACGTTGATGAAGATTTGAGTGAAATACTTTTTAAAAACGGTATCAAGCATCAAAGAACTGTTCTTCACACGCCTCAACAAAACGGCAAAGCCGAGCCCGGAAATCGCACGCTTGTAGATGTAGCGCGCACGATGTTACTCGCTACTAATTTACCAAAAAATCTATGGGCAGAGAACATGATGTAATAAATTATCTGGAAAATGAAGGTAATATACCCGGAAATGTAGAAAACAAAAATATAAATCAGAACATAATTGTATCCCAAAAACCAAACGAACAAGGATGTAACTTGCGAAACCCTAGAAATTTTCAACCACCAGGCCGTGGTAACATAGTAACCAATTATATGCTGGATTTTGAGAGCATTAAAGATTTGCTCATTGCAAATTTTGATGAACGGAACAATTACCACAATAAAAATAAGACCTGGATTGTGGTTTATGCACCAACAAATCCAGAAATACTATCTAATGGATGGCTTTATAAAATAAAAACTAATCCGGAGAAAAATAATGTAAAAGTTCACAGCGCGATTAGTAATAAAAGGTTTTCTTCAAAAAAAGGATGTAGATTATGAAGAAACATTTAGCCACGTGGCAAGGTACAATTCGATTCGAGTCTTCTTAGCTATAAACGCTAGACAAAAATTGCATTGTATGCAATTCGATATAAAATCAGCTTTTTTAAACGGCGATCTCAAAGAAACCGTGTACATGCACCAACCTGAAGGTTTTAAATACTGATCGGATAAAGTGTGTTTGTTATAAAAGAGTTTGTACAGCTTGAAACAATCTGCTAGATGCTAGCACACGAAATTTTTTAAGTGTTTAGAGAAATTTGATTTGCATCCTACAGATACTGATCCGTGGGTCTAAAATATCTCGAAGGAAACTTCTAAATAACTTTCAATTCTCCAAAAACCTTTTGATGTTTAGCAATTAATACGTTATCTAAGAGTTCGTCCTTCGTACATCAAAAAACATATGCTGAAAACATTGTAACTAAATTTAACTCAGACCATATTAATAGCGTCCGAATACCGGCTGATTCAAATAGCGTTTCTGTTATTTTTGAAAATGGTGGGGATGGTAGTGCAAACAATGTTCCGTTTAAAGAAGCTATGGGTAGCCTCATGTTTCTCGCGACCATAACTCGTCCGGACATTGTATTTGCAGTGGAAGTGCTCAGCGGATATGCAGAAAATCATTTTAAATTTCATTGGAATGCAATACAAAGAGTAATCAAGTATGTAAAAGGAACGACAGTGTACGGTATAATTTATAAAAGTAACAATGATTGTTCAAAAATATCAACGTATCGTGATGCGGATTATGCAAGTGACCACGCAACACGAAAATTGGTCTCGGATTTCATTGCAAAGCTAGGTGACAGTCTTGTATCTTGGGGATCTAGAGAAACAGAGCACGATTGCTCTTTCCACTACCGATTCTGAGTTTATCGCCACGCACACTGTTGCATAAGCGGTGATTTGGACCAAAATATTGATTAAAGCTTTTTATGATTTCGAAATACCTGAACCATACGTTGAAAATCAGAGCGCGATTCAATTAGTAAAATATTTGCGATATTACTCTCGTACAAGAAACATTGACATTAAGTACAAGTTTAAGCGGTTTTTATGGATACAAGTTGCTCATGAGGAGATCTCTTCGTGGTCCTTTAACCAGTTTCTTTAAAATTGAGGTCTGTCTGGAACGTATCCAACATTGTGCTTCACCAAGAGCAAGATTCAATTCTGGTCAATGGCGATGATATCACTTTCAAAGAAATCCTCATTGGAAGCCATGAGCTTCTTTCAGCGATCTTCCCACTTTTGGAAGTGTTCCTTGAAGTCGCATTTCGCCGTTGCGTTCTGTTTTATTTCCTCGAAATCTTGAAATCCTTTTCCTTTTAGGGATACTTCAATTTGACTAACAGCCAGGAATCACAGGGAGCCAAGACAGAGCGGTCTTGCGGCTGTCGAAGTTGTGTAATGTCCTGTTTCTCTTGAAATTGTTGAATGGGCTTGAAAATGAAAGTAATTATAACCCTGACAGCGTTGACTCCTGCGCATCAACAATCTCCTCGATTAGCCGCAAAATAGAACGTACACATGAAATGTCAATCAAACTAGAAAATAAATCAAAAAGTCTCAAGACTCAACAACCTGAAAATCTGATCAGTAGATTCCTTCAATCTGCATCTCCTGCACTGACCAAATCATCTCCAAAAATCAAGGAAAGGGCAAAAAAGGCATAGCCACTCTTTAACAGAGGTTCGCCAAAAATTCTCTTCTGGAACGCCAGAGGATTAAATAATCTCTCGGACCTCCTTTCGCTTATGGATACCAATAATATCATTCGTGTCAGTGAAACATGGCGCACAACGCCCCTACTCACCAATACACTACCATCAACCCAGAATCTAATATTTATCGTTTATCAGCTGAATTGGATGAGATAGTAGATGTAACTATATAAAAATTCCCTAATCTGGCTATGTAAACAGGTGAGAATTTTAATTGCAGAGTGTCAGATTTGCACAAACTCTCTGACTGAATGCTCCCTCATAATGTAAATATTTTTAGCGAAAAAGATAACCTGAACAAGATTTTAAATAAGCGAGGGGAAAAACTGGAGGATTGCATGGAAAGTAATAGTTGAAATTTATTAAACGGTAGACCCTCTAAATTGTTACTGAACCGGACCATCTTCCGATCACATTTCAATTAGAAACGCATTTGTTGATGTTAAAATTTAACAAAGCATAAAATGGAGAGACAGCTTTTACTGATAACTACACTGAACTGATACAAGCCTCCCAAAACCGCTTTTCAGGCAATCGATAAGTTAATTGCCTGGAAGTAGGCATAATACGTCTCTAAATGAATGCAGTCCTGAGGAATAAGTCTGCAGTTATTACTATTTATTATTTTTCAGAAGGCTAAAGAGTGTTTTGCTGATACAAGTTGTACTTAAATTAAAAATCTGTATGTTTCCTTCTTTGTCATCTGGATATTTCTATATTCCACTTTATTTGCTTTGTATGGCGTAACTAAATTTGGCTGAAACTGATAGGCTTCATATTTTTTCAGAAGATCTTTTAGAGATTTTTTACATCGCACGCAATTCGAATCAAAACAAGGCTTTGGCAGGCCTGTTGTCCTATTAGGAAGACACATCATACCTAGTTTTTTTGGCATTTCCGTTGATAATTTCAACTGAATTATTGAATTATAATTTAACTCAAACTAACACCGAAAATTCCAAAAAAAAACTAGGTATAATGAGTCTCCCTGATAAGAGGACTTGGTTTAATTCAGATTGCGTCAATTGTGAAAAATCTCTGGACGATCTTCTCAAAAATGTAAAGCCTATTAGTTTAGGCCAAATGTAGTTACGCTGTACAAAGAAAAGAAAGTTTTAATTTTCAGTGAAAAAAATAACACTGCCTAAAATTTCTAGATATATATTATACTATTATATTCACCAATACAATTGAGGATGATTGAAAAGGTGAAGATGGAAGTATAAACGACCCTCATTTTGTCCAAGTAGAGAAAACGATAGTTAAAATATTAATTCTAGTGCTTCGTTATATGAATCTATTCTACAAGCGTTATCTCATAGAGGTTGTCCTTTTGAGGTATTTACATTTCATTAGCCAGTTTAAAGAAAAAAAAGTGATTCACTATGTTCAACTTATTTTTATTGATTCAAATAAATGTTCTTTGAATCAAAGCATGTATATTCAGAAGGTTCGTCTTTTAATAACAGCTCATCACAAGATAAAATCCCAAATGAACTTATTAATTAATTTATTTCCTTCCCATTCCTGCTGAGATAAAATCTTATAATTAAATGAAAATACCCTGCACACAGATAACTGAAAGTTAAAATTGTAAGCAAGCCAATGTAGTTAATTTATTATTTATTTTATTTTTATCCTATTTCTAGAAAATTGATTTTACGGGGGTAAAAATTGTATGAGCTTGCGTTTCACTAGAAATTAATGAATGAGCTGCGATGAATTGGCAGGTGCGTTTTCGTGAACATGGTTCTTCAATGATGATAATGCCGCCCTCAAACGTCTTCTTCTTCGAGGATACTTCAACTTATGAAACAGTGCGAAATCCAGTTGATATTAATTTGAGTTTATTTCAAAAAATTATGAAAAATACGACCTTGCACTTTTCATGCTACTGGTACGAGCTCTGTCGCGTGTCGGAATACCCCTTCCTCTCTTCATGTTAAGGGAAAGGGTGCCGCTTGCCATGTTTACTTTTGTCCGTCTTTTTTGGTGATTGTGAACATCACATTTATACATTCCAACAAAAGTATCATGTGTTTTCAATATAGCAAGTACGTCACCATCAGATGTTTATCATACAATTTTTTCTTGGGTTGGCATAGGCGCATAACCAGATATACCTACTTGCCTTTAAAGTCCTTCGAAGTATCTTCGAAGTTCGAATAGCCTGTTCTAATTCACAAAAGGACTGATGCGAATAAATCTTAGCTGTTCCAGTCCGCATCCCAATCCGTCTGAAGAAGGAAGCCTTGTGGGAGGAACCACAGACCTGGCAGGAGAAGTCATAGACCTGACACGAAGAGAAGACTCGGCAGGTATGCTCCTGGGACGAAAAGGAGGTTCGGCAGCAGAAAGAGACATCTCTGATGAATAATTTTTTTCAGAATAATGATATGATGAAGAAGAAGACGGTCGGTCGCGAGGAACACCAGGAATAGGCTCAACATTCCGTAAACAATCAAACTGTAAACTCAAATCTGCAACAAAATGAAAGGGATCACAATTTTTTTAAAGGACGTTAGTATTTCATGAACCCCTTGTAGTAAGATCTCATGAAAATTTCATGAAGAGGCTAATAATTGACGGTTAGTTATCAGACCAGTGTTTCACTATCTGCTTAACTATTCTAATCATTTTAAGAACTAACTATCTTGCCACCGTGTAGGTTAGTTTGATAACACATTTTGGCTTTTGTTTTTCATGTGCAGTCGCTGTTAATCGTTGTGACAGGAACTTAAATTTCTTTTAAAAGGAGATTTCTTCCACCTATAAAATATTCGAGAAATTTGACTGTGATATCTGAATTTCGAGTGTTCTTGCATTTTCTGCTTCGAATACATAGTACCAAATTTTCTTAGTTGAAAAAACTGAATAATTTTAGAAATTGTAAAATTAAAGGAAGAATAAATAATTTCGTAACAAAATTCAAAACTTTGCAAATAATTAAGCGAAAAAGAAGAAACATCTCAATCTAAATGTTAACAACCTAAACCTCAAATTTCTAGATACTTCAAGTCTTGTCCAATTGAGGTATTTACATTTCATTAGCTAGTTTCAAGCAAAAAAAGTATTCACTAAATTATTCAAAATTCATGTCATAATTTATATACGTTATCGTTGACGATTATCTACAAGGTTAACATGACCAGCACGGAAAATCACTGATGACTTTGAAATACGTAGAACTTCAAATTGTAGATCTGCAAATTAAAGAATTTTTGATTTATAAAATTTAAAAAAAGTACAACAGAAAATTATGCAAGTTTCAATTTTTTGCAAACTAAAATTCTGTTATTTGGATGAATCCCATTCGAAACTACTTCGGTTTGAAAGATTTAGAATACGGAGTTCTCTTGACCTCATACAAATTTAATGCTCAGCAATATTGCAAGGATCTTCAATTGTAAATCTTCAAGATGGACCCATTTCAGAAAGATGTTTGAAATTTTATCACTTTGAACTATAAACATTCAAAAGTAAGCAAGTTGACGAATTTTCAATTGTGACCATTTTTCTTTGATTCAAATGAATGTTCTTTGAATCATGGCATTTCAGTTACCGACCGGGTTCCACCTGGATGATGCAAGAAGAAATGTAACCCGGCCGGGACCCGTCCAGAAACATTCTTGTAGTAAGGCCAACCCTTGAAATTTGTGCACGGGTTGTTTCATTACATTTATAGAAGAGTCTATACTAAAAATGTGATAAGATTAGAATTTGGTTCTGAAATATTATGTGTAATTTAAAAGTGCTTAAGTTTTTAAGAATTTTATATAACAGTGTATTCTGATTTATAAAATATAGAGTAAGTGAATCGGTCTCCAGACACGCATGATGGTTGGACAGATAGTTATTTTCTCTTAACCAAATTGTTCTTATGTTATAAAAATGCAGTCATATGAAATAGATTTAAATTGAAAAAAATATATATGTATATTTTTGTCAACTTGCAAGATGAAAAACTTTTTCATGCAGAAGTGGTTTTTTTTTTCATTCTTGATTAACTTTCATAGACAAGTTACATAATATTCATCATAGTATTTTTCATATTATTATAGTATCGTCAAAGTACCATCATAGAATCCCTCGCTATAATTCGTAGATTTCGAATATTATATTTGTGAATTTAGTCAGTGCTAAATTGAAAATTTGGTATATTTCGCCCTTTTAGAGACATAAGGTACAAAGGGCTCTTGCTGACTTGTTGGTATCTGTCCCGTTGGCCATCGAGAAATTAATATGGCAGCTTCGAACTTAATGAAATATATTCAGAAGAACGATTTGGTTGCATTGACAAAACTTTAGTTGTTTTAACTATAGATTATGGTAATTAAATGGACAACAAAGTATTGGGTTGACCAAACTAAATTTTTTGGTTCTTTCCACCCAATATTTTGGTATATGGAGTATTTGGTTTATCCAACCGTAAAAAGTGGTTGGGCTAATCAAATCTTGTATTGAATCAACACAAATTTGTTTGATTCAACCCAATTTTCAACCACACCCGAAGAAAACAGTGTCTTTTCGTCCAAGAAAAATCTCTTCCTGAGTGTATCAATTTTGAACTAATTCAGGGTAAATTAGAAGTTTCAATTCAAATTAAACTTAATTGTTATTCAGCTAGTATATATTCATTACCTGCGCTAGGTCTGGCATTACTTACAACGCCTGGGCTATTTATCAAATGAAGAATATTTATTACACACTTGGCCTGGTCTCTTCTGGGCTTTATGTATAATGCTAAATACGTTGGCTGTGACATATATATGACATATAAAAGACTGACTGAGACATTGGTGGAAGATTAGAGCCACCAGAATTATGACACATTGACTTTTTAATGTAAAAAAAATCAATAACCAGTTCAATACAATATTTCAAACCGACTTCAAAACGCGAACATTATATCAGAATTTTACGTTTTTTTTTTTTTTTTTGTTAACGCTGCAGGGGATTGAGCCTTATATTGCGCACTATGAAACACCCAGAGATTGTGCTCCGGGCACCTACTGGAGTTGCAGTGACTTCTTCCCTAGTCATCACGGTAACCATTCCGGTTGCCATATTTATTTTCGACCGCCTTTGATGGCGATAGCCACTGCGGCCATCATATCTATATATTCCTGCAAGACCTTCATGGGACTCCAATATGGCATATACGTCACCATCGTATGTTGACAATACAATTTGTTCTTGGGTTGGCAGAGGCGTGTATCTAGATCTTCCTATTCGCATTTTGAGTCCTTTATCTGCTGGAAAAGTGTATCTTCGAAGTTCAAATATCCGCTGCGTATTCGCAATGGAAATGATGCGAATAAATCTTAGTTGATCAAGTCCATATAAAGATCCGTCAGAAGAAGGGAGCCTTGTAGGAAGAATCAGGGTCATGGCAGGAGGAGACGTAGACCTAGCACGATGAGGAGGCTCAGCAGCAGAAAGAGACGTCTCAGGCAAATTATTTCCTTTAGGAGAAAAAGAAGAAGAAGAAGGTCTTCCACGAGGAATTCCAGGAATAGGCTCGCTATTAGGTAAGCAATCAAACTGTGAACTTAAATCTGCAACAAGAAAGAAGGGATATCAATTTTTTCAAAGTACGTTGCTGTTTCATGAACCCCATGTTGCAATATTCTGAGGCTAGTTTATGTGTCATAGCCACATAGTGCAATAAGACGTTTCATAAAATGGCTTGACAGTTTTTAAACTGCTAGCGGATGGTGTATTGATCGTCAGTTAGTGAATTAGATCAGAGTTTCACTATATATCAAACTATTCTAGCAATTTCATGAAACAACTAGCGTGCCACAGCTAACTTCATTGCGTAACCTAGCCGACTTTACTCCGTACCGAACCCGACTTCACCCATTACCCTATCTGAATTTACCATTTACCCTACCCGACGCTAAGTGACTTCGCCCGGTTGACGTATTTAATGCCCTAATATGGTACAAAGGTTCTCAAAAATAACCTGAATTCTTCTTAATTCTCTCCAATTTCATTGGAGAATTAAAATGATTTGAATTGTTTTACAATGCATTTGAATTACTCTTGATTTACCTTGAATTGTTTTAAAGTCTTATAGATCGAATTTTTTTGCATTATTTTAAACTTAAATAATAATTGGTCACATTATTAATGTGAATTAGTCACTGTTGGTTACTTTTTGAATGAGAAATTTTGTTCCATTCTCGAAATTGGACGAATTGTTATTTGCGAAACACTTAAAAATATTACAAAAATTATATGTACATATACTTTTGCTTTCCTCAGATCATCAGTGCTTAACTCAGGTACAGAGGGTTTTATTTTCACATGCCAGGATGGTGTCATTTCCACCTTAGCATACCGTGTCCGTATTTCATGTCAAGAAGTTCCCAGCGATAGATGCAGAGCGTGTCAAGCACACGCTGAGTACCCAGTACACATACTTTCGGGGTCAGTACAGCAGTCTCCGTTGCATACTCGAGGCCTAACATTGTTCTCCAAGGCTTCGAGAGATGAACTATATTTGTGATTGAATTATCGGCTCCTTGCGAATACAATACCACTGCCAAGGAGAAAGAAAAGGAGGAAATGTATCAAGACCTTAAAAGGCAGCTGCAACGACTTTACCCAAAATATTTGGTGCAAGTAATTGTCCTTGTGATTGGTGCACTTGAAGGTGCAAAACCATTACTGGTTCGTAACCTCAAAGCCATACCCGCGTGTCAAAAATATGCCACGACACTTGCGAAGTGGATGCTGAAAGCTGTCATCCTTGGGTCACTTTATGTCCATAAAACAAACGAGAGTTTTGCAGGCCTGTCGTTGCGATTTAGACGTGTCCTGTGACCACCCATCTCACGGTTGTGACACGTGGTCATGAGTGGGATTTACCGCGGTCCTCTACTGGGAGCCGGTGTCATTTTTAGATGGAAGTTGCTCCCAGTGGGATCCTGCGGTGGTTGATAACCTTATTTTTTAATTATATATAGTTAGAAGTTTTCCATACGTACAACCGCAGGATTTCGCCGAGAGCGGGTGCTAATCTGAAAAATTGCACCCGCTGCCAGCGAAATCGTGCTAAAATTTCAGCTGTTACCACGTCTCACGACCGTCTCATGAGAGTCTGCGACGAATTCAATACCATAATCCGGCAAAAGTCTCGTGCACCCTGAAGACACGGGGCAACCCCAGGACGATAGCCTTCTGTATTTTCCCCGCAAGTTTCTTAGCATTTCGTTGACACGCAGGGGTGCTTTTCAGGCTATAAACCAGTGAAACCTTGGCACCTTCAAGAGCGCCGATGATCAAGACGATTAGATTAACAAAATATTTTTCTTTTCTTTCTCCTTGGTTATAACGTTTTTGTCCGCTGGTTGCAGAAAATTCGATAACGCACATGGTTCGCTTCTCGAAATCAAGAAGAAACATGTCAGGCCTGGAGTGCGCAACGGATCAATTGTCGAGAATATAAAGTTCCAGTATATACGGCACTTCGCCTGATCATTGTGACTCACGACGCCTCAACAACAACAAATCGTCGCAAGACAGCAACGCCCTTGTAGGAGAATCGCTAATCTCAACAAATGTGAATACATAGTCAACAGCATGGTTCTTGGATTGTGCTGCATAGCAGCACATGTCTAACAAGCGGGAATACTTTACATCGTTCGAGCGTATTTCTCGTCTGCCGATTCGGCTTGGATATGGACATCTGGTGTACAAAGTGACAGTCGAATGCTGGGTTAGAAGAAGAGTCAAGTGTTGGAAGATCGTGAAAATGTATGCAGGTACATATGTCTATTTTTTATTAAACCAATCATGAGATTATTTAATGAAGTAAAATTTTGCATTTTACTTTGGAAGTGGTTAGAGGCAAAAGAGTGTTCGGATGATGGCTCTGAAGTTTTTGATTTAATTTAAGGTTATGTTTATATTCACAATGTTATATATACTGTTTATAAATATATTCAAAATCGGCAATGACTTCAAATCCAGCACTTGGCTCTGAAATTCTATGAGGCATTAGGCACTCGAGTTAATATTGTAAGAAGGAAAGTAATTTCCTATTTTACATCTCTTTCGTATTTGCCAACCCCATTTTTGAAACATTTTCCGGTAATTTTTTTTATTTTTCACTAATTAGCAATAACGAATAAAACTGGCCAGTTTCAAAAAAATGAGAAGTACTTTAAATCCTTTTTCGAAATTCATAACTTTTATTGCATTCTCTAAATTTATAAACATTTTCCCTATATACGTGAAGCTGTTTTTAATTTGTTTCAGATTTGTTTAAATATGCTCGTTCTACTTTTGTTTTTATTGCTCTGATTCTTTCGAATGAAATCTGAATGCATTTCAAATTTTCCACCCTAAAGTTTTTGAAATATTTTTCGAGAGTGTTTAAAAATAATTTCCATATCATTCTTATTTTTATTTTCAGGTGAGAACGAAATTAATCAATATTTTTCTATATGCATTCTAAAAATTTCAAGGACAATTTTCACATTTATTTTCTAGAAATTATATTAATTCATACAACACCATATTATCTATTAATTTTTACGAATGAGTATAACTTTTCCGAAGCTTTTAAAACGATAAAAAATTATGTGCAGTCTGTTTATAATAAATTAGATTTACATGAGAAATTGAAAACGTATTTCAAAAACAGAAGGTGTTAGATTATTTTTGTTTCAATTCAATATTTGCCCTGGACCAAGGATTTGATCCAGACGTGCCAATATTAAAAATCAATTCAACTAAAATCACAAAAACTTATTCTTATTTCTCGAATATCAGGAGTTTTCTTAAAAAACTTAAAAACAAGTTGCAAAAACTCATAAAGGACATGACGTGTTTGAATGTCAATCTGGCAACTCCAATCAGCTGATGATCTTTATCTTGGCATTGGTATTAGTCATAAGTTTATTAAAACTAAGGGTGACATTATAAGCATTTTGTTTAACCCTAGAATCAGAATGTAATTCGTTTAATGAGAACAAAGTCCCGAACGCAAGTAACGTGAAAGTAACAAATTTCTTGAGATAATGAAAAATGTTTGCAACACATTTACTTTATAAGCAAGCCTAGAACCATATGAAACCGTTTATAGATGTTGGCGCCAAAATTTCATTCTGCGTTAAAATATTATTAAAGCGCAACATTATTGAGTATATTTTGTATAATTTAAGTAAAAAGTTCGTTATTGAACCGCCAGGTTTATTGTCATTTGTTTTTGTTCCTTTAGCACCGGCCGATAAAGAAAATTGTTTTGTTGTAAAGGAGCCGACGACAACAATGTGTAGATTTTTTGTAAGATATTCTGTTGATATTTTCTTAATTTACTATCACATGTTATATTTATGCGCAGTAGAAAGTGATAAGAATAGAGAAAGGTCGAAAGAAATAAGGAGATGAGATTTTCTAGAAAAGAAATGTCACTAAAAAAGCCAGAAATGAGGTAATTTCGTATGTGTATTTTCCGAGAAAAGGACGCAGTATCAAAATTGCAACACAATATCAAAGATTATAGTAATATTTTGTAAAAAATTATAATGTTAAGCGTGTAATTGTAGGTGAACCTTTTTCTGCGAATTTGAATCCTATTTTCTGGTAAAATTGTTTCGAGATTTCTGTCTATTGCCGAATTCGGACATGTGTAAAAAAAAACTAGATTCGCACTGACGAAATTGGAAATACAGCGAAATTATAATTTTTGATTTCAAATTTCAATGTACAAGAAATTGAAATTCAGGAAAATTTTTCAATTCTGCACACGAGAAATTTTTTAAACATTCTTTTCGAGCGAGGGTAACCAAACTGCATATCTATCGATTACAAACTAATGATACTTTTTTAGGGTCCCAATACGTTACCTTTTCACCTAATAAAGATTTCGAATTCCGGCATTTTTAATTTCTGCCCACACTACATCTCCTTTTGTTCTTGATAAATGCATTTTTTCTACACATCTGGGATGTTAAATTTACGATTTTGTCGAAAACATACTTTCAGGAACTTTGGTCGTTATTTTGAATTTATCCCTGAACGGTCCCACCTCCAAATACACTTTTAGATATCTTTCGCTAATAAAAACTCATGAGTGATGTGGAAACAATGCAAAATAGGAAAAAATCGAGTGCGAAGCACGAGATACGTGATGAGAATGTGTTCGTTAAAGCCAAAGGAGCTTTAACAAAAGAGAAGTCACAAACACCAAATTACAGTTGTCAAAGATTTGACCTTTAATTTTAAAAGGTCTGGGCGCAAATGTGGGGAAAATACAAAGACCGAGCGCGTAGTGCAAGGTAAACACGTCATCGAGCGCGAAGCGCGCGACGAGAATGTGCACGCGCAGCGGGCAGACTTTTTTATGTTAAAATTACTGACTTTTGCTTTTGACCAAATAATTTCTGAATATCGATTTCGCTGGGATTTTTTGCGAGAAACGCGGATCGGAAATTTTTAAATCGATATCTAGAGTAGTTTTCGAGATCTAAATTTTTTTCTGCTCAATTGAATACTCGAATAATACAGGACTCACCCCTATCCCTTTAAAATTTCTAGTGGGGGCGGGAAGGCACCCCTGTGACTAGTCACAGAAATGATAAAAGGCCACATCCCTACCTCTTTTCCAATGCTTCGTGGGGGCGGGAAGGCATTCCTGTGACTGGTCACGCAAATAATGTAAAGTTACACCTCTACCTCCTTTGCAACGCCTGGTGGGGGCGGGAAGGCACTCCTGTAACTGGTCACGGAAATAATGAAAATATAATTCATATTTTTAAACGAAAACTATTCAAAATATCGATTTAAAAATTTCAGTTTCCTTGTTTCTCGCAAAAAACCCCATCTAAATCGATATTCAGAGATTATTTTCATCAAAAACAAAATTCAATAATTGTAACGTAAGAAAATCGATTTCTCGAAAACTATTTGAAATATCGATTTGAAACGTTCAGATTCGTGTTGCTCGCCAAAAATCCTATAGGAATCAGCTTTAGAACTTTATCGCCACGGATATCGTAATCTTGCCCATAGTTTGACCGCGAAATTGAATTGTTGGGGGTTTATTATTTTTTGTGTAATAAAAATGTGAATCTTCGATTTTTCAAGAAAATTGAAGAAGTCGATACGATAAACATGTGATATAAATGTGTATTTTCGATTTTTCAAGAAAATTCAAGAGGTCAATACGATAATCTTGTAGGGCGTGCAAAAAGAAACATACAGGCAGACTGACAGACGTTTAAAGCGTTTAATAATGGATGCTTTTGAATAGAAAGCATTAAAACAGAAGCTTTAAAATTCAAAACCTTTGAACTAATTTTTTTTCAATTCATTTATTCAAAGTAAAAGCTTCTAAAATGATATGAATATAAATTTGTGTTGCATTTAAAAAATTATGGTTGAACATAAAAATTGATGAGACAAAGTCTTCTGAGATAAAAAAATAAATTCACCTTTTTTCATAATTCAAAATTTAAAAACTCCGACTGGAAACCTTTAAAAATGAATTATTCTAAAAAAACGTTCAATATAAGAAGTAATTTTAAATGTTAAATAAAAAATAAAACGTATACTCTAGAAATATGAAGCTTAAATAAATCCGGACTTCATTTAGAAATAAAAAAATTGAGTCCAGAAGAATTGTTGTATCAAAAGTTTTGTATACTCAAACCCTTAAAAATCTCTATTACTTTAAGTGAATGTAATCGTTTAGAAATTACAAAATTTTAAATTGTCAATTTTACTTTTCGAAATACAATCAATTCAATTTAAGTGAGTTTGAAATTTAATAATTTTATATCTAAGTTTTATATCTTTTTTATGAAAAATGCGTCCAGAATAAATTGAAAATAATAAAAAGTTAAGACAATCATTTCTTAAATTCAAATCTCTAAAATGAGCAGATTTTAGAAGGAGGCATTGCACATTGCACTTTTTTTTATTTGAAAAATGTTCTTAAAAAGTTCGATATTTCAAACTCAGTTAAAAAAACAACAATTTTTCTATTTAACAGTTGAATCATTTCTTTAATTTTTAATGGTTTCACGTTTAGAATTCTGAAATTTCATAGTAAGACTGGACTAGCAAGGTAATTTACAGTCATAAAAAGATTAAACCCTCAACTGAATCTCTATTTTCTACCTTCCTTTTACGGCTGTCAGTAAAACATAATTTCAAGCAGGTAACATAAGGGCCTAAATTTCTTTAGTTTACACAATATACTTTGTAACCTTTTCCTTATTCAAGGCTCCACGTAGGATTTCCCCCAATTTCCCCAAACCCACCTTTTTCTTAATCCTCTAAACTTGTAAAGTCTACAAGCTCCGAAGATTTGTTTTACCCTTAGCTTAAATTATTTTATGAATTATGTTGATTTATTATTACGAATAGGAAATATATTACATTGCATAATGCATTAAGAAGATCTATTTTCATTGTTTGTTTATTTTCCATTGAAATTTTCATCTAATAATAAACATATATTTTGCGTTAGTTCAACTTATATTTTAATAAATGTTACAAACTTAAGGGTCATTACCAAAAGTACTTATATGAATGTACTGAAAAGTAAACAAAAATTCTTTATGAAAGTCTTTTTAATTATTTTTTTTTAGCGAGATTATATATATATTTTTTTTTCAACAATGGATAAAGTGTAATGGAGTTTTCAAATAATGTATAAACATGTACTGCAACTTTTTTACGGCCAGTGAAAGTAATTTGTCTCGTGCATATGATTATGATTGAATAAAACTAGGAAATAAACATACGCGCAGTTACTGTCCTTTTTTGGCAATAAATACGTATTTTTAATTATTTACGGCGCAAAAAAAGTCTACTAGCGGTTCACTGGCTATGAACCCTATACAAACAATGAAAATACTTATTTCTTTACTTTGAAATATTTATAAAATGAGGGTGTGGCCTCTCTTAAAATGTTATAAAACGTTTTAGCCTGTCTTAAAATTCTTTGAAATGTACAGAAATCTCATAAAATCCTAAAAAATGGTAAATATTTTAAATCATGAAATATTTTGTCATCTCTAAAAATCCTGTAAAAATCGCAGGTTCACTTTTTTCAAATCAGTTTTTATTCACTTTTTAAAGATATAATCGCAATAGCTCTCACGATAGTCACTATTTTCAATGAAAATATGACTTTAGTCACTTGTTTCAATAAACTAAAAAAGAGAACCCAAAGTTTAACCACTATTGGATTCAGGTCTATATCTATTTCTCAATTGTCTTCAATTATTTTAATTCTTTTGAGTTCATCCCAAATTGTTTGGAATTTCATTGACGTATACTAAGTGCAATGGCTATTTCTTATATTTTTGATTTTTTAATTCACCCTGAATGATACGTTTAGTTTAAACCATGAATGTCAATTTTCTTAAGTTCTTTTTAATTTTTTTCCGTTCATCCTGCATTCTTTGGTTGTTCCTGGAAATCCATCGAGTTCAATGCATATTGGCATTTTCAATTTTTTAAATTTAACCGTGAATGACAGCTTATGCCCTAAATGACTTTTAGACTCATACTGAATTCGTAGACCTTTCATCACATTTTTGTGAATTCTCATACATGTGTCTAAATTCACTCCAAATTAATTATTTTAATGAATTAAAAAAATTCTAATTGCTTTCAGCTCGCTTTATTTTTGTTTTGAATTTATCTTCAATGTCATCTAACTGAACTCATTCGATTTATATTGGATTTTTTGTTGTTTTTTTTTCTTAATTTCTTGCTTGTTCACTTAAGTTCGGTTAAATTTGTCTTGAATTATGTTTAATCTTATTTTACTGAAATCGATGCACGGAAATTGTAATTAACTTACATTTTTATGAACTTAAAAATTTAAATTTAATTAATATTAAATTTTTTCCGTCGATTTTGATAAAATGAGATAAAACATAATTCAAGACAAATTTAACAGAATTTAAGTGAACTAGCAAAAAGTTCTAAAAATAACAACAATAAATTCAATATAAATAAAATGGCTTTCGAGAAATTTAGGGAAAAGGAGAAGAAGTCGATGAAATTGAAAATGAATTCAAAACAAAAATAAAGCGAGCTGAAAACAATTATATATTTTTTTACTTCATTAAAATCATTAATTTGGAGTGAATTTAGACAAATCTATGTGAATGCAAATAAATTGATGAAAGGCCTAAGAGTGTAGTGTGAGGTTAAAAGTTATTTAGGGCATAAACTGTAATTCAAGGTTAAATTAAAAAAAATGAAAATTCAGACAATATGCATTGAACTCAGTGTATTTCAAGGGACTTCCAAAGAATTCAGGATGAACTTAAAGAAATTAAAAAGAACTTAAAAAAATGGACATTCATGATATAAACTATAACATATCATTCCTCTTGAAGATAAGAAAATTTTCACTTACCTGAGCTACGTAAAACAGTTGCATCATAATATTTCGTGTCAAATTTGGCTTGGACAACCCCTTTGTGGTCCCTGATGAAGTTTTCAGGAACGACACCGATTGTGTTGTCAACGGTATACAACACAAGGTGAAACCTTATCACTTTTTCACATGGATCCATCGCGGTTCGAATTTGAATTTCTAAAGGTTACACTGAGACGGAGGCAGTTAGACTGAATCCGTAACGGCCGGGCTGCCAGAAAGAGCTTCCAGTTCACTTCACTCAGATGCGCAGTAGATGGAGCGCAGAGATTTTCGGTTTAAAATCTTGCGCATGCGGCGTAGATTTTTATTGAGTCGCATGCTATTGCTTATTTTATAGTGACTAAAGAAATTAATTAATTTCTTTTTTCAAACATTTCTCATTGAGTAGAAATCTTATTTCCTTAGGCGAGAAAGTTTTGCGCCATTTTCGTTTAAATTAAGAAAATGCTATAGGTGAAGGGCCTCGGGTCATAAGGACGTATGTGAGAAATTTCGAAAATGCGTTTTATAGGCTTAAAAGAATTTTTTCGATCTACCTCATGTGTCTGGAGAAGATTATTATCCAGTTCGATTTCTAAGTAGTTAAAAATCCGTGTTTGGTAATTTAAAAAAATCGTTAAGTAAACAGTTCGTATATTAAGATTTCAATCGCCTTTACTAATTATTGTTCATTATCTATATATTTTTATTTTTTATTATATACTTATCATTTCATTATTATTAGTTTATTATCCATATACTTCATGTTATAGTGTATATTTAATTATTATACATGAGCATTTATGCAATTATGTATTGTACTTTCCGAAATCCTTTATTCAAAAATTATAATTTTCTGAATTCACTTCTGCAAATTTTTGTCCAAGTCCAAACCGTGATTCTGCTTAGAAAATATCTAAAATCTGGACAGTCTTTATATCTTCAAATTCTTAACGAAATCCTAGATAGCGCCAGGACTGGGACTAGACACCAGAGCAGTTTGAATCAAACACGTAGCAAAACTAGACCGTGCCAGTGTAGCGCCAGACTAGTATTGGGTGAATAGACAGGCTTGAGAAAATCTGTACTGGCTTTAGCATGATTCAAGACTGCCACGAAATTTTTCCATACAGGTTCAAAGTCCCGCCCATAACAGTACAGAATAGTACAGAAAGTACAAGCCATTTCAGTATTTCAATATAAATAATTTATCGAATATTTGCAGTATACAATCTCTCTCAGACTTCAGAAAAAAATGTCTATTTAAAACAAACCTAATTTTTGTATTGACTTCTATAGTTTTGATATAATTCGGAGATTTATGAAGACGAAACAATTTTTGTGGCTAGGAGAATTTTATTTTTCGTAAAATCCAATTTTTGTGTTTTATTTTTTTTAATAGAATTTTTATATTTTAAAGCAAATCATTGTCTCTTTGTTAATTTTAAACTTTTTTAATTTTCTGATTTAACGATGAAATTTGTGTATTTTTTTAAATAGACGTGAAAATTCAAATACTCCTATCATCGCGAAAATATTTTTTTCCTGAAACAGCAAAAATATGAGCCGCCTAATTTACTCTAAAAAAAAATTTATTTCGTTGCAGGGATATTCAGCGTCTTGAAGTATAAAACCTGCCTCATTTGAAATTAATTATATTCAATGTATTCTACCATTTCTCCAAGTATAAAATTAGTTTTTTTTTTCTAATCAGACGGTGCGCCACCCTAAAAATTTGCTGCCCTGGACTACGGCCCTTTTTGCCCGTAGTGTAGATACAGCACTGCCCGGGACCCTTCAGGTCATTTTCTGGGTTTCCAGTTTTGTTAGTTTTGAAACAAAAAATGTAAGAAGGATATTAACACTGCGATTGAGTAATTTTACACTTTTGCAAAAATATACTATAATAGGTCCTAAAATGTCTTTGGCATTATTTCACAAATGTCGACGCCTCCATTCAATATGAGTCTATGTGCTGACAGCGCCCTGTATGAGACTATTCCCTATGCTTATACACAGCGCTAATTTGATAGTAATTTCTGGGAAATTTTTTTTGGTACTTGGTTAAATCTTGACTGAGGCGACCAAAAAAATGTCACCAGTACAGTTTCGATACGTTGTTTCACGCTCTTTCATTGATGATAAACATTACTTTACAAAAATACATATTTCAGCTTAAAAATAAAGATCAAACACAAATTTGACTTTTTTGGACAAAAGGTACATTTTTTTTAATATGAAAAGCAAGCTTAGATTTTTTCGTTTGAGACCTTTGAAGTTGAAATGTGGGATTTTCATTTATCTGCTTGGGCAATTTGTAATTGAAGGGTCCCGAAGCATACGGTCATAAGTGCCACATTTTGGAAATGCGTTTTATTGGCTTAAACTAATTGTTTCGACCTAATTCATATCTCTGCAGAAGATTATGGTCCAGCTCGGTTCAAAAGTTAGTCAAAATTCATGATCAGTAATTTAAAAAAATAATGAGTTCTTTTCGCATGCTTACTTCACGACTCAATAGAGCTATATATTAGCTCAAAAGTTCTTGCTTTTTTTATTCAAAAAATAAAAAAGTTATGCAGCTTTTTCTATATATTCAAGCGTTTCTTTCACAAGAGTTTTCTTTTAAATTGTTTTTTTTTAACAGTACTTTACCGATTCAGTAGACCTAAGCTATAGCTAAGCTATAGTAGGAGAATTTTTCTTTAAAAAAGAGATTCTACATTTTTTTTATTAATCAAACATCTTCAAATGTTAAATTTTTTTCACTGTAGCCTTTGAAATCAAAAAGTTTTCAAATTATTTGATGGATCATAAATTTTGTTTTTGAATTTTTTGAATTTAGATTCAAATTTTTTTTCAATTTGAAGGTAGTGGAATCTAAGGCTTTCAAATTTGGTACTCGTCAGCTTTTGGATCATCGAAAAAGTCATCTCTAAAAGAATTGAAAGCATTATTATTATGTGGATATTATTAATTTATATTTGGAAACAAAGTTGAATTTAAGGTTTAAAATTGAGATATTTAGTACTAACTCAGATAAAGAAAGATTATTCAAGGTATCCTGAACATTTATTAAAATTCACTGAAATTTAATTTTTTTACATTCTCATCTCAATGAGAAGGTATTGGTTTTATGTGAAAAATTACTTTCGCGGATTCGATCAAATGTCGACGTTTTGAGGCACCCTGAGCCAGAAAAAACGGTTTTTGCGAAGGTGTCTGTCTGTCTGTCTCTAGTCTGTAGTCTGTAGTCTGTAGTATCGTGTAGGGACGATAACTTTCGAAAGATTGATCAGATTCGATTGTGCTTTGGCACACTTTTTGAAGGCCCAAAAAGAAAGAACGAGTTCGTCAATCAGCTATTTTGGATCAAAATTCAAAAACTGAGCACATTTTGAAAATTTTTGAGACCACTTTTTTTAAAATTTTAAAATTCTATGTACGATTATTAGTAGTACTCCAAGAGACAAACAATTTATCCCTGTGAAATTTTTTGATAAAATGAAAATTATTAGAGTTATAGCATTTTAAAGAGCCCAAAAAACAAACGAAAATTTATGTTTTAAGCCGAACAACGCATGATATGAAAAAAAGTCAAGAGAAGAAGAACGTTTCTTTTTGAGAGCCCTACAAGGCTCTCATAACAACTTTTTAAATTTTTCCGAAAAATTGAAAATTCAAATTTTGATCGCACAAAAAATAATTAAAAATTCAATTTTGCGGTCAAACTATGCAAGATACAAAAAAATATGAAGATACAAAAATCGTGCACACCATAAATATCTAAAAATTTGTTCTCAATCACTTTTTCATAGGACGCGTTTATTAATTAAATTCTGATTTGAATTAGGTAAATATAACACTCTTAACAAAAAATTTTTTCCCAAAGAGAAAAATATTACGGAAGAGAAAAATATGCCGGAAGAGAAAAATATGCCGAAAGAGAAAATTAAAATCCGGCAAAATTAAATTGATACCATGGAAATTTCAATTTCAAACTCTTTTAAGAATAATTTTTATTATATTTTAACATTTTTCATTTACAATTGAAAGAAAGTAATAATTATTTATCAGTAATAAATAAAAAAAATTTTAATGAAAGTTGCCGATGCCGTACCGTTTTCGAAAAAATTGAAAATAAACTGCTTTATAGAAAATTCTTTTTTTTGGCATTCGTAGAAAACTCAAATAGTTGTTGTATATATAACTATTTGGTTCAAAATTTAACTATTCTTCAGAAAATTCGTCTTTTTGGTTTAAAAATTCAATTATTTGCTGGATTTTTTTCTTTTTTGACTGAAAAATCTTTCTTGGTTGAAGAGTTATCTCTTTGGTTGAAAATTAAACTATTTTGTTGACAATTCGTGTTTTTTATTGTAAATTAACTTTCTGATTGAAAATTCTCATTATCAGGTTGCAAATTTAAGTAATTGGTAGAAAATTCTACTATTTGCTTATTGCAAATTCAATTACTCGGTTAAAAGTTCAGCTACTTTATTAAAAATTGATCTTTTTGATCGAAAATTCGTCTTTTTGGTAGAAAATTATATTTCATGGTTGAAAATTTAACTCGTCTCTTGAAAATTCGTTTTTTTTTTTAATTGAAAATTAGCTTTTTGGTTGAAAATTATCATATTCAGGTTGAAAATTCAATTATTCGGTTAAAAACTCAAATATTTCGTTGAAATATCAAGTATTGCATTTTTCGTTAAGAATTCACTTTTTTTTTTTTTGCAAATTCAACTTCTTCGTTAAAAGTTTAGCTACTTTGTTAAAAATTGATCTCTTTGTTTGAAAATTCGTCTTTTTCCGTAGAAAATTAATCTTCATGGTTGAAAATTCATTTTTTTTTTAAACTCAAATATTTTGTTGCAAATGCAATATTTTTTCTTGAAATATTAGAAATTTTAAACGTATGAATTTGAATTTAATACTATTACCTACATTAATTTTATTTCAAAGAATTTGTTTGCCTTTTTTTTAATTTTCCTTATTTTTCCTGTTTTAAATTTGAATTAAAATTTAATAATTAATTATTAATTGTAATTGAAATTAAATTTAAAAACACCTAAATGAATCGAAAGCTTGTAAAAAAGGCGGAAAAGTGAAAATTGTTTCAAAATTGTTTCAAAAATATTCTGGAAGAGAAAAATATTCCGGAAGAGAAAAATATTCCGGAAGAGAAAAATATTCCGGAAGAGAAAAATATTCCCAAAGAGAAAAATATGTCCGAAGAGAAAAATATGCCGGAAGAGAAAATTAAAATTTTTCAAAATTAAATTGATACGATGAAAATTTGAATGGCATCGAAAATCATGATAAGAGAAGACTAAAAAAATGAAAAAATATATCCAGGGTGCACCTTCATTAAGGTCGCAAAGAGATTTCCAGCACGTAAAGTTCCGGTTCGTTGCCTACATAAGATCCAACCCTCTTTTTCTTTGCATTCTTTTCTTCTCCTCTTTTTTCTTCTTTTTCCTCTTTTTTCCTCTTTTTGACCTTTTTTGGCCTTCCTTCTTCGTTTCCCGGTTTCGTTACAGGCCCAAGGGAAATATAAGCGAGTCTCGCGTCCAAGATTGTGGCGGCCGGTTCGAAAACTTTAGCCGCCAATTTTACGAGAGAATTTCCAATGAAACTAAAACGCCATGGGAGTTATTTTTCTCGGTGCGAGTAAATTTCCTGAATTATTTTTCTGACAGAGTACGATCCTCGTCCGATAATGAAGTTACTTTGTCGCTTCATCATGAAAGCCAACCCGGTTTTTTTTTTATTGAAAAAAGTTCCAAAAGTTACTTTTGCGTGAACAGATAACTTCTATTGCATTTTAGAGCAAAATGTTCTTCAGAAAAAAGAAAGAGGACAAAATTATGAGAAAATTTTGTTTGAAAAATAATCCGCTATCTTTCATAGGTTCCGAGTTATGATATATTGAAAAATCCCTACTTTTTCAGATTTTGAGCGAAAAATCACTAAGTTTCAAAAAACACAGTATAACTTTGCACCTAATTACCGCACGGAAAATATTTCCACAGATAGGTAAAAGTACACTTAATTTTCTGTGATTGTAAAAAAAGAACAATGTCCTACCTGTAATAGATCAAAAGTTATGACCCCTCAAAGTTGGCTATTTTTGCCGGGTTCAGTTTGCGTTGATGATACCAGAAGATGAAATAGAGTCTACAAAAATCTGCGTACATCTAAAAAAAATCAAGTCTTTTAGTCCTATTATTTTTGAAATTACAAGGTTTCAAATATTCCATGTTTTTTTGCATTTTTGACTAAAAACGGCGAAGTGTTTTTTAAAACCTTGCAATTCCCAAAATAATAGGACTAAAACACTTGATTTTTTTTAGATGTACGCAAATTTTTGTAGACTTTATTTCATCTCCTGGTATCATCAACTCAAACTAAACCTAGCACGATTTATTTAAAAAAAAACTAAACTCAACCTTTTTGCCCGCAAAAACAGGCAAAAATGGTCAACTTTGAGGGGTCATAACTTTTGACCTATCATAGGTAGGACATTGTTCTTTTTTTGTAATCACAACAAATTAAGTTTACTTTTATTCACATTAGACACTTTTCCATGCAGTAATTAGGTGCAAAGTTATACAGCGTTTTTTGAAACTTACTGATTTTTCGCTGAAGATCCAAAAAAGTGGGGATTCTTCAATATGTCATAACTCGGAACCTATGAAAGATAGCGGATTATTTTTCAAACAAAATTTTCTCATAATTTTATTTTCTTTCTTTTTCCTGGAGGACATTTGGCTCTAAAATGCAATGGGAATTAACTGTCGACGCAAAAGTAACTTTTGGAACTGTTAAAAAAAACCCAAATTGATTTTTTTGGGAATTTCACTCATTATTTCGACGTAATGCCTGGGCCCAGAATTCTATTTCATTTTATTCCGAACGTGAGTTTCTCCTACGAATTGATTAAATTTTATTCCTGACTGCCTCAGCACTTCAGTTTTCGCGCTACAGTAATTCTTCCTTTTAGAGCTGGGAAAAATGAATCGCAAAAAAAATAGAATCCGATTATAGCTAGCGAGTTCGACAAAGAAGAACAAATTTCATACGAAATATTATTTTTATCTTGGAATTTATAAAGAAAAACTTTTTTTTTTATTTCTTCTGCATTATTTATTCAGAATTGTATAATAACGTTTCGGAACCGGAACGATTTCTTTATAATATGGTGATAAGGGAGATCAAATATGAATTTTCTACAAAAAAGTTAAACTTTTATTCTGATAATACGAATTTTCAACAAGAGTAGAATAGTTGATATTTTCACAACAAAAAAATGATAAATTTTAAATAAAAAACAGATGAATTCAAACCACAAAGAAACAAGGGTTTTAAACAAACTAGTTGAGTTCTCGGTCAAAATATATTAATTTTCTTTTTAACAAAAAACAATGCATTTTCTACCAAACAAGACAAATTTTCAAAAATATATATAAATGTTCACCTAAGCAGTTAAATTTTAAAATGGAAAATATAACTTTTCAATTAAAAATTGCAATGTATAACAAAAAACAAAATTCAACCAGAGCATAATTTTTTTTTAAATAGTTGAATTTTCTACCAAATAGTTGTATTTTCTACCGAATGATTAAATTTTCAAGCCAAAAAGACGAATTTTCTACATAACTATTTAATTTTCAACCCATAAATGTGATTTTTCACGAAAAAAGTTAATTTTCAAAAAATCGTTGAATTTGCTACCAAATAGTCGAATTTTCTACCAAATATTTAAACTTTCAACCCAAGAATTTGAATTTTCACCAAAAAAGTTTAATTTTCAATCTGATAATATGAATTTTTAACAAAAAAGTTAATTTTTAAAAAATTGTTGAATTTTCTACTAAAATGATGAATCTTTAACAAACAAGAATCAAAACAGATTAATTTTCATTTTAACCAAAAAAGATGATTTTTCGACCAAGCAAGACGAATTAAAAAAAAACATATAAATGTTTACCTAAGCAGTCAAATTTTGAAATGAAAAATATAACTTTTCAATTAAAAATTTCAATGTATGACAAAAAACAAAATTCAACCAGAGTAGAATTTTCTACCAAATAATTAAATTTTCTACCAGATAATTAAATTTGTAAGCCCAGAAGATGAATTTTCTACAAAACTATTTAATTTTTAACCCAAAAATGTGAATTTTAACCAAAGAAGATTAATTTTTAATCCGATAATATGAATTTTTAACAAAAAAGTTAATTTTCAAAAAATCGTTGAATTTTCTACCAAATAGTTGCATTTTCTACCAAATAATTAAATTTTTAAGCCGAAAAGGTGAATTTTCTACAAAACTATTTAATTTCCGACCGAAAAATATGAATTTTCATGAGAAAAGTTTAATTTTTAATATGATAATATGAATTTTAACAAAAAAGTTAATTTTCAAAAAATTGTTGAATTTTCTACTAAAATGATGAATCTTTAACAAACAAGAATCAAAACAGATTAATTTTCATTTTAAGGTATGGTTAGTCAACACTGTGGCTATATTTTTATTGTCGGTATACAGTTTATCGAACTCTGCGGTAATTTGACGTAGATCGGATTTGGAAAGAGTTCTGAATAAAGTTTTGGAGATGTCTTCAATGAAATTTGCTAATCCTCTCTTATTTCTCTCTTTTCCTAAAAGTTTATGTAGTTAGCCCTCGTCGTAGTTATCGACAGGATCATTAGGGTTATCAATGCGAGCGCCATCTGCAAAATAGGGCATACATTGTTCTATGAGTAATGTAATAATCTTATTATCGTGTCTACCTTTAATGTTATTGTTTTTCAAAATTTCTGAGATTTGCCAGGGACCTTCCCAGCTCGGGTCCAACTTATATCGCTTGGTGTTTTTTCCCCATTTAACCCAGTCTTTTTCTTTATAGATTGGATGTTTCCCAACTATTCTGTCTTCTAAAAATTTCTTAATATTTTCTTGTTCAACTTCAATTCTTTCTTTGATTCTTTTTGAACTAAGTCCATGCCTAGAATTCCATTTTTTAATTAAATCATAGTAGGTTAGATTTGGGAAAGGATTATTTGTGGAAGGAATATTTGGTTCTCTCCCAAAGGTAGCTTCGAACGGTGATATTCCAAGGGTACTGTTCTTCATAGTATTAATTGACAAATTAATGTATTTGAGATTATCGTTCCATTTTTTTATTGTTTTTGGCAATAGAGGTTTTAATCAGATTCTTAAGTGTAGAACGCATACATTTAATATTTCTGTTAGATTGGGGATGAAATGCGGTTATTATAATGTGTGCAGTTACTCAGGTCACCACTAATTTTTATTCTCTTTTCTACTCTTCGTTCCTCAACGAGCTTTCAGTAGAGAAGCCCGGAGTTCTTGCTGTGAATTCCGTAAAATTCTTTCTTCTGAACTCCGTAGAATTAAATGATTCCAAATTCGTCTTAGGAATTTCCCTTTATGTGATTTCTCTTATGTATCCGTGGATTTAATAAACCGAAAGAGCAATCCTGGCAGGATCGTTTCTTATGAAGGCATTCATGTTCCTGACAAAAGGACAGAAAAAAAAAATGTTTTCATCCAAAAATCCAAGAATTGTGTCAATTCAAAATCCAAAGACCCAAAATAACTCGGGCGACAAAAAATTTAAGGAATGAGGAAGCAACGATTCAAGAGGCAGCAAAACTCAAAAATAGATTGAATACAGGTTACGACAAAAACTTGGAAGAACCGCCAGAAAACACACGGCAAAATAAAATTTGATATCCACCAAAAAACCCTTAGATTACACTATCTGACAATTCTTCAGTTCCAATAATACCTGAAATAAGATCGATCCAAAAAGTAGACCTGAGAAATTCAACAAAATTGGGCAATGTACTCAAAGAACTCTGCATGGAATCCAATCAACTGAAAAAAAATAAAGAAAAAACCTTGATTGGAAAACCCAAAAAAAATTCCGATTTTCTGATCACGCAAGACATAAGAAAGGAAAATGATTTGAAGAAACAAAACCAAACATTAGGAAGGTACAAAATCGGATGAATGCAATCATATACAAAAATCAACGTACAAAGGAGCGCAGGAAAATGATACGCATGATTATTCAACAGTACAGGAAAAACAATTTGAACACCAAGCTCCTTAACGTTGAAAAATCGATAGGAAACTTATTCATTGACGACAATTTTATGCCTAAATATCAGAATAGATGTTTTTAAAAAGGAGTCGAATTACCAAATGGTACTGCCTATTCGTATTCAAATGAGTACAGTTTGCCGTATAAGATTATGATTAGAACTAACTCGTGGTGCTCCAAAGCGCTGTATATATAGCCTGAATTTGTAAGTGGGAGAGGTCCATAGAGGTCAACCGTTACAATTAACAGAAAAGAAAAGTCGTCAATGAGATGAAACACTGCATAAGGATGCAAAACATGGAATGAGGAGGGACGTACGAGGGAAGAGTCCACCTCGGAATGTTCAATGATATCATTCAAATCGAATCCAATCACTGTCTCTCTCCAACTTTTCTTCTAACCAAATTTTGTTTAAGCAGCCTTTCTCTCCAGGTTTAGTTACTCTATTCATATATTTGATTGATTGAAATAGTTTTTATTGTTTTCTAATAATATATATGGTTATAAGTTGTCACTCCAATTTGTATCTATATTCAATACCTTCTGAAATATACCTAACTTGAAATGATGAAGGAATGAATTAAATTTCATTTAACGCATTCGTTCAGGCGGCGTCGCTGATTATCAATTTCTGAAAATTGAAGAATTATCAATCGATTTTTTTAAAATGATTTTTCAATTTAGGGTGGCATTCATCGATATGTATATAAATATCGAAGATCGATATGCGATTTTCCCATAAAAATTCTGAAACTTATCTCAACTAAAGAAAATAATCGAATGAATTTATATAAAAAAATTTATTTACTAAGCTATTTACGTTGAAAGTAGCATAAGACGACTAAAAAGTTCGTGAAATGAAATCATCTTTCTTTTTTTTTCGAATTCATAGATCTTTCAAAAGATAGAAGCTCTATCCGTTTAGGTGTGCGTTGAGACGGTCCAGTCCTTTCTCATAATTTGTATTTGTATTTGTATTTATTTATGAAAAGTTCCTAGGGCTAAATAGCCCTACAAGACAATCAGATGTGATGGCAATCAATTTGACGATTGAAATCAAAAATAGGTATTTAACAAGAGTGAAGAAATAAACTATAATACACATAATTAGATGTGGGCTATAAACAGAAGGATACTGTAAGTATACATTACAAAGTAAAGACGCATTCATATACACTTATATATATTTCTAATTAAGGATTGAAGTGTTACTAATGTGTGATTTTAAGGGTAGGATTTAATGTGTTAAATAAGTAACCAAAAAGGAGTTTTCTAAAGTGAGATTGTGAAGGTGCATTTCTAATGCCTGTGGGTAGTTTGTTCCAAAGGCGAGCACCGCGAATAAGAAAATACCTTTGCATTTCACACATGCGGTGTGGCTGAAGTTTTAGTACTGTTTTTCTTTCACGAAGTTTGGAATTTGTTGGTTGATCTTTGTCAATAAAATGGTAAAGATTAGAAAGATGGATCGGAGCTTCATTACTGAATAGGCTATAGAGCAAATTATCCATGAAAAAATTGTCTTCTTTTAGCAACGTTAAGAAGTCCTGCTCATTCTCTATACTATGTAATATGTTCACTTCTGGGGACGTTATAGATAAACCGGCAGTAATATCGTCATATGCCACACAACCGTAGTCAAAGAAAGGAAGGATAAGGCTTTTAACTAGGAGGATACGCGTTGAAGTAGAAAGTGATTCTTCATTCCTGTTAAGCTGTTAAAGGACACTGAAGGTTGTTCTTGAAATATCCGCAACTTGTTCATTCCAAGTAAGAGAGCGATTAGGAATAAAGCCTAAATCTTTCACAGATTCCATGAACGGGATAATACGTCCATCGATCAAGAGAGGAGGTAGCGTTGCAATTGTTTGAAGTGATGGAAGAAAGAGGTCCTATGATTATAGCCACAGTTTTAGTAGGGTTGAGAGTGAGGCTACTTCTCAAAGCATAATGCACCACCAGATAAATATCCGCCTGTACCTTTTGAAATAAGCTCTTTAGATTACCAATAGGCCTCGAAAGGTAAAGCTTATAGTCGTCAGCATATTTAAGATAGTTGCAGTAACGAAGTTTGCTACTAAGTTCAGAGGTATGAATATGAAATAAAATGAGTGCAAGCGTAGATCCCTAAGGGACACCACTCTTGACCTCCTCACAATCAGACCTCTTCTTATTGCTAATTTGTGCTCTTTCAGAACGATTACTAAAATAAGATTCAAACCATTTAACAATCATATTCGATAGGTGAAGCGATTTTAGCATAGTCAGTAGTAGAATATGGTTAACTGTATCGAACGCTTTAGAAAAATCAAAGAGAACAATAACCGTTATTTCCCTTCTATCAATTGCAAGTTTGAGGTCAGACGTTACTTTGTGAAGCTGTAAGTGTACTATGCCTTGCACGAAACCCAGATTGCATTGGATCCGTTAAATTGTTTGCTTCGGTGTTTGCAGTGAGTTTCTGATAGACAATACGTTCAAAAGGTTCAGACAAAGCACATAGGATGGATATAGGACGGAAGTCTTCTGAAGCGGTAGGGTTAGATATTTTAGGAACAGGGCGAATAATCGCCTCTTTCCAGGCATCAGGAAATATTCTCACCTGCAGAGATGCATTGTAGCTGTGCAAGAGAATAGGGCCAATGACTGGTAAAGCAAGACGAATCATTCTAATTGAAATGCCATCAGATCCTTGAGCATTTGATTTTACTTCGAAGAGTTTTTTAATTAGGGGTTCTTGCGATATGTCAGAAAAGAATAATTTAGTATAGAGGGTTCATTTTAGGTCTAAAATGCCAGGAATTAATTCGGCTATATGCCCCTATACGCAACTTTCATACCAACCATAAGGGCTCTTTTCATGCGGACGCCCACATATATATGTATAAATGAATGTATAAGTAGGTGGAAATATATTTTTTAATAATTTAATGCCATTTAGCAAAATTATTAAATGATAAACTTTGTTTTCTTCAATTAAGATTGATATTTTTCCACGTTGACATGGAATATTTCTTCTATGGATTTGGAAAATGTTCGTTAAAAATCGGAATAATTATTATCCAACCTTTCTGTCCTTTCTCTACGTTTCAATAACAAAACTCAACATATCGTACGAATTCCATGTAGGTTCGGAAAAAAATGGATAAAAGATTAAATTATTTGTGGATTTTCAGATAATATTATATTAGTGTATTAAGTCAAAGCCTTCTTTTACAGGAGAAGATGCGTTTGATACACGTATATAATATCCATAATCCTCATCGCAGAACCTTTAGGACATAGCCAATTTTAACATATTAAATCGAGTATAAACTTTTATTTATTTGGTAAATATGTTTCCTTAGACCCCAAAAAAATATGTTCCCAAGATAAAAGATATGTTTTTTTTAAGAAATCGTTTCTATAAATTTGTTTTTCTAATTCTAAGTAAAAGTACCTTGAAATAAATAAAAATTGGTTGATTTTAAATAATTACTTTTTATTGTTTCTTTACATTTTTAAAAAAATTCTATGATTTGTTTAAATAAAAAGTATATTCTTTTTGATTAAAATAAAGTACTAACAAACATTTAAGAAATAACTTGTCTTAATCTCATAGTTTTAAACCAAAAAAATTATTTCTTTAAAGTAATTAAATGTTATTTTGATGTGCTCTATAAATGTAAATTAGTTAATTCCACTAATTACTGGTGAAATTTTACTAATTTAATTACAGAATAGTGCGCCATTCAAGAGTAGTATAAAAAATTATTTATTCGATAGTGGAAAACTCCTGATTTTTTAGTGAAAATATATCAATATATTTAGGACAGTATATATTAATTAAAAGAATATTATAGAAATGGGCATCGTGCCAAATAGAAAAGTTTAATAAAAAAATGCAATTGCGTAACATTTACAGCTTTATTTAAGCAATGAGAAGGTATACGTTAATTCTTATCATCTTCACAAACATGTCGTATTTCCAAGTTACCGCTTCAAAATGGAAAACAAGAATTATTTTCATGCACACTTGATCTATATTACTTTACTTTATTTACATTGAAAATAGTTCATTCGAAATGTATGTGTTAGGCTCAACAGTCGACAAAGATCAATGGGTGTTTTAAATGTCGAAGCATCTTGTTCTGTGCATTTTTTAATTTTGCAATTAGTATTTTAGAAATATTATACTTGAAATATACGTTCTTTGGCGATTCCGACGATATGCTACTTGCCTCAATAATTTGAAAATTAAAATAAGTGCGATATGTTATTTGCCTTCATAAGCTGAAAATTAGACGTGTTTTCCAGGCCATCAAATGTTTTAAAGGAAGAAACATATTTTCAATTGTTTCAAATATACAGAAAAGTTATTGATAATAATCTTCGGATTTATCCATTCACTTTGTCCACGTTGAAGCTTCTATGTTTCTGCTCGCTGTTTGTGTGTAGTTTTTAGAATGAAGGAACATGAAAGGTTCACGATATTTCAAATTCTTAAATCTTGAACGGTGAAAATGACAGTTATTTCGTCTTGACCAAAATCGAAAAATTTTATATTAAACGCCTTAATAGTCTGTTTTAGGTTTAATAATTTTCCATTTGAATGCTTCTCTAAAAAAAGGTATGTGAAGAAAATCTCGAATGCATTGTTATCACTTTTTCTCAATGGCGATTCGGTAATTTGAAAAACTCGAAGGAAAGAATGTTGCCACATTCGCACACATAATTAAGAATTCAGTTTCAGATAAAGGGCTGTGACAAAGAATGTTACATTTGTGTGCATAATAAAACTGACAAAAATTTTAGATTTATGAATGTGAAATTTTATTATTAAATCAAAGCCAGATATATTTAGCAGAATTAAAATTTGAATTTGAGATGAGCAAAAGCAGCTTTACTGTAAAATATAAATCAAAAGTTGTATGTTTACAACAGGTGAAAAAGGACCATTTTTCAATCATAAAAATGTCATTAATTGTCAACCTACTGATTAGACTGCTTAATTATTGAGTTCTATATATTAAGTTACTCACCCAAACCTAAAATTTGTAAACGCAAAAACAGGAATTCTCAATAAAAGCTTTCAGTTTTCAACCAAGAAAGATTTTTCAGTCAATAAAGAAAAAGATTGCACAAAAAATATCGTGTTTTCAAGCCAGAAACACGAATTTTTGACGAAAAAGCTAAATTTACAAGCCAAAAATATGCATCTTTTACAAAAATAATTGAATTTTCAACCAAAAAATGAATTTTCAACCAAGATGATTCATTGTCTATCAAAAAAGATAAATTTTCGACAAAAAAAGAATTATTTTAGGCAAAGTGCATTAATTTTCATCCAAATTTTGCATTTAAAAAAAATTTTACTTTAATAGTTATATATTTTCAAAAAAAAAAATTAATTCTTAATGAAAAAGGTAAATAAGTCATCAAGAAGATTAATATTCTACCACAAAAGACGTTTCAACAAAAAAGGCAGATTTTGGACAAAAAAAAAAGTGTTTTCAACTAAAATGAGGAGTCATCAACCCAAAAAATGACTTTTTAACAAAGTAGTTCCACTTTCAAGTAAGCAGTTGAATTTTGAACAAAAAAGGTTTTTCAGTCGCTATTAACAAATAGCGAATATCTTGATAATTTTATCAAATCGTTATATTAGGGGAAAAATTCTGGGACTAACGTAAAATTGACAGGATGATTCTAGTAAAAACTAATTCAAATGCCCTGTATATTCTAGATTTTTTCATTTTTTGTTCGAAGAGTTACTCATCTTAAAAAATATGGGGTAAGTTGTGGTTTCTAAATCATTATTTAAATTAAATAATGCAATAAAAATATAGAAAAATAGTTAGTTTTCATTTATTGTAAGAAAACCATTTTGACTCTTATTTTACAATAAAGTTATTTGTTCTCATGTTAAATATAAATTGAAATACGGTTGTATAGTTGCATGCGTCTGTCTTGATTAAATAAAATGTTACATTATAGACCTTGTATTTTTCTCAGTTACATTATGCACATAAATGGTACATTTTTCCTACTCTTGAATTAAAATTAAATTTAATAGTTTGAAAATGTATTTTTGATGTTTTTTTAATGCTAAAAAAATATGTAAAGTATGGTGTCAGATTATGACACATGTGGAGAGTCATATTTTGTTGATGAAAAAAATAATCTGCTAATTTTGTGGAATTGTAAGTAAATGAAAAAAATTGTGTCATTCGTATTAAATTTATTGGAATTTTCTCGCTTTAATGAAGAAACTTCTGTAAATCATATACAATGTTCTCAAATCGCGTATGATGTTTTATCAAATCTATAACAAAATTTTATAGTTTTTCAAATTTTTTAAAATTGTAGACTATAGAATTAAGACTTGATAGTTGCACAATTTTCAATATAAAGGATTTGTAATTAAATAATTTTGAATTAAAAAAAATTAAATTCATTATCTGAATTAATTAAATTAAATTAGGTTTTAAATAAAGTTCGCATTCTTTAATATATTTTCGAATTGTTAAATAACTTCTATAATTTTTTGTATTGACCAAATCGTGAGAATTTAGTATTTTCTGGAAGTAATTACACAGTCAACGAATTTGAAAGACAGTTTCCAATTATTTAAACAATTAAAATCACTTTCTCCTTTCCATAAAAAAGATGAAAAAAATTCTAGTTTTTTCGAATCTTTTATAATATGTCGATTAATTATCAGTATTTCTTTTTTCCAACGAAATCGATCTGAAAAACTAACTACCTAGGGTAAGAGGACCAATTCTTGGCACCCCCCCCCCAATTGTTAGCACCCTTCTCTGATTTCATAGACAATACATTTTTTTAGCATGTGTTGCCTCAATTCAGTTCTACAATCTTTTTTGCATATGTTGCGTATATTAATTATTCAGTGCAATGAAGTATGTATCCAAAATAAAGTAATGCATTTCGGTTTTCGGCATGTCAATAATAGGGCTAAGGTGTCAACAATCAGTCCTCTTACCCTATAACATAACTAAAAAAATTGTTTCAATAAATGCTTATTGTTTAAAAAATCAGAGTATAAGTTCCGAGATAAGAAAATACTGAATAATAATATGCGGCATTGTATAAAAGATTAAAAAAAATATAATTTTTTCCAATTTTCCTATGAAAACTCTTGAGTAAAAGATTATTAATTTTTTAAAAAATTGCAAACTATCTGCCACAAAAAATATCATTCTTCACGTTCATTAGCTGCGTCATCAAATCCAGAGAATAGTAACTTTTCAAGATTCATAGGAAAAAATTGCTTAAACAAATGAAACTTGTTTAAATGATTGCAAATTATCATTCATAAAAAATACCACTCTTAGTATCCATTAACTGCGTTACCAATTCCAGAAAGTAGTAACTTTTAAAGATTTACAGGGGAAAAATCGTTTAATCAAGTGAAAATTGTTTGAATAATTACCAAATGTCGTTAAAAATGCTATTACCCTTAACATTCGTTAATCGTGTCGTTAATTCCAGAAAATAAGAACTTTTGACGATTTACAGAGAAAATATTTGTTTAAACAAATGAAAATTGTTTTAATTACGAAAAAATATGATAAAAAAGGAAATAATATTACACTTAACATTCATCAACTGTATCATTTATCCCGAAAAAAATAACTTTTAACGATTAACAGGGTAAAGAAATAGTATCATATTTAACATGAATTTCACATAAAACTGCTACTTTGCATTTTTTGGGGCATTTTCCGACCGAATACATTTATTGCATGAAAATTATACCTTGAACATTCCTTAAAGGGAGACTATACTTTAATTTACAAAAAGTTAATAAAAAGTACTTATTTTTTTCATTGTTTTGAATACCGAACGTTTCCTATTTAAAAATGTGTTTTTGACTTGACGATGAAAATTTTTTCGCTGACAGATTATCATTTTTTAAGGAATTAAATTGTTTTAAATATTCTTTTACTAGTTCCTTTCGATTAGCTAACTTTTTGCTTAAAAAATCTCTAATGATTAATTTTTTTTATTCTCATCTACAATGTATTTAATGTGTTTTTATGAAAAGTGTCATTCGGTACGAGGTGAATAAATAGTTAGCAGGTTATGCTTGAGTATCAAAGTATTTTTTTTAGGTTGCGGTCACAAACAAATCAGTGCTACTGACCTAGCAACTTTTAAAGAAATAAGCAAGTTTATGTCTCTTACCAACATAACCAAATTAAATTATTCGTAGTCTTTTTGTTTATGATACATGATGGTAGCAATGACTGTTATTTTTGCATGTTAAATACGACAAAGTTTGGAGCTCGTAAAATGTTTATAATATATTGAAAAATAATAACTGTATGAATGAAAAATGTCTTCAAATAACAGCTTTGGATTATTGATTCATGAATTTATACGCAATGTCCTTCGATAATTTATCTCAGAGGCTTAAAATATGATTATTCACCCCATACCGGAATAGGACCATCTGAATAAAAGTGCAACGTGTTAAAAAAGTATAAAATATACGATGAATGGCTAATATAATTGATGCGATGTCACAAATGATGTCTCTACTATTGTGATAAAAAAATAGTAAGACTTTTCCCATTTAAATCGCGCGGGCTTATCTGAATGAGTAGTAATAATAACAATAATGATAACAATACTATTTAAGCGTTATGCGTCGTTTGCGTGAAGCTATTCGCCAGAAGCGGCCAGAATTGTGGGCAGAAAATTCTTGGTATTTGCATCACGATAATGCACCTTCTCACACTGCATTGGTTATTCGAGACTATGTTGCCAAAAATTCGACTCATATCGTTCCGCAACCGCCCGATTGGTCTGATTTAGCTCCGTCTGACTTCTGGCTCTTCCCCAAACTCAAGAAACCACTCCGGGTTGTGCATGAAATAAATTTTCGAGAATAATAAGCCGTTGGTGTTTCATTTAAAAAGTCTTACTATTTCTTGACCACAGTAGTATAACATCTAACATTACCATTACACAACCCAAAAGACCCATCTTCATGCTCTAAAAAAAAATTACTGAATCAAAGGAAATGCGTTTCTTTGGTGTCTTTTTTTTTAACTAAGGATTCGTTCACTTCAGTGGAGTAAATGTTGTCATGAATAAAGTCATGCCGTGACTCAAATGATTAATTTCTTCAATTTCTTCAATTTTCTTTTATACAATGAATGTGAAAATTATTAATTCTAAGAAATACATTAAAAAATATTTGTTTCATGTCTGTGCCTTCGGCCTGACCTTTGAGATTACCCTTTCCTGTTCCCTCGCGAGATAGACGTGTGTTTTGCTCTCTTTCAACCCTTTTTCATTCATTCATCTGGCCCTTAACTCTTTTGAAACCCCCTCCTGAAGTTGTCTCCAATTTTTTTCGTCTGTGGTGGCTAGACCCGCACGTAGTGCGAGCTTCAATGCACTTGAGCCGGCAAGGAATCAAATCGGGTCAGGCCTCAGCAAGACCAAAAATAATCGTTTCTTACCCTTTGGGGGAAAAGCGTAGTCATTACATGTCTGCGCCTTCGGCCTGGCCTTTGAGAAATGTTTGTAGTCTGCCGGCACAGTGAAAAAAGTGCACTGTGGCGTCAAAAATAAAATTAATGTAGGAAAACTGCTTAGATAACACAATAAGATAGATAATCTCATGTCATGAAATTTATTAAGGTCTAAAAATTATTCAGAAAGAAAACAAACGTAGAAGGAATAGAACGTTTAACAATAAGCACACCATATATAAGATGAGATTTCTCTTTGACAAATAGTATTAATACGAAAACTCTTACAAGTTTTTAAAAAAGATCGAAAGAAGCCTAAATTATATTCTTCTCTCGTGATGAAGAAACTGGTCTCTCCACTTCTATGAAATAATGCTTGAAAAAAGTATTCTGGCCTTTTCAATTTCCTTTCTTCAAAATGTCGTCTATTGGTAAATTATCCCGAAAACGTGATGAAGAAACTGCTGAGCGGATACTCTCGGCCGAGGTATTCATACCAGCTTCTCTTAGAGCAGTTTGCACCCAACCTGCAATTACTGGTCTTGAAGCAGGACCTACTTTTCCTCTAGTGCCGATATAGAAATTATTCAATCCTGCTTTTGCACTTCTACTAGATTTCAAAATTTGGATCAAACGTCTTAACCACCATGCTGGATCCATCTTTTGTTCTTTATTTGCAGAGACCCCATCCTGATTGTCGGCCTCATCCATCCAATCAATTTGGGGATGGATTATTTATTGAAACTCCATTATTTGTAGCCCAAGAAGACGAGGATTTCCAGGGTGCAGAGTAAGTTCTTTCTGTTTATTCACGTCATGATGACCTTAGCAAAGCTATATCTTCTTCAGTCCATCCTTCTGTCCAGGCAATCCACCCCGTACCTTCCAAGCCTCCAAATGTAGGTCCGACACCTTTGGTGGAGGAGATTTGGTTTCCATGTCTAAAACATTCTGTGGAAGGTTGTGAATTTTCCAAGGAGGTCCCAGTGATCGATTCTTCAGATCTGCTCTCCAGAAGACTTTCTCCCATCTCGGAACAATTATAATGAAAATTCCCTGGGCTAGGTTCAGATGTTGTAGAACCTTCGGAATTAGAGAAGGAGGTGGAAATATCCACGCTAGGTTGTAATTCCACACTTGACTGAAGGCGTACATAAATGTTGATTTCAGATCCCTGATTCGAGACGCATCAGTTGGAACGACTCAACTCCAAACTCCATTGGCCCTTCATCAGCTTGTCTCCCAACTGGGCGCCCCAACCTATGTTTGATGCATCTGTTGTTAAATGTATAGTAGGCATTTTTGGGAATATTTTCGATCTTTTGGTCAAATTGTTGAGCCACCATTGCAAGTCTGGTTTTATCTGATCCGGAATCGTAAAAAGTTGATTCGGAAAAATTTCCGGAAGCGAATGAGCAGCTCGTTGCATTCTTCTGCAAAACAATTTCCCCAGGGGAATTACGAAGGAAGCAAACTCTAGCCTTCCGAGAAGTGATTTCGCCTGATGCCAGCTCCATCTGTGCCGAACCATAACTTTCTCCACACACAGCCTTATCATTTTCGTCTTCTTTTCTGAAAGGAATCTTTGATCCGTCCAGGGATTCCATATGATACCCAGATACTCTAGTTGTCTTGTAGGTTCCAAAACCGACTTTTGAAAATTTAATACATGCAGTTTCAACGAGATACTTCAATTTTCAACTAAAAACGATCCAATTTTAACCAAAAATAGAATCGTTAAATTTTCAGTTAAAAAAATTAATTTCAAACAAACACAAACGTATTTTTAACAAAATAGGTTAAATACAGTAATATAAAGCTACTTCAACAAATGACGAATCGCTGTTATTGAATTTGATATTGCAATTTTTAGAAGAATTAAGCATGCTCGCGAAAAAATTCCCTGACTTTAAAAAGAATTCCCTGTTAGTTCCAGGTTTTTCCAGGTATACAAAAATTCCCTGATAATTCCAGGTTTTCAAGGTTTTCCCTGCTTACTTCCCAACCCCTCATTTCCTCTACTTCCCCTCATTTCCCCTACTTGCCCACCCTCACTGGCCCACCCTAATTTTCTCAACTAAACCACCCCTTGTTTTCCCTTACTTCCCAGCCCCTAATTTCCCCTACTTTACCTCCGTCATTTCCCCATCACTTCCCCTCCTATACTTTCTCCTCACTTCCCCTCCCATAATTTTTCCCCACTTCCCCTCCTTGGATATAAGGGTTTCTGCCTGGGGCTACGAAACCCTAAAAATTTTAAAATTGACCTTTTATAATATAAACTTGCACTCAAATACGTATAGTAGGCATACAAAATATAAAGAGCTCAACAAAAGAAATTTAACTAACCTTTTGGGGATCCAAAACAGTTGACAGAAAATTTTCAGTCGTTAATTCAGGTACACAAACAGTCGACTCTCCGATAATTTTGCACTCCCTGGCTTTCTTAATTAAATGAACAAAGCGTCTTGATTTATCAGAACGTAAAGTTCGCTGCAAAACTCCTTCCGTGTAATTATTTATAAACTGTACAAGAGTATTCTGATTGAAATCTTCCCTCAGAACGTACTGACTTTCTTGCTACAAGAGAAAACAAATGGTATTAGCTCTATGTTTTAAGAAAAATTGCATGGGGAGAAATTTCCTTCTCAAAATCAACCTTATCATTGTAACTACAACAAATTTCTGTATTTTATTCTAGTCCTTGCTTCAGATTAACTTAAACACGGTGGCCAAAAAGCGTTATTTTGAAATTCCCTGATCATTTTTTAATTTCCCCTGGGCATTAATATCCAAAGACCTGGCTTTTTGATTTGTAAAATTGTTCACATAGAATCATTTATAGAGGGAATAAAAACAATGAAATTTGAAATTTAATTCAACCAAAAAATATTATTTTTCTACCATAGAGGATGAATTTTCAATCCAAAATGACGAATTGGAATTTATAAGGAAAAACCTTATTTTTTCGACTTCATCCAGACTATTAATAATGTTATTAATTAATCAATAGTCTGGAAAAAGTCGAACAAAAGAGACGAACTTTTAACTAAAATAGACAAATTTTTAACAAAAAAAGTTACTTTTCAACCAAGTAGTTGAATTTTCTACCAAAATATGTAATGAATTTCCAACCAAAACGACGAATTTTCAACAAAACAGTTGAATTTTTGAACCGAAAATATGAATTTTCAACAAAAAAGTTACTTTTCAACCAAGTAGTTTAATTTTCAACCAAAAAGACGAATTTTAAAGATAAAAGTTGAATTTGTAACCAGAAATAATTAATTTTCAAAAAAAAAGTTATTTTTCAACCAATAAGTTGAATTTTCAACCCAAGAAGACGAGAATTCAACAAAACATTTGAATTTTCAACCAAAAATATGAATTTTCAACAAAGCAATTGAATTTTTAACCTGAAAGTATGAAATTTCAACAAAAAAGTTACTTTTGAACGAAATAGTTGAATTTTCAGCAAAAAAGACGAATTTTTAACAAAACCTTTGAATTTTTAACCCGAAAATATGGGTTTTCAACAAAAAAGTTACTTTTCAATCAAGTGATTTAATTTTCTACCGAAATAGTTGAATTTTCAACAAAAAAATTATTTTTGAACCGAATAGTTTAATCTCAAACCCAAGAAGACGAGATTTCAACAAAAATTACTAATTTTCAACAAAACATTTAAATTTTAAACCAAAAAGACGAATTTTCAACAAAAAAGTTGAATTTTTAACACGAAAGTATGAATTTTCAACAAAAAAGTTATTTTTCAACCAATAAGTTGAATTTTCAACAAAAAAGTTACTTTGGAACGTAATAGTTGAATATTCAATCAAAAAGACGAATTTTCAATAAAACAGTTGAATTTTTAACCCGAAAATATGGATTTTCTACAAAAAAGTTATTTTTCAACTAAATAGTTGAATTTTCCACCAAAATAGTTAAATTTTCAACCCAAGAAGTCGAGATTTCAACAATCATTTAAATTTCCAACCAAAAAGACGAATTTTCAACAAAAAAGTTTAATGTTTAATACGTAATCATTAATTTTCAACAAAAAAGTTACTTTTGAACCAAAAAATTGAATTTTCAACCCAAGAAGATGAGATTTCAACGAAACCTTTGAATTTTCAACCAAAAAGGTGAATTTTCAACAAAGCAATTGAATTTTTAACCTAAAAGTATGAAATTTCAACGAAAAAGTTACTTTTGAACGGAACAGTTGAATTTTCAGCCAAAAACACGAATTTTCAACAAAACATTTGAATTTTTAACCCGAAAATATGACTTTTCAACAAAAAAAGTTACTTTTCAACCAACTGGTTGAATTTTCTACCGAAATAGTTAAATTTCATACCCAAGAAGATAAGATTGAAACCAAAATGACGAATTTTCAACAAACCCGTTGAATTTTCAACCCAAAAATATGAATTTTCTACCAAAAATATTTCGTTCAACCAAGTAGTTGAATTTTCCACCAAATTAGTTGGATTTTCAACCCAAGAAGATGAGATTTTAACAGAACATTTAAATTTTCAAACAAAAAGACAAATTTTCAACAAAAAAGTTGATTTTTAAGAGGAAAGTATAAATTTTCAACAAAAAAGTTATTTTTCAGCCAATAAGTTAAATTTTAAAAACCAAGAAGACGAGAATTCAACGAAACGTTTGAATTTTCAACCAAAAAGGTGAATTTTCAACAAATCAATTGAATTTTTAACCTGAAAGTATGAAATTTCAACGAAAAAGTTACTTTTTAACGAAATAGTTGAATTTTCAACCAAAGAAATGAATTTTTAACAAAGCAATTGAATTTTTAACCTGAAAGTATGAATTTTCAACCAAAAAGTTACTTTTTTAACGAAATAGTTGAAGGTTCCGTCAAAACCACGACTTTTCAACAAAAAATTTGAATTCTTAACCGGAAAATATGACTTTTCAACAAAAAAGTTACTTTTGAAATAAATAGTTGAATTTTCAACCCAAGAAGACGAGATTTCAAAAAAACATTTGAAGTTTCAACCAAAAAGATTAATTTTCAACAAAACAGTTGCATTTTTAATACGAAATCATTAATTTTCAACAAAAAAGTTACTTTTGAGCCAAATAGTTGAATTTTCAACCCAAGAAGACGAGATTTCAACAAAAAAATTGAATTTTCAACCAAAAAAATGAATTTTTAACAAAGCAATTGAATTTTTAACCTGAAAGTATGAATTTTCAACCAAAAAGTTACTTTTTAACGAAATAGTTGAATGTTCAGCCAAAACCACGAATTTTCAACAAAAAATTTGAATTTTTAACCCGAAAATATGACTTTCCAACAAAAAAGTTACTTTTCACCCAAGTGGTTGAATTTTCTACCAAAATATTTGAATATTCAACAAAAAAGTTATTTTTGAACCAAATTATTGAATTTCAAACCCAAGAAGACGAGATTTCACCCAAAATGACGAAATTTCAACAAAAAAAGTTGAATATTTAACCCAAAAATATGAATTTTCTACAAAAAAAGTTGGTACATTGACAAGCTAGATTTAAAAAAAAAAAATTTTAATGATGCTCTCGATCAAGTTGAACATTTAATATTTTTGAAACTTACATTAGGATCTAGAATTACGACTGCAGTTTTGTCCTTTCGATTTAAAACATCAACTCCAAGTCCTTCGGCATAGTGGAAAAAATAAAGACTATCGACGGCTATGAAGGAAAGACTTTTGTTGACATCGCATATCGCAGGAGTCAAATTGATGCTTGGCTCTTTTTCATAATCTCTAGGAAAAACTGGTCGGTGATATTTATTTCCAGTAAGCAATTTTTCACACTCTTCTTTGTAGAATAATTGTTGAATCGCATCTGCTGAGTATGGATCGCTTTCGTCAAACTTATCACTGAAAAAAAAGAATTTATTTTTCATTATAAAAAATCCAATCAATAATAATTCAAAATCTTTGAAATTATTCAGGGTGGCCTTTTTAATCGAGGGGAAAAATTCCCGATCATTTCTCGGTTTTTTCGGTTCGCAAAAATCTTTAACTCAGAAAATTTTTATTCAAACGCTCAATGATTTACACGTATAAAATGGAAGCTGTTACCACTTTTTAATTAACCAATTGTAATATCAATGCCACTAGAATGCAAAATTTTTAATTTTAAACATTTATAAATTGAACAGTTCAACTAGTTCATCTGAATGTTAAAAATACTTAATTGTTTTCAACGCAATAAAAATGTTAATAGAAAAAAAGTTCTTTCCAGTTCAGAAAAAATTTTAAACCAAAATATCCCCTCTTCTAACGCAATAAAAATCTTAAAAATAGAAAAATGTTCGTCATTCAATTCAGGCAGAATTAAAACCCAAATTTCTTTCCTTCCAACTCGATAAAAATCTTAAAAACAAAAAATGTCCTTCTTACAATTCAAAAAAAAATTGAAAACAAAAATGTCCGCTTTTCCAACTAAATAAAATTTTTTAAAAGTTCCCTCTTTATATTCAGAAAAAATAAAAAACCTATATTTCCTCCATTCCAACTCAATAAAAATGTTAAAAGTAATAAATTACCCTCTTCCAATTCAGAGAAAAGATTAAAAATACAAAGTTCTCGGCTCCAACTCAATAAAAATGTTGAAAGCAAAAAAAAAGTGCCTCTTCCAATTCAGAAAAAATAAAAAAACCAAAATTTCCTCCTTTCCAACTCAATAAAAATGTTAAAAATAAAAAATTACTCTCTTCCAATTCAGAGAAAAGATTAAAAATACAAAGTTCCCGGCTCCAACTCAATAAAAATGTTAAAAATAATAAATTACCCTCTTCCAATTCAGAGAAAAGATTAAAAATAAAAAGTTCCCCGCTTCAACTCAATAAAAATCTTAAAATAAAAAAATGTCTCTCTTTCAATTCAGAAAAGATTGAAACCCAAATTTTCCTCCCTTCCAACTCAATAAAAATGTTAAAAATAAAACATTACCCTCTTCCAATTCAGAGAAAAGATTTGAAAATAAAAATTTCCCGGCTACAACTCAATAAAAATGCTGAAAAGAAAAAATGGTCTCTTTCAATTAAAAAAATATGTAGAAAAACCAAATTTCCTCCCTTCCAACTCAATAAAAATGTTAAAAATAATAAATTACCCTCTTCCAATTCAGAAAAAAGATTCAAAATAAAAATTTCCCCGCTTCAATCTCTTCCAATTCAGAAAAGACTGAAAACAAAATTTTCCTCCCTTCCAACTCAATAAAAATGTTACAAATTTATATCTTCAAATTCGCAAAAAGGTTGAAAATAAAAAATTCTTCCCTTAAACCCAATAAAAATGCTTTAAAAAAATTGTCTCTTCCAATTCGGAAAAAATAACCAAAATTTCTTCCTTTGGAACTCAATAAAAGTAAAGAATTCTCCTCTTCCAATTCAGAAAAACAACCCAAAATTTAGTTCCTTCCAACACCAGAAAAATGTTTTAAAAAAGTACCTCTTTCAATTCAGAAAAATTTGAAAACCAAAATTTCATCTCTTCCAACTCAGTAAGAATGTTAAAAAGAAAAAATTTTCCCTTTCCAATCCAGAAAAAAAAACTAAATGACAAAAATGTTGTCCCTTCTAACTCGACAAAAATCTTAAAAACTAAAAAATGTCCTTCTATCAATTAAAAAAAAAATCGAAACCAATATTTTATCTCTTACAACTCAATAAAAATGTTCAAAAAAAATTACTCCTTTACAATTCAGAGAAAAGTTCCCTGATTCAACTCAATAAAAATTTTAAAAAGAAAAAATGATCTATTCCAATTCAGAAAAAAAATAAATCACCCAAAATTTCGTTCCGTCCAACTCTGAAAATCTTAAAAGAAAAAACTTCTATCTTCAAATTCAGAAAAAATTCAAAACCAATATTTTCACCCTTACAACACAATAAAAATGTTGAAAACAAAAAATTTCCCTTTTCCAATTTAGAGAAAATTAAAGAAGCAAAATGAAAAATATTTATTTTTGAACGACTAAATTGAACTGAAAAATTGAATGATTTTTATAAAAAATTTAAAAACCAAAATGCCACAATTTTTTTTAATTCTCTTCCAATTCAGAAAAAAATTGAAAACAAAAATTTCCTCCCTTCCAACTCAATAAAAATGAATAGCTAAATTTGTAGTTAAAAAAATTAATTTTCTAACAAACTGATGACAACAATTTTTTAAGTTTAAATAAAAATTTCCTCCCTTCCAAGACGTTAAAAATACTAATAAGAAAAAATGGCCTCTTCCAATTCAGAAGAAAAATAAATAACCAAAATTTCATCCCTTTCAAGTCAACAAAAATGATAAAAACAAAGAAGGGCCTCTTCCAATTAAGAAGAAAAATGAATAACTAAAATTTCATCCCTTACAACTCAATCAAAACGACAGAAAAAGAGCCTCTTCCTATTCAAAATAAAAATGAATAATCAAAATTTCCTCCCTTCCAACTCAATAAAAAAGTTAAAAATGCAAAATTTGCCCCTCCCCCTCCTCTTCAACTCAATGGAAATTGGAAGACAAAAATTTTCTTTTCCAATTTGGAAAAAAATTAAAATACCACAAATTCTTCCCTTTGTTTTAAAATTACAATTTAGAAATTCAACCGAAATTCAAATAGAAAAGATTGAAAATCAAAATTTCCTCCCTTTAACTCAATAAAAATGATATAAAGAAAAACTGGCTTCCATCAATTTAGAAGAAAAATAATTAACTAAAATTTCCTCCCTGCAAACTCAATAAAAAGTAAAAAATAAAAAAGTTCCTCTTCCCATTTGGAAAAAAACTTTAATACCAAAATTCCTTACCTTTCTTTTAAAATTATAATTTTGAAATTCAAACGAAATTCAAATAAAAAGATTGAAAGTAAAAAGTTTCCCCCTTCAACTCAAAAAAATTTTTCAATTTAGAAAAAATTCAAAACCAATATTTTCTCCCTTCCAACTCAATATAAATGTTGAAAAAAAAAATGTCTCTTCCGATAAAAAAAAAAGAATAACCAACATTTCGTTCCGCCCAACTCTATAAAAAAAATTTTAAATACAAAAATATCGCTCTTCCAATTCAGGAAAAATTCAAAACTAATTAATTTCCCGGTTTTCCCGGTCCAGCGGCCACCCTGATTCTGAAAACTCTACCTGTGGAATTTCTGATCTCTGTTTTGTGAATCTTTGTCGTAATCGCAGCAAGATTCGTAATCACTTTGATGCTTCAGCTTGGAAGGCAGACTAAAGACATCCTTTTCCAGACAGACTTGATTAAACTCTTGCAAAGGAATGTTACAAACGGACTCATCCGCTTCTTCAAGAGCAATTTTTCTCATGCAGAGTAAACACTTGTTCATTACTATTTGGGCGCAGCAAGTGTCATTGATCCATTGCTCAACACTGACGGGAATCCTATTTCGAGTTTTTCCATCACTCAAAAGCCGAGTGCAGTGCTTACTTTTATTGTGATGATTCATTAGGGCCCTGTGACGTTTTTCTTTCAAACCTTTCACCAATTCATTCGCTGGGTAATTATCTGCACAGTTGTAATACTGCAATGCTAGTTCCTTTAACTATAAAGAAAAAACACAATGAGACAATCTCTTGATTAAGAACAAAAAAAAAATGTTCAGGGTATCTACTCAAATCCTAAACAAAAATTCCCTGACAATTCCAGAATTTTTGCAGGTATCTTAAGTTTTTTCGAGGTGTAATTTTCAATAGAATGGAGCCATTCTAATACCTCGTATTTTTTTAAACAATCGATTAGGAATATGCATATAATTTCGCGAGTTTATTATAATGTTTTTTCAGTTTCTAGGGATTCAAGTAATACGTTTTATTTAGAAAGCTTTGACAAATCATATTAAAAGACATTCTCAAATATATTAGCACCATCAATTAATTAAATAATTAAATAACACTGAAAACTTAATTATTTCTTCAACTTGCCTCTAAAGTCCATGAATTGGAATAATAATTCAAACAAACTTTTATTTTATCTTCTTATACTTAAAATTAAGTGCATATTTAGGTGAACTTAATGTCGGTCCTGTATTAAATTAAATTTTAACTGCTACAAATGTCTAACTTTTCAAGTAAAAATATTCCACTTTCAACCAGATAGATGAATTCTCGACCAAATAGTTGAATTTTCAACTAACATGATGAATCTTCAACTGGAATAGATGAATTTTAAACCAAAAAGATATATTTTTAACAAAAATTATGAACATTCAAATGGAATACTTGAATTTTCAACCAAAAAGATGAATTCTGAAACAAAAAGATTAATTTTCTACGAAGAAAGACGATTTTTCAACAAAATACATGAATTCTCAACCAAATAGTTGAATTTTCAACTAACATGATGAATCTTCAACTGGAATAGATGAATTTTAAACCAAAAAGATGAATTTTCAACTAAATTCATGAACATTTAACTGGAATACTTGAATTTTCAACCAAAAATATACATTTTCGAAAAAGAGGAATATTCAAACAAAATTATTAATTTTCTACCATCTAAGATGATTTTTCAACAAAATACATGAATTTTTAACAAAATAATTGAATGTTCGACTACCAAAGTCGAATTTTCAACCAAAAAGACAACTAACAATGTTGTTTTAAATGTTTTAAAATCTTTGACATCTGGTGTACTGTACCCTTTTTCAAATCATTGAAGTCCTTTAAATCTTTTGAAAGTTTTAAAAGCTTCCTGAAATTGTTGTGAAATATTTAAAATCTGGTGTACACGCCTTTTTTAAATCATTGTAATCCGTGAAATCTTTGTAAAATTTTCAAAATGCTTTTAAATATTTTAAAATTTTTTGAAATATTTTGAAACCTTTTGAAATCTTTAGTAATGTTTTGTAATCTGGTTTACATTCAAAAACCGAGCGGCGAAACCTTTCAAAAATCCGTTATATGACCATGGCTCATTCTAATTTTGAAACTGAATTAACATCGAAATTTTCAGCTAATAATTTTTATAATTTGTAAGTTAAATATCACAAAAATGTATACTTCAACATTCTATATTAGCGATGACGAAATTAAAAACTTATAGAATTATTCACAATATTAAAGTCTGCTCATTGCAATCTATAAAATAATTGGTAAAGTCTATAAAAAATGCAACATTTTTTCTAAACGAGATGTTTCTTTCATGATAGACTAACAAATTTAAATTACTTTCCGCATTTCAATAAAATAACTCATTTAAAAGAAGAAAAAAAAATTAACTCAAGGTTCTCGTGAAAAACTCAAGGAGATTTCCAGGTTTTCAAAGTACAAACAAAATTCAAGGAGAATTCCAGGTTTTCAGGGTCACTCGACACCCTGAACAAATTAAAAAAAAAGTAATCTCAGACCTGATTTTTATCCGTAGTTACTTACGAGATTGTAGTTGTAATTTTCTGAATGCAAAGGGTTTCTTGGTGTGAAGAGAAAAATTGCTGGACCATCCCAAAGGTAGGGTGCAAATGTAAGAGATTTACTACCCGGAGGTTGTAACCAGAGAGTTACTCGATGCATTTCTCTTCCAGCCCAGTTTATTAAAGCATCAGTTGTCCACTCTTGACTCTCAGGCCAACTCTATATAATAAATAATACATATTTCGAATTATTGTTAATTATCAAGAGTTATAACAAGAACGTCGTATAGCAAATCGTCGACAAGTACAAAAAAGCTACCAAGAATCCTTATTTTCAATAATAATGCATTTACAGGGTGACCATTTTAATCAGAGAGAAAATTCTCAGACATTTCCCGACTTTTTTTCCGATTAGCAAATATTTTTCACGGTAAATGAAATTCAAGAATTCGAACAAATTTTTAAAAATAGTATCAAAATAGGGTCGTAAAATTTGTCAAGTATTAAAAATGAATTTCGATGTTTATTCAAAATGTTATTATGCAGTTTATCAAAATTCCTATTTATTTATCCCAGGCTTCACAGACTTTACCCTTTTTCTCATTTTTTCACTTAAATGCGAACTGAATTAATAAAATCCAATAAGAATTTCCAACCATTTTTGGTTAAAATTTCATTAATATCGGTTAAAAAGTCTACTAATAAATTTGTGGTTAAGCATTCATCTTCTTTATTTAAAAAATGTATTATGTGGTTTAAAATTTAATTATTTCAAATATTTATGTAAGACTGTTTAAAAAATTCCATGTTCTGCTGAAAATTCGTCTTTTTGACTTAAAATTTCATCAATTTGATTGAGATTTTCCTTCTATCTAGACTAGAATTTTGATTTATTGAAAAATCAACTGTATTATTGAACATCCATCTTTCTGATTTGAAAATTCATCTCTTTTTCTATAGAAGTTTCATATTTTTTAGTTAAAAATGCAACTGTATAGTTGAAGTTAATCTTTTTCGGTTCAAAATTAACTTTGTTGTTGAAAACTCAAATTTTTGGGTTGAGAATTCAACTTTATTGTAGAAAATTCGTGTTTCCAGCTAGAGTAATTTAGTTCGGCAATACTCAAAAATATTTACATTTATAGTTCATATTTAAAAAAAAAATACAAAAAGAATTCTCAACAAATCTTGATTTAATAGCCGAAAAATAACATACAAGGTTATTAAAAAATATTACTAATATATGTCATGATTTGGATAATACAACATAAAGTTTAGTTTAATCACCGAATCATTAATCTTAAAAACATTCGATAAAATTAAGTTAAAAAAATTAAAATTAAGAATTTCTTATCAATTAATAATTGTTATATCTCTTAGAGAATATCATTTGTTCAAAGGTTAAAAATTATTCTGAATTCTTATAAAATTGTGGTATGATATAGTTTCTGAATACTTTTCTATCATATTTATTACAATGTTTAAACAGTAAATACTCGAATTTATTTGTCTTCTTATCAAGATTAATAAAAAACATCACATATTCTACAACGTTAAATTTTATTCCTGGTTCGAATTTGGATTCCAGGATAATTTCCAGTTTTATTTTAGTTTCCGGCTATTTCTCGGTTAGTAAACATCCTACAAAACTATGCATTTTCAACAAAAAAGTTCATTTTCGGCCAAAAAAATTATTTTTTAATATAAGAGATGAATTTTCAACAGAAAAAGAATTTTAGGACAAAAAATGAAACAAATGTAATCCAAATGGATAAATTTTCAAGTAAAAAAAAAATAATTTTCTACAAAACAGTTGAATTTTCAAACAAAAAGTTAATTTTTCAACCAAACAGTTGAATTTTTAACCAAACAGTTCATTTTTTTACCAAACAATTCAATTTTCAAATAAACAGTTGAATCTTCTACCAAGCTGTTGAAATTTTAAGCCAACGAGACGAATTTTCGACAAAAAGGTTAATTTTCAACCGAATAGTTAAATTTTCAACCCAAAAATATGAATTTTAAACATAAAAGTTAATTTTTCAACCAAACAGTTGAATTTTTTACCAAAAAGTTCAATTTTCAAACAAACAGTTGAATTATCTACCAAACTGTTGAAATTTAAATCCAACGAGACGAATTTTCAACAAAAAAGTTAATTTTCAACCACATAGTTAAATTTTCAACACAACAATATGAATTTTCTTCAAAAAAGTTAATTTTTCAACCAAAAAGTTAAATTCTTCACCAAACAGTTCAATTTTCAAACAAAAAATTAAAATTTCTACCAAACTGTTGAAATTTCAAGCCAACGAGACGAATTTTCAACAAAAAAGTTAATTTTCAACCAAATAGTTAAATGCTCAACTCAGCAATATGAATTTTCTACAAAAAAGTTAATTTTTCAACCAAACAATTGAATTTTCTACCAAACTGTTGAAATTTTAAACCAAGAAGACGAATTTTCTAACCCAAAATATGAAATTTCAACAAAAAAGTTAATTTTAAATAAAAAAGTTAATTTTTTAACAAAATAGTTCAATTTTCCTCAAAATAGTTTAATCCTTAACCAAACAGTTACATTTCTAACAACAAAAATTTCTACCAAAAGAGATGAATTTTCTACCAAGAAAGATTTTTCAGTCAAGAAAGAAAAAAATGGCAAACAAATTATTAAATCTTCAAGCCAAAAATAAGAATTTTCTACAAAACAGTTGAATTTTTCACAAAACAGCTCATTTTTCAACCAAACAGTTGAATTTTCAACCAAAAATTATATTTTCAAGAAAAATGTTGAATTGTAATCAAAATCGCTCAATCCTTAACCATACAGTTGCATTTTCAACAAACAAAAACAGAAATGTTAACAGGGATCACAACGCAAAAGGAGCGCAAAAAAGAAGAAATAGGGTAATTTTCTCATGAAAAAGGGGAAAATAGGGGAAAGATTAAACATTTATTTTTAAATGTCGAAAAGAACAAACAACCTTTTTATAGGAAATGTTATATTTTTAAATAATTTTCAATGATTTTTCAATGATTTCTGCTATTCAAGAATTTATTTTTAAAAATTGATTTAGTTGTGAATTCGTCTCTTGTGGTTTAAGAGCTGAACTCCTTTGTTAAAAATGTTACTATTTTGTTAAATTTTTTTTTATTATTTTTTTCTACCAAAAGTTGAACTCTAATTTTGGGTTCAAAATTTATCCTTTTTAGTGAAAAATGAAACTATTGGGTTGAAAATGGATCTTTTTTAGTTCAAAAATCCATTATTTGGTTGAAAATTCGTCTCTTTTGGTCAAAAATGAAACTCCTTTCTTAAAAAATCATTTTTCGGTCAAAGTTTAACTATTTTATTAATTTTTTTTTTAAATAATGTTTTCAACTAAAAGTTTAACTATTCCATTTTTTGTTGAAAATGAATTCTTTATAGTTAAAAATTCAAGTATTTGGTTGAAAATTGATCATTTTTAAATATAAATTTCACTATTTGTTTAACAATGCATGTCGTTTGTGGAGAATTTGTCCTATTTGGTAAAAGGTTAATGTCCTGTTTGAAAAATTAAACTATTTGGATGTGAATTCGTCTTTTTTGGCCAAGTGTTGAACTCCTTTGTTAAAAATTTTACTATTTTGTTAACTTTTTTTTTGACATTATTATTTTTTTTTTAATTTGTCCTATTTGGCCAGAGCTACTGTTCTTTTTGAAAAATTCAACTATTTGGTTGTGAATTTGTCTCTTTTGGTAAAAAGTGGAACTCCTTTCTTAAAAACTCATTTTTCGGTAAAAAATGTAACTATTCTGTTACAAATTTTTGTTTTGAAATAATTTTTTTCAACTAAAAGTTTAAAGTTTCCATTTTTTGTTGAAAATGAACCCTTTTTAGTTAAAAATTCATTTATTTGGTTGAAAATTGATCCTTTTTAAATATAAATTTCACTATTTATTTGAAAATCATTTAGTTTGTGGAAAATTTGTCCTGTTTGGTAAAAAGTTAATGTCTTTTTTGAAAAATTCAATTAGTTCATTGTTAATTCGTCTTTTTTGGTCTAGTGTTGAACTTCTTTGTTAAAAATGTTACTATTTTGTTAACATTTTTTTGAAATAATTTTTTTCTACGAAAGTTGATCTCTCATTTTTGGTTGAAAATTTACCCTTTTTAGTAAAAAATGCAACTATTGGGTTGAAATTGAATCTTTTCAAGTTGAAAATTCTATCATTTGGTTAAAAATTGATCGTTTTTAGATAACAATTTCACTATTCGGTTAAAAATTCGTCTCTTTTGGTCAAAAGTGGTACTCCTTTCTTAAAAAATCATTTTTCGGTCAAAAATTTAACTATTTTATTGAAATTTTCTTTTTCAAATAATTTTTTGATCTAAAACTTTAACTATTCCATGTTTTTTTTCAATGAATCCTTTCTAGTTCAACATTCAACTATTTGGTTGAAAATTAACCATTTTCAACTATAAATTCCAATATTTGTTTAAAAATTCACGTGGTTTGTGGAAAATTGGTCCTCTTTGAATATAAATACACTATTTGTTTGAAAATTCATGTGGTTTGTAGAAAATTGGTCCTATTTGGTAAAAAGTTAATGTCTTTTTTGAAAAATTCAACTATTTAGTTGTGAATTCGTCTTTTTTCGTCAAGAGTTGAACTCCTTTGTTACAAATTCATTTTTGTTTTAAAAATTGAACCATTTTATTGACTTTCTTTTTGTAATTATTTTTTTTCCACCGAAAGTTGAACTATTGGTTTGAAAATTGATATTTTTCAGTTGAAAATTCAACTAATTGGTTGACAGTTCATACAGTTTTTCAAAAAATAATATTTTTGGTTAGAAACCCAACTATTTGGTTCAAGCTGATTTTTTTTTTCTTGATTCATTTTTTTTTCATTCAAAGAAAAGTATTTTTATCAAACACCTTTATGTAAGAATAATGTATTTTTGATGCCGGTATGTAATCAGCAATATAATTCAGTAACGTTCATAAACGAAGACGACCTGAGCGATTTGCTCTAATAGTCATAAATGTTATCGTGCCATTAAATTCAGACTTTTATGACCATTTTTTTTCTATCGTTTCACACATTTCATAAATTGTGTGGATGCCAGGACAAACGAGTGTCCATTCCAAGGTGTCACTTATAGGATAGGACGTTCCATTTTCAAGAGACATTTCTCGTGATCGATCATTATTGGACCTTTTCGTCCTTGCAACCCTTCAACTTTCAACCCTCTTCCATGTCCTTCGGAATTTTATACAATCGTAGACCACTCTTCTCCATGACCCTTATTTCACAAATTTCCGGCAAAAGTGCCAATAGTGACATGGAAAATATTTTCTTATTTGACTTCAACCGAAAAAGAAAGTTTTATTCTATCATAAATAAATTTATTTATCCACTACAATTTTTTACCCATTATTTTTATCAATTTTATTATCTTTGCAATCAAATACTTTTTCATGATATGATAATATACGATCAGATAATGCGATTATCTGCCTCGTAAATGAATTTCTAAAAAGGTACATCAGGACCGCAAGTGACTTTTTTTCGTTTAGAGAATATTTCCTCTTCCATTTTTGGATATGAAAATTCAAATTTTTTAAAATCAAAATAAATGTTTCCTATTAGTTCGAAAATTCTAACAAACTTTTTATATGTACGGATAATACTAGTGAATACTAATATAAAATTATAAATTCAAAGAAATCTTTTTTCTTAATTGAGAACATTTTCAAATGTGCAAAAACATGTTTTTTGCATTCAGTTTAACACTAAATTTTGTGGAAAAATTTTTTTTCGAAATACAAAAACGGTCTTTACTAAAAGTCTCTTTGGTTGAAGCTGAAGAAATTTCAGGTTTGACATATTGAAGTTTTTCCAAAATGTATATATGTTAGTTAATCCAAAAAAAACATGTTTTTGCACATCCTCCACAAATTGTAGAATTAGCAAAAAAATTTCTTTTCAATTTATAATTTTGTATTAATTTTTATCAGTAATAACCGTACATATGAAGAAATTTCCATCATTTTTGAAATAATAGGAGATATTTTTCTGTAATTATTACAATTTTGAATCTCCAAATTCAAAAAGCGAAGAAAACATATTGTCCGATCGGAAAAATGTACAGATGAAATGCTAATGCCAATGCTAATATGAAAATTCTATCCAAAGTCATGGTGGAACGTAAAAAACAAAAACAAATTTTAGAAAGATATTACGAAACTGTTTTTTTTTTAAATTCGCCTTTTTGGTTTGTAAATTTATTTCTTTTGGTAGGAATTTAATCTTTTTTCATCTATTTTTTATTTAAACTTGAGACTTTTTTGTTTAAATATCAATTCGTACTCATTGGTATAATTTAATTTTTTTGATAGAAATTACTTACGTTGGTTAAAAATTAATCTGGTTTAGCTGAAAATGAATTTTTTAAGCTCGAACTTCCATTATTGCATTTTCGGTAAAAAATTTATTTTCCTTAGTTGGAAATTCAACTATTTGGTTAAAAATGCATGTATTTCGTTGAAAATTGGTGTGTTTTGAAAAAAATAAATTTTATCGGTAGAAAAAATAAGTAAATTTTTGAAAATTACTCTTTTTTGGTTGAAAAGGCTACTTTAAAAATAATTAATCTGTTTTATTTTAGGATACCACTATTGTGTAAAAGATTGGTGTCTTTTAGTTAAAATTTACTGTTTTTGGTTTGGAATTGAAATCTTTTTCAGATTGAAATATCAGCAATTACATGTTGTGTTAAAAATTAATATTTTAATTTTGCTGATTCAACTTCTTGGATAGGAATACATATTCATAAACTAGAGATCAAAATTGAAAAAGGTTGAAAATTAAACTACTTTGTTCAACAACAATTTTTTCTGTTGAAAATTAATTTTTCTTACCGAAATTTTAACTATATGATTAAAAATTCAACTCTTTGGTTGCTAATTAACTTTTTTGTTTGAAATTCATATTTGCGGGTTAAAAATTCGTCTTTCAGGCTAGCAAATTCAACATTTTCGATGAAATTTTCATTTATTATTAGTTTACAAATCTTTATTAGTTGAAATTCAACTCTTGTTGGAAATTCGTCTTTTTGATTCGAAAGTAGGAATTCGGTAAAAATTTAATCTTCTTGGTTAAAAAATGATCCGTTTCAGTTGAGGATTCAACTATTTTTTTAAAAATCTATCTTTTTTAGTTAAATTCAACTCTTTTTGATATAAAATCTAATTTTTTTTAAATATGAACAATTACATTTTTCATTGGAAATTAATTTTTTCAGCTGAAAATTCAACAATTTGGTTGAAAATTCATGTATTTCGTGAAAAAAGTAGGTTTTTTTTGTGTAGAAAATTACACGTATTCATTTAAAATTCATGTAAATTGTTGAAAATTCGTCTATTTATAGCAGAAAATCAATTTTCTTATAAAAATGGAACCGTTTGTATGAAAAATAATCTGTTTTATCTGGGCATTCAATGATTTTGTCACAAATTGGTCGATTTTCGTTAAATTCAATTGTTTTTGGGTTGAGATTGAAATATTTTTTTGATGAAATATCAATGATTAAATTTTGCATTAAAAAATAATATTTTTATCTTGAAAATTCAACTTCTTGGTAAAGAATTTCAACGACTGTCATAAAAATTTCGTTTTTTGGTTGAAGATTCATCATTTTATGTATCATCAATTTAGGGCGCATGAGTTCAAGAAAAAATAACAATTTTCGCTATACATAAAATAAAGATCAAAAGTAAAGAAATAAATAAATTCATCATTTATTAGAAAATTTGTCACTTTGGTTGAAAACAGAATTACTTTCTTGGTACTTTTTTTGTTCAAAAATTAATTTTTTTAACTGCTAATTTCACTATTTGGTCAAAAATCAACTGTTTCGTTGGAAATTGACTTTTTTGCTAACATTTAACTCTTGTCAAAAATTCCTCTTTCTGATTTAAAAGTTTATCTCTTTTCATAAAAATTTAATCCTTTCCGGTTAAAAATGCAGTTAGTTGATTTAAAATTAATCTTTTTTGGTTGGAGATTAAACTATTTTGTTGAAAATTCTTTTTTTTCAATTTAACTGTCTCTGATTCAAAATGAAAATCAATTCTTGGTTAGAATATCAACTATTACATTTATTGTTGAGGATTCATATTTTTTTGGTTGAAAATTCAACAAAGGGGGTAGGTAGTTCATAATTTCAACAACAAAAAATCTTTTCATAATTTATGCACGGCCCCGTTGGAAAAATTCGCCTTCATGAACCCTTTCAAGCAAAGCAAACAAATTATTATTATTATTATTATTATTATTATATCTTACATACTTCAGACTTTTCCACTAAATAGGATGGGCATCTAGCTTACCTGAAACAGACATAATAAAAATTCTGTTACTTTTAGAAAGTACTTTTGAATAAAATTTCTGCGAAAAATCATATTCACACTCGAATATTGAATTTGGTTGTTCTTACACTCTACGCCAGCAAACAATACGTATTCTTTTTAATCATCCAAATCTAACTTTAAATGATTTTTTTATATTCCCGGTTATTTCCTGGTTTTCTCCAGGTCAATTGCTAATTTTTCCAGGTCAATATAAAAGAGTTCGAAAAATTGCAATGATTTCAAATATTAAAAGTATCAATTTTTTTCTATTGTTAGAGAAAGACCTCCCTCTATAATGAAGCGAAAACACCCATAGTGAATACATCCATAATACTTCGCAGCAGTATTCTAATTTGGAACAGGGAATTTTAGAGAAGAATTACAATTATGAATTTAAACAGGCTTTTTTTAAATTCCATTCTTCTTAATCAGAATTAAAATTATTTTCCAAATTTCTGTAATTTATCGACGACCCTGATGACCCCGATAACCCTGATGACTAAAACCAGGGCAGTATGATGAGGACAATGCACTTCCAGAGTGTAACAATGGAATTTTGATTAAATCCAAGTCTATGCGTAATCACGAAAAAGGGTTCTAAAGCCAAGGAGATTATAAAGTTTCTCTTCACTCTCATTCTCTCTGTATTTGCAACACGAAAGGCAACTTAAAATTCCCCTTGTCTCTTATTACTTGGCAACTTTGAAATACAATCTACTCCTTTGAACTTTTCTCTCGATATTCATTATAAAATCCCAACTGCAGAACTAGAGACTCAAAATAGAGTGTTCTGAAGAGGAAGGAGGTCATGTCCCTGAGAATTGATCCCAAACTTTTTTGCGCGATTAAAACTTTCTAGCTGGGTGAATCAACAGCACATGTTGCACATTGAATAGCACATGAGATCAGGATCCGGACTCGCCACATTATTGACACTACTTGACACTTTTTTTCGAAAATGACAATATTTTGCTACTATTTCAAACAGACAAAACTAGCACTAATTTCCCTCAAGGCTCAAACAATATTTCTTTGATATAACTGTCATTTGATGAACCGCAGCAAAAAGTTCAGAAGACATTCGAGTGTTCTTGACCCAAAATCTAAAATAAAAAATTGTTTGGTGAAACTAAGCACAATTCCAATCACACTTTTTTTTAAAGCGAGACAATGTTTATTGCAAAAGTTACAACAAATCTGAAAAAATCCTGGGTTTCAAACATATTCCCGACTATTTCCTGGCTTTTTCCTGGTACTCGAAGTTCTATTCTATATCCCGGTTTTCCCGGTCAGTGGCCACGCTGAATATAGAAGAGGAGGATATATAGAGGAAGACAAAGTGACCGATGAAGTATGACAAATTGCTATCTAGCCAGAAAATTAGGAGACCTCAGGATTTGCAGCTTGTATGTGGCAACATGGTTTGTCCGTAGAACTAATGAATTATTAGAGCACCTTTAAGTATGCTCCTAGGAGCCACGCGCCTCGACGCTTTCTCAATTCTGGCTGAGGATCAGAATTCAATTAATGGAGATTAACGGAAAAGCAGGGTCAATCCTGCGGATAGAGTCTGTCGAGACTCTGCCAATGTAAGCCTTCTATTATCTACGAACGCTTGTTGGTCCAAAGCAACAGGAGGGAACATATTGGTACGGATGATATCGAACTCCAAGAACAGTAGAATGTTGGCACAATTCATCTTGATGACTCAAAAAAGTAGGTTTTTGAACAAACAGAATTCTAGTTATTCCAAGAAGAACAGAATGTTTCATGTGCCTTTACTAATAATTCTGGTTGGAAATATTAGGAACTTCTGGTTGACCATTCTCTGGTTGTTTTTGTTACTTTTTCTGATAAATTTCACTGCAATTTCTGGTGAGTATAACTTGAACTTTTTACTAGAGGGTTTTCTGGTAGCTTGGGATAATAGCGTTCCGATGAACATTAGCAGACGTTGTGATAAACCTAATCAGATGATTTGGTGAGCTTAACCAGATGGTGGAGATAGATACGACACTTGAGGGAAGCAACATATTGTTCATGCATTCTGTTTTCGGAAATCATTACGTTATCATCATGAAAATTCTCGGACATGCATTTCTTCATTTTTTGGCAACAACGCTAACATTTTTCGAAAACATATGAAATACGTGTCCGTAGTTTGGAGGTATCGCTGTACTTATAAAAACAATAAATTCATGCTTCACTATGATTATTTGTACTTATTTAATTGAAAATACATCTAATAAATCGCAAATGTTCCAATACAGGACATCAAAAAGAAAACGTCACTTGACACATCCAAAAATAGAACATGATGAGAGAAGACGTTTCTAAAAACCTAGAAAAGATCGCACAACATCAGTTACCAGAAATAATAACCAAAATTGTTTTAGCAAGAAAAAATCAACCAGAGTTAGTAATCAACATTTTATAATCATATAAATCAAAAGTTCTGATTAAAATACCCAGAAAATGTTAAACCAGACGAGTGATAAGGAAGTAGTTCACGCGAAATTAAGAAACATAGTCTGATTAGATTCACTATTTTAAAAATAATATACAATAGCGGTTGCAATTTCTAATGAGGTGAAAGAATCAGGATATAAAGTTTTTTCTTTCTGATTTCTAAGTTGAATATCCTGTCAAGTTTTCACTCTGATGTGATTAAGTTAACCCTCTATGATGATCAAGTCAAAGTTCTTCTTTCGACCCTCCGTGTAGTCTTTTCTTCTCAATAAAAAGAATATATTAATAGTCCTTGCATATAAATGACGCTATTGGTGCTAATGATGATTTAATTTATGCAATAATCCAAGAAAACGCTTTAAAACAATTATAAAAAGACATCTTTAGAAAATTAGATGTCAGATAGGGAATTAAAGTTTGTCTACGTCAAGTTTTCAGAGAAGATTTATTGAGAAGCAATACCAAAGACTAAATTTACAATTTACCTAAAGTGCATACAATTTCTCATTGCATCCAATGTACTATAGATATGTTGATGATACCTTACTTTTTATTCTGAATGATAAATGAAACGAAATAATGAAAAACATTTCATAAAATGAAAGATGATCAAGAAAAACTTCTGCTTTCGGCCCTTTGTGCAGTCTTTTTTATAAGAATATATTCACATTGTGTGCACAATAATAACGCTATTGATGTTAATGATACTTTTACTTATTCAACAACCCAAGAGAACACTTTGAAACAATTGCAAAAAGACAATTAAAAAAAAGTAGAATTAAAGGAGGGCTTTTATAATTTGTCTTAAAGCACTAATTTTCCTTAGCAGAAGTTAGAGGGGGTAACCTTGCTAGAAATTCGATTCAACTACGTGCAAGAAAGTCGACAAGAAGCCGCAAATGGCACTATCTGTCATTGTGTCGGATTCAGGTAATTACCGATCGCTATCGCAAGCCGTTAGTGTCTCGGATATTACAGGCAGTGTCGTGTAAAAGGAAATCAGAATTGAGGATGGATATGGATACTCACGGTTTTCACAAATTACTACGATAAATATCAATTTGAAAATTCAGTAGTTTTTATAATAACGTTAAGGTCCCCATGACGTTTATCATACTAATAACATTAAACTTTTCATTGGCCTTTAGCTAATATAAATTGAAGAAGTGATTCATTCCGTCTTACGATAACATACGAATAAAAACGAACAGCCATCGTTTAACTCATATCTATTTTCAAATTCCTTACGCTTGGCAACTGAACAAATTGAATTAATCGAACAGAAAACAGAAAAAGACACTGAAGATTACATGAAGACAACATTCAAAAACGTAGACAGCTATCGGTGAGTTAACAGAAACTATTGATGAGGAAGAAGGAAACTGAATCGAATTTAAATTGTAAGAAAAAATTGCAACTACAGCGATGACATTAGATCAAGTGTTTTATTATTTAAAATTACAGTCTGTAAATTAGCAGAAATATCAAGAAATTTATATATGGATATGGGCTCAATGATAAGTCGTTGACAAGTTGATATAAAATAAGTAACACCAGACAAATTGTCAATGCCATCACTTTCTTTCTTCTTTAGTAAATAATTATCATTGATATTAGATTTTTGAAATAAACGTCTTGAACATTCAGAGGTTTAGATTTTGTTTCTTAAATTGAATGTCAATTTGACACACCTATTCACGAAATCTTTTATTGAACCAACTTAATAACAAAATAAATTAGTCGAACAGTTTAAGCGTTTAGAATGTTCTTTAGTCCTGATGAAATGTTTCAAGTACCCTACTTTTTGAAGTCATTCTCGAAATTTAAGAAAAACAAAATTAGTCTGTCGTCAGATTATTCCCAGAAGTTCTTTGTTCTATCTAAACAAAGGTGCTTCTTTAAAAGAGCAAGTTCAGTTGCAGTGCTTTGTAATTCTCAGTCGTGGTAGGACGCATTTGTATTCTCTTGAAATTCCCTTGAACAAGCTCTTTCAACCATCTCAATCTGCAGAATCTCACTCCTTTTCTCCCCTAATTTGTCTCATTGGGATCCTTAAAATAGTGGGTCGAACACAATTATTTGCCAGGAAAAGCTCGGCAGATGTCTTGCAAAACAAACCCATTAATGTGTCTCTGGTAGAAGATTTAAGTTGCTGGAAAGTCTAGAAAAACCCCAGGACGTATTTATACCAACCGACCACATCGTGGGCCAATTAATTTCCCTAATGAGATGATTTCCCCAAAAATGTATCACTGTCACTTGCTCACAATTCAAAACAAATTTATAATTTTACCCTTTTTAAATTACCTCGTAAGCGATCAGGCCTTACAGACTGGTCCCTATATCCCCTATTGTACCCTATATTCAGTTAGGGTCCTAAAAGTACTCTATTTTCGAGATTTGGTCTTTATGGTACCCTATTTGCAGCCAATAATGAAACTTCAAAAAAAATGTATAAAAAGATTAAAGCTTCCAAGAGTCAGGCGTATTAAAAAAATAGCAAAAATCAGAGAATTTCTGTAAGAAGTTACTGTACAAAAAATGACGGCTGCCATGCAGTCATTATTAGTCACTTTTTTTGTCAAATCACTTTATTAAATAAAAAGACCACATTAATCTGTTTTCTTTCAATAAATTGAATAGTGGGTTAACCGCTATTCAAGTCAGGTCTATACCTATTTCTGAATTGCCTTGAATTCTTTTGAAATATTTCACATTATTTTTAAAGATGCCGAGAAAATTTTAATAGATTTCAATAATTTAAACGAATTTTCAAAACTTCTAAGGTATTTTCAAGGGCTTTTATTTTGAAATACTTTGATGAATTTTCAAAGATTCCAAGGAAGATTTACGGAGAATTTGAATGATTTTGAAGGAATATAAAGCTTTAAATGTATGTTAATACAGTCTTCTGAATTTCAGAAAATATCGTTATAAAACGTCATGGTATTTTATAATATTTTAGTAGGTTTTAAATAATTTACTCAAGAGAAGTGAGGTATTCCGTAGGGTTTCAAAGATTTGAAAAGATTTGAAATTATTTTTGTGTGCGTAATTTATCATTATTACTTATTAATTTATCCTGAATTCTTTCAATTTTTTAAATTCTTTCGAAATTTTTTAATTTAATTGTATTCTTCTAAATTTACTCAATTCTACTGAATACATTTGATTTTTTTTTCATCAAAGAATTCAAAATATTTTAAGGCATTTTTTCAAATACGTTAACATTTTCAAGGGCTTTAGAAAATTTGAAAGGATTTTAAAAGATTTTGAAGGATTTGAAATATTTTTGGTTTTAAAAATACAGCCAGCTTTCATAGAATTCCACGGGGTTTAATAATATTTTAGTGGATTTCGAAGGCTTCAACGATTTGAAGAGTTTTGAAATGAGTTTTTGGAATTCACCCTGAATTCTCATTAATTTATCCTGAATTCTTTGAAATTCTTTGGAATTCAAAAAAATTTTCTTGATTCACTTGATAAAATGATTAAATGCTTTAAAATATTTTAAGGTATTTTTTCAATTCTTTGGCAGTTTCAAGAGCTTGAAAAAATTTCGAGAGATTGGAAAGGTTTCAAAGTATTTGAAATATGTTGAGACATTTAAAAATATTCCCAGAAATTGTTTATTTATTTTGATAGTTTAAAGGGATGTCAAAGACTTTCTTCAAAAGATTCAGACAATTTTAAGGGACTTCCAAAGTTTTTAATAATTTCAAGGGATTTTTACAATTATTTCCAATTCATTTGAATTCTTTTGAATTGTTTTGTAGTCACTAGTCACTTTTTTGGCTAGAAATTAGTGGGGTTTCAAAGATTTGAAGAGAATTTCAAATATTTTTTGCAATCTATTTGGAAATCGTCCTAAATACGTATTAATTTATCCTGAATTCTTTTGGATTTTTCTAAATTCACTCAATTCTACTCAATTCAATGAATTTTCACAACGTTTTTTTTTTTTTTTCAATGGATCTTGAAGTCTTTGAAAGTCAATTCTTAGGCATTTCATCAAATTCTTTTAAATTCTCTTTAATTTTCTCAAACTTATTTTAAACTTACTCAATTTAATGAATATTTTTATATTTTTGAATTGTTTGAAATTCACTTGATTGCCTTTTAAATTCAGCTTGATTTTTTATGAATTTCATATAATTCTTCACATTTCCCTTGAAATTCCTCGATTTTTTTTTAATTTTACTGTAATTAATGGAATTTTTAAATAATGGAACTGACAAAAATTGAAGATTTATGAATGTAAAATTTTATTATTACATTTGAAGTTAAAATCATTAATATCCAATCAAGAAAAAAGGAATTATCAACAAAATTGTTCACTTTTTGACCAAACTAATGAATCTTTGATAAATTAATGAATTCTCAACAATAAGTGTAATAGTTGATTTTGTCATCAAAAAATATTTTAATTTTCAATAAAAGACTTTCAAATCAAACAAAAAAATACAAATTTCAAACAAAAGAGTTGAATTTTCAACCCAGAAAGATGTTTCAATCAATAAAGAGAAAGATCTTATACAAAATTTTGAGTTTTAAAACGATAAAAGACAAATTTTTGAAAAGAAAGTTGAATTTACAACCCAGAAGTATGCATTTTCTACTAAAATAATTTAATTTTCGAAGAAAGAAAAGACGACTTTTCAACAAAATAAGTGAATTTTTAATTGAAAAAGATCAATTTTCTAGCAAAGAATGAGAAAGATTTTTAGTAAAAACAAATTCATATTCAACAACAGAAAAAACGAAATTCTCAACAAAATTTATTAAATTTGTAACCAAATAAATGTAATGTTAACTTAAATGATGCATCTTCAATCAGAAGAATGAATTTCTAACTAAATAGGTGAATCTTCAACCCAGATGATGAATTTTCTACTAAAAAAGATTAATTTTTAACCAAACCGATGAATTTTGAACCAAAAATATCAATTATAAAATTTTTTTAAACAAAAAATGGAATAGCTGAATCCCAGGTATGTATAGGTCTCTCCAGTGTTAAGATGTCTAATAACACTTATATCCACAAGCTCAGGGTCCTTGGGAGCGCCAACAATCTTTCCTTTCTTCAGATGATTTTTTGTATTTTGTATTTTTTGTAACATGGAAAATTACATTATTTCAAATATAATCATTTCAAATTAATGAATTTTAAATAGTTAATCTTAAAAATGAAATACTTTTGAATTGCGAATCGTTACAATTGAAGAATATTCAATTGTGAATCTTGAAAATTGAAATATTCCAAAAAATCTTTCAAAATTACATGCCTCTAAAATATAAATCTTAAAAATTGAATAATTTTCCATTCTGAATTTTTTTAATTCTAAATTTTTTTATTGTAACTCTCCAAAATTGAAGGACTTTACATTTTATACCTTGAAAATTGTAGAGTTTTTAATTTTTGGAATTTACAATAAAAGATTATGCAAGCTTCATGTTTTAAAATTAAGAATTCTGTAATTCTGATGATTTGCATCTTGAATTTTCTCAATTTGGAAGACTTTTAATTAAAAACTCTCGAGTTGTGATCTTAAAAATCAACCAATTTGAAAATATTTATTTATACCTCTTCAGAATTGAACAATCCTTAATTGAAAATCCTCTTAATTCCTGCTGGGATAAAATCTTATATTCAAATAAAAGTAAATTAAAATTTGAAAAAATCAATTTATAATTGTATGAAAGCCGATGTAGCTATTTAAACAATGATTTAAATTCGTGATTATTAAGTATAGTTAAACATCTTTAATTACTTAACATGTTTTATCTTTCTGAAGTTCATTTTGAAGGTACGCAACTACAGAATTTTTTCGACAAATTAAACGTGAACTAAAACAACCTGAACTTTTTAAGGAACGATTGCGATCATAATGAACACTAATTGAAATGTAATGAATCTAGAATATACAATTTTCTAAAATATTTTGTTAAATTATTTAACATTATATTTTCGAGTGAGAAATAAGTATAGTTAATAGAAAATGTTTTTTCAAGTAATTTTGATGCAATTTAATAAATCATCTTAAAGATTGAGACATTTTTTACTTGACCGATAAGTTTTATAAATATTCCATTTCCAAGACAGTTTTATGTCCAAGTTAGAAATGAATTTCTTCGAGAACTACAATGATATCATGCCTTCCAACAATCGTTGCATTGCGTAATAATTAATTTTAGTACCTCTAAATTTTACATAATAACATCGTAAATCTGAAGTACGTATGCCTCTTCAATATTGGACAAATAAACTCATGAAATAGAAATAGATTAGAATAACAAATGATATAGTTAGTAGTGTAATACAATTTTTTTAAGATTATTCCTTAGTTAGACTCATATCGATATTCTTCATAAGTTTTCTAAAATTCAAGAAAATGAAGACCGTGGTTGGTGTTCTGGGCTTCATCCTAATGGTTTTCCCCAATCCTATTGGTAAATATAATACTTTCTATAATTTAAAGTGCATTATTATTTACAGTATATTTATTTCCTATAAACGAATTCATTTCAAATCAAATTTTCAACTGTCAGAAATTTTAGAAGATTTTGTTTCCTTCAGAGAAATAAAAGCCTAGCCGACTCTATTTATATTAAAGCGGAAACTTTGAAAGAGAAAAGCATGATAGAGAAAAGTGCTGAAAGACTTTTTTTATAAATTTTCGAATGTAACAACTTTTCTGTTTTAACTTTATTTTGTATCTCTTCTCATTATTACAAAAAATGCAAAAAATTTCATTTTCATAAAAAGTAATGCAATTTTCTCTTCTCCAAGATGTTTCGACACCTCATGAACCCGAAAAACAGGTTTTGCGAATGGGTCTGTCTGCCTGTGTGTGTATGTGTGTTAGTTTATCTGTAGATTTTTAGACTGGTAGCACGATAACTTTCTAAATAATCGACAGCTTGGATTGGCTTTTGGTATACGTTTTTACTGCCTTAAAATGAAGGTCAAGTTCGTTAGCCAGCCATTTTGGATGAAAATTCAAAAAGTTAAAACATTTTCAAAATTTTTGACACTACTTGTTTCCAGAATTTGAAAATTCTATACACGGTTATTCGAAGTATTAAAAAAACACACAATTTATCCTCTTGACTTTTTCCGATAAAATATAAATTAACAGAGTTATAGCATTTACAAAATTCAAAAAAATGAACGAAAATAAAAATGTTGAGCCAGACAACGCGCGATATAAAAAAAAGGCAAGAGGAGAAAAATGTTGTTTTTTGAACAACTTACAATCGAAACTTTAAATGTTTACCACACAAAAAAGAAAAAAAATTCCATTTTGCGGTCAAACTATACAAGATACGGAAAAAGATAAAGAAACAAAAATTATAAATTCAAAAAAGATTTACAAATTCTTTGAGAATCACTCTTCAATGGGACGCGTAGCTTTTGTTTAAATTCGTAAAAAAAAAACAGCAATAAAAATAAAAAATATACATTTTTGGACAAACGACACAGGCTACGAAAAAAATAAGAAAACGAAAAATGTTGACCCAAAGAAGAGATACAACTTTTTCATTACTTATTTTTTAACAGGATGCGTATTTTTTGTTTTATTCGTGAAAAACATTGAAAATTAACAAATTTGATTTTTGGACAAACGACACAAACTATGACAAAAATGGATTGACAAAAGTTGCTCATCCAAAAAAGAGCTACAAATTGGTCATGAATAATTTTTTGATAGGATGCGTCGTTTTTGTTTCAATTGTAAAAATAGCATTCAAGATAAAAAAATTAGAATTTTTGGAAAACGACACGAGGTACGAAAAAAAAATTAAAAGACAAAAGTTTTTCGCCCAAAAAGGATCTGCAAGTTTGTTATTATTAATTTTCAGATGAAACGAGTAGATTTTCATTTTCTCGTAAAAAACAAGAATAAATATAAACAAAATTAAACTTTTGGAAAAACAACACAAGAGAAGAAAAAAATGTAAAGTCAAAAGTTGTTCAACCAAAAAAGATCTACAAATTCGGTATAAACTCTTCTTATACAAATATATTAGAAATAAAAAAACACCTTTTTGGAAAAAGGTCACAAGCTACAATAACATTTTATTTAACAAAATTTGTCGCCTAGATTATATCTGCAAATTTTCTCAAAACCACTTCATGCTAGGATGCGTATTTTTAGAATAGATCGTGAAAAATAACATTGAAAATAAACAAATTAAATTGATGGCAAAATGACATAAAGTGCAATAAAATGTTTTATAACAATATTTTTTTCATAGAACGCACACTTTTTCAAGTATAAAAACAAGACAATGCCAATACGTTTGTTTCAATACCAATGCATATTAAGAATTCCATTAATATAAATTTATTGAAATGGTACATTTTTCAGGGTAGCTGATAATATAATTGAATGCAAATAAGAAACAAATATCAAAGTAATTATGATAAATGAAATTTGTACTTCATATTGCAATATCTGAATAAGAAATCCCAGGCCGAGGGACATAAATGAATGTAATATACATTTGATATAAAAGTTTTGAGCATAATGTAGAAAAATTCACATTTTGGGCGAAATTGAGTGCGAAGCACGAGATACGTGATAAGAATGTGTTCGTTAAGGCCGAAGGAGCTTTAACAAAAGAGAATTCACAATCATCAAATTACAGGTTTCGAAGTTTTGACCTTTAATTTTAAAAGGACTGTGCACAAATGTAGGGAAAATATAATAACCGAGCGCGTAGCGCAAGGTAAATACATTATCGAGCGCGAAGCGCGAAAACCAGCAGTCGCTCGCCCAAGTTCTATACTCATGACTTAATCAGAAATTTTTTGAGCTAATCGGTGAAATACGGGTCGTCCAGAATCCCTTGAAAAATAGCATATTTTGACACTTTACATCCTCAAGTCACAGAAAATACAGAGGCTGTGTTTTGCACAGCCTGTACGATTTGAAGTGAAATCGGTCCCCATTCAAATTCGTTCAAATTAAAATATCTCTTCGCAGACACATTTTTACTTAATTTCTCTAATCTATCCATTCATTTGTGTTTTTAAAATAAAAACTATGATTTATTTATACAATTTAATATTTTAAAAAATGATTAATTTCTATCTCATGGTTTCTTTTTACAGAATTAGCTAGGCCACATAAAGAGGACGCAGTTCATCCTTCTCCCATTGAACTTACTATTCCCTATTTCGAGGGTGCCTTATTTTTTCCTCGGCATTTGAGAGGAAGCATTTGGTATGTAGGAACAGATAAGGAAATGGGTCAAGAGTACATCATTGGAGTAATCATAGGTGGACTTTTACGTCCAATATTGGCTCCTAGAGCAGATGCTAATAACAGCTTAGAAAGAGATGAAGTACGCATAGATGGCAATATTGCCAACGTGACTATGCCAATATTGAAAGAGGATCCTCTGAATAATCTGTTCAACAAAGTATTTGGGCCACAAAACATTCGTGCTATCCAGGTACGCGAATAATTCAACTTAAGGCAGTACTGGTTAATTTTCTCGAGAATCAGAACAAAAAGCTCAGTACATATCATGTATCAAGATTTGTGTGTATTCTTATGATTTTCATTTCTTCGACATATTTTAAATATTATGTATTCAATTATATTATAGATAATAATGAAAATTAATGCGAAAATAAATTTTCAAACCTGTTATTAATTGCGAAGAAAGTTCTAATGAACATAATTCGATTATTTTACCTTCTCGTTATTACTGCTAATTTTTGTCAATACTCAGTTTAAATACAGTCGTACGAAACTCTCGTGCGTGCTCGTATTATATTTATACCATTTTTATCCCACGTATTGATTTGATAACTCGCTATCTAGATCACTTGGATTTTTGGCATGCATTCCTAACTTACGGTAGTGTTATATTCGAAATTGAAAGCAATGTTTTGTTCATATAAACAATGTAACTTTTTTTGAACTTTCTAAGTCGCTATTGATTAATCAATAATGGTAATCGAAAGTTCGTCAATAGGTCAATTCATGCATCTCGAAGACGCGAAAATACAGTACTGTTATATTCCTCATATCAGAAAAATCCTCTTATAAACAAGGTAAATAATTTTGTTACAAATTTTAAAAACGATATTGGCAGTTTACGGTAGGTCATGAAAGGTCATTAATTTAGACAATCGATGCATCTCACACACGCAAACAAATACGATAGATATTGCATTGTTGTATTTGGAAAATCAACAAAGTTTTTCTCATACAAAAAAGGCACATTTTTTTTAATTCTCTAAACGAAACAAGAAAATACTTCTAAGTGGCCGATCTACCTTAAAATTCTATCAGACCTGGGTATCAGTCGGAGCACTAAGCGACAAAATTTCTTCATCACAGCTCTTTTACTTTTCGACTTATGGTTAACGGAAAAAAGTCACACACACGTATTGATATTTTAAAAAAATTGTATTTTCGAGCTCCTGTGGTCAAAATTTTCTATTAAATTCATCAATATATTGTATACGATTCAGGGCAGAATAACAAAACTTTTTAACTTCACCAAGAGTTTCCAATTTAACCCGAGGAGAAATATATGGAAAGAAAATAGTAATCCGTTCCTCTAATACAGAAGTCTCTACAATCCACAGGTGCAGCCTGACCCAGGATCGACTGGTCATTTTTAGGACCTACCCGTTTTTTTCTATGGGAAACAGAAAGAAAATGTATGACCCCTTGAAAGAAAATATTGTTTGGAAGGGTTTAGTTCATAAACCTAAACCTCAAGAAGCCCATTTTTTCTGTTGGGTAAGAAGCAATTGTTTGAGGCACTTCGACACAGGTAAAGGATGAGTATCCTCCTCTACAGTTCTGCGCCGAAACTGAGTAGATTGGACCTATTGGGCCAGGATCGATAGTAGATACAAGGTCTACCTGTGGGGACCCCTGCTCTAAGGGGAAATCTGATATTCAGACGGCACTGAGACATTAATAGAAGAAACGCTGCTGATAAGGAGATTACAATGTGCTCTAACAGTCAAGCGACATCAACTACAGTTGGTAAACCTGAAATAACCTTAGATCTGGTACAAAACTGCAGAAAAGAAAAACGTGACCCGTATATGGATTCTTGGTCATACAGTGATCAATGGCAACGAAAAAGAGGAAAAGCTGGCAAAAAGCGGCAAAAAAGTTGAATACATAGGTCCGGATGCGGTACTAGTACAAGCTTCTTGCTGTATCGGGATGGCCATCAAAGGCTTGTTCCAAACAACAGGTATTTAAAAAAATGCGATTTTAGTTTTTTGAGTTATTAAAAAATGTCAAAAATTTTTTTTTTCTTAACGGTAAATTTTGCATTTGAAATTTCCTGTCGTTTCAAAACATTGCATACCTTGAAACGTTATATCGACAAATTAGAATGAAGGATATAGAATTTTCAAAAAAAGTAATTCCTATTTTTTGATGGAAATTTGATGTCCGAACAGGAAAATTTAACACGCCTCTACGAATCATCAAAGGGAGAGATACGTGAAGCTGTTGTGTCAATGATGATGACAGCCAACACTACTCGAGAGTTTATAGAAATATTACAGCTTCGATATGAAAATCCTAGTATTATCGCAAAAAAGATTTTAGAAGATTTGAAACGACTACCAAAAATCGATTCTAGAGGGGGAGATATTGTAGGGTTTGCGACTAAAGTAAAAAATTGTGGAGCGACATTGCAAGCTGCAAAATATGTAGGTAGGTCAATGATAAACATGCACCACCGTTTTGTACATGATAGGAAAAATCGCGATGAACCAACATTAGTCACACTCTCGAACTTTTTATTCTTAGAGACAGAGATGGCTTGTGAAGCTGAAAGCTATCAAGTGGGTGGTGGGACGTCTTTACGCCTAACTTATGAAGGTTGGGATGGAACTCAAAAAAACCGACAAGCTAATCCTCGCGAAGGGTATAATTCCTCCAGAAGAATGGAATTTAGAAAACGACGTGCTATTTTGGCAACTATAGATGGAACAGATAGTGAGTAAGTTGAACCCAAACGTGAAAAATATGCAGATACAAATAGCGAAGATATTCGATGCATTTGTTGCGAAAGCACAAGACATAATATATCACAGTGTGAAGAATTTGCACAAATACCTGTCAATAGGAATACAAATTGGATTTGATTTAACAAGGCACGTTATCTGTGCTTGTCAAGAGGACACTTTAATATGAACTGTAAGGCTTCCGCAAGTGGCTATGAGGGATGCAAAAACAGACATCATTGGGTTTTATACAAATCAAACGGGTCTAGGTTTTCATTCCGCGCGCCTGTCGGTTGAAGCACAAGGGAAAAACTAAATGAGTGAAGTTGGCGAGTCTTATTAAAAGTGACTACAGTACGTCTCCATGGACCTACGGGAAGTGTTTCTAAATAAGCAATGATGAAAGATGGAGTTGCGTTAACTTCACAAACCATGAAGGGAATGAAAGTAACAGAACAAAAGAGTAAAAAAGTTAATTTTGGAATAATTCGTGTAGGTGGAGGGAATTTTTTTTAAATTAGAGACGCGCGGACTATTACCAATTCAGCTTTACTAGTGCAGAGTTTGAATCAAAATGACACCAAAGCTCTGAACCATTTTCAAGGTTTAGATATGAATTATTACTGCAATGTTAGTCCAAAGATTCTTATTCGACAAGACCATTGGCATTTGATAACAGCTAACGAGATTCGAGCAGCGACAATAAACGACCAAGCAGCTTCTCTGACTGCGTTGGGATGGGTTCCACACGGCAATCTTTAGAAATAATTACAACAATAAACAGAAGAGGTAGTCGCTATATTAAACGAGAAAACAAGGAATGAATCAATTCGACAAGAGGCAGGTGATGCCGATTTACACGCTCTTGCGAATATGAATTTCAGTTTAGAATCGATCGGAGTAACGGTCAATGATGAGAAAAATGTACAGGAAAAACGCGTGGAAGAGCTTCTAATCAAAAACACGCATCAAATAAGAGAAAGATGGAAACTAGATTGTTGTGTGCAGATGATTCTACCGACTTGCCTGATAATAAAATGTATGCACAAAAAAAAACTATGATTTATAATATATAATTAAATGTGGTCGATGGTTCCCTACAAGCTGCTTACGTCAGTAAAGAACTTTGGAGTGAAAAACCTTAATAAGACAGAAAAATCAGGGCTCGTTTCCGATGCAGCTGCGAAAACACGTGGTGTTTATCTTGACGACAAATTAATGATTGGATCTGACCTAGTTCACACATTACTTGGAATTTTCATGCGTTTTTGGACTAAAAGAATAGCGTTATTGGGGAATATTGAATAAATGTTTCTACAAGTGAAGATTCGCACGGAATACCAATGTTTGCAACGATTTCTATAACATGGATGGGAAAGAGACTGTGAACCGAAAATGTATACCATGACTTCGATGGTTATCGGGACTGCATGCACTCCTCATTTAACGCAATATATGGAAAATAGAAACGCACAGGTATTCGAGACATTCTACGCCGACTCTGTCAAGGCTATAATTCACAATCATTATGTGGATAATTACTTAGACAGTGTTGAAACTGAAAATAAATCTGTAAACAGAATTAAACAAGTTATCGAGATACATAAAAGAGGTGGTTTTGAAATAAAAGGATAAGCAAATAATATTAGAGTAGTATTGAATGCCCTGCAACCCGAATCGCTAACCAAAAAAAATGGGACCCGGCAAGAAGCATGATCTGTTTTGACTTATCTCTGAAAAAAAATCCCCGAAATGATTGCACAAGGACAAGAGGTATGTTGGCACCCTTTACAAAAAAAGGAAAAATATTGCTTAAGGATGTTTGGAGATTTGGAATTAGTTGAGATGATAAACTATTGGACAAGGAATATAGAGGATTGCTGATCTGGATGAAAGGTTTATCTGAAGTTAGACATTGTGAACTTCCTAGCTGCTATCAAAATGGCTGGGAGATATCGATTGAAACGGAACTACATGTTTTTTGTCATGCGAGTAAACGTGTGCTATGGACGGATTTCAGGAATACTCTGAGTTGGATTAGAGTAGATCCTAGAAAATACCAATCTTTTGCTGCACATAGGCTTGGGGATATCGACGAATTGACAAACGCGGATGAATGATCGATGGATTCCGAAGACAAAATCCAGCAGATGATGCTACCCGAGATCATGGACGTATTGAAGAGCAAATGAACCGGTGGTTCTTTGGACCGCAGTTTTTACATTTCATTATATGAAAAAGGTTTTTCAGGCCGCAATGTATAAGGACCAAGTCTACGAGAAAGAATGAGAAGGAGAAATAGAGGGTGGGGAAGCGAGTCTGTGGCAACCAGGAAACTTTTTTTATTATTAGTTGAATGTTTATAGTCGCATCAACTGCAAGGGTCATTAGCGACTGTACTGTAGGGTTAATTATGAACTGTAGGGTATCTGTAGGGTATTATAACAAGGGACAGAAGCGAAGCTTTCAGAAAGCACGTCCAGCCGCGCTTCCTGCTTTGGGAATCGAACCCGCGCCAGCGTGGCTGCCAAGGCTGCAGTATTGGAACATTGGACAATCACTATACCATCTGAGCCACGATGACTCCCCAGGTCTACAATGTTGTTTCGTGCAAGAGAAAAGAGAAGCTGATAATGGAGATATTTTTCGTAGCTACTGATATCAACTTCGTGAACATCTGAATAGAATAGACACCTCCGCATATCCGTTTTCACTCATTCGCATCCCAATGAACCTATTGAAGACTACAGGTACGTGAAAGTGTGCACACTTCCATGGCAAAGTGCACGGTCTTCCATTGGAATATATCACCTCTGATCTTCATAGAATGTGAGAAGTAGAAAGTAGATTGACCCGAGGTCACTGTCAGGAAGACAGTTGATTCTACAGGTTTGCCAGTGGAACTTAATTCTCCTTCTAGGCCAGAGAACAATTCTCTATAAGCTTATTTCATTAAGAGACTCTTAACAGCTATATATCGGCTACAATTAAGTTTAACGACTGAAATTTACCTCTTTGTGTTTGATTCTCAACCTATCTATTCAGATTACTACATTTTTCAAAGTAATAATCGAGAAAATCACACATTTCTAAAAATAGCTCATTTTAAAACATCCTTTAAGGATTCTAATGTGGCGCAACAGATTCTGAAAGCACTTAGGACACATAATTAAATCTATTTATGATTTGAGTAATCATCGGAGAAAAAATTATACCCTTTCAAGTAATTGCTTCATGTTTATCCTAAAAAGTTTAGTCGAGTCATTTATAGACGTTATGTAGTTATCATTTGTAGTAAAAACAATGAAGCAGAAATTATTTTGCAGCAAACTTATAAATTTGGTTTATCTCATCTATATGTTGAGGTCCTGCTAATGCTTTAGTGCTTTGAGCTTGAGTAAAATTAATTAAATTTGGCATAAAACGTGTTTACTCATATTCTGTTTTTTGTACACGAGCACCTCATGTAGCGCATTTGCACACAGTTACAAAAATACGTATACTTAAATATTAAAACATTTTTTCCAATATCAAAACATTCTAAAGCGAAATATTTTCTTGATAGCGTAATATTATTTTATATTCATAATCATGATCATAATCTTTCTGCGCTGATTTTTAGGATAGGTACGAAACTTTTTTGACAGAAATTTTTTGGTTTACTATGATAAAAAGTCCTTTTTCATTTGTTATTACGAGACATATCAACACACAGTCACCTTGAGGAACATGGCAGGTAACTTGATGCAGGTGCACTTTGTAAGGAAACCTAAAATTAATGTTTTTAATTAATTCCAATATAATTTTGGCACCGCTCTCCTATACATTTATGCCTCAATCAAAGGAAATCTTAATGGTATTCATAGACAACCCTGCAGATTGGAACGAATCTTAAGCTTAGAGTCTCTATTTTAAACATTCTTTTAAATTGAAATGAAACCTACTTTCTTATGAAACATTCTATGCACCAACATCAAAATACAAAAAAGCTCACAAATCAAATTTAGATTTCTAACTACCTCATTTCCGGCTCATTAGTGATAAACATATAACAAAAGAAAAAATAGGGCGAAAAGGGAAAGTCAAACAAAACCAACCTCTCACTAAAATTCATCTTTTATGGTTGAAAATTAATTATTTTCAATTCAACATGTTGGTTCCTAGTAGTATACAAAAGTCGGATAAAGAGTAAGGAAAGAGTGAGAGGTTACTGGTTTTAGTTGACTTTTCTCTCTCTCTCATTTTTCTGTTGTTATATATTTATCTCTAATGAGCCGGAAAGAAGGTAGTTGGAAATTTCATTTTGATTTATCAGCTATTTTTTGTTCTCATTTTGGTGCATAAAATGGTTCATAGGAAAGTAGATATCATTGGATACATCGCTTTATTTGTGGCGTCTCGTTCAAGCCATTAATGAATTGCAACATTAACTCAATTAGAGTTTACAGTTATCTTCGTTAGAAACAAAACTTCACAGAAAAAATTAGAGTAACAAATTTTACAGACAATTTACAGTTGTGTAGTTTTCAATGTTTCGCTCAATTTTGAAATGTTTTGCTTTTATCAACGTCACAACCAGGTGTAATTATCATGTTTCGATAACAATAACGATTCTAAATTTTTCGCTAATAAGCGAAATATATTCGTAAAAGGGCAAATCGTCGCTATTTTTATTTCTCTGATAAAATATTTTAGCCTGTTTACTAAATCGACGCGAATTGAGTAAAATCGATTTCAGATTCAAATTAAACTATATAAAATAAAAAAACTTCAAAACAAAAGCCAACAAATACAAAATTAAATATTTTAAATTGAAAGCTTTTAATAAATTACCATTTTTATTGAAATCTTTACGTTTGCAACATATGAGGACTGAAAATCTTCAAAAATTTATAACATTAAGTAAAAACTTTAAGAATGAAAAAATTTCGAATAAAAAATCTTTAAAATTAAATAATAATGTTTAATATAAAACCTTCACGATTCAATAAGTGAACAGCAAGTTTCTAATTTCAAGTATTTAAAATAGAAAAAAAATTTTATCAGAATCGTAATCGTCAATTCGCACAAATTAAAATTATAATTAATCATTTTAATACTATTAACTGAGTCTAATAAACTCTTATATATCATTTTTACTGACTTTTCACGTTGAGTTTGCAGAGAAAATCGACGAAAACATTGCTTATTGTAAGATAGGAATCGGGTTAAGTATTACATGGGCTTAAACTCTTTTTTTTAAGTTTATCAAGAAAATAAGTTTTGTTTTTACGATACTTAGATTCTTTTTTGACAATTAGATAGCAGGTCGTGATTTGCTGTATATAATTTTATGAAATTATTATCCATTTATGAGGTTGAATTAATTTTCTTTTTTTTTGCTTCGATCTACACATTTTTCAGCATAAGTTAGATTTTATTATTTTAATCACTGATACCGACGACATTTTAAAAATTGCATAGATCCTTTTTTGACAATATTTATACCTTTTAGTTGATTTTAAATAGTGTCTACTCATCCTGACAAAGGCCACGCACCCTTCCCTTTTCCAGCTTCCCAGGTCCGTACGTTTAGATTCGACCGTGTTATAAACGTACGGACTGTCCGAAAGTTTAGACTCAATCTTGATTTTAAGATTATTATTATTATTATATCATTAAGCCGTTTCCCTTTCGGGGTAGACGTGAATTGCTCTTTTGGAAAGTAGTGATGTGTGAATGGGTATATAGGTGAAGGGTAGATAGGTATATAGGTTTAAGGTATAGATATTTTATATATTAATTTTCTTGGATGAAAATTAATTTTTGAACTTAAAATATAACTAATTCTGTTGAATATTCTATCATTTGAGTTTAAAATTCATCTTTTTCATTGCAAATTCATGCATTTTTTTGAAAATGTATTCTTTTTTGTAGAATAATCATTTTCTTGGTTGAAAATCAATTTTTTAACTTAAAATTTATATAACCCAGTTAAATATTTTATCATTTGAGTTGAAAATGCATGCATTTTGTTGAAAATTCACTCTTTTGGGTAGAATATTAATTTTCTTGGATGAAAATTAATTTTTTAATTTAAAATTTAACTAATCCAGTTGAATATTCTATCATTTGAATTGAAAATTTATCTTTTTAATTGAAAATTTACGCACTTTTTTTAAAATTCATTCTTTTTGGTAGAATATTAATCTTCTTGGTTGAAAATTAATTTTTTAACTTAAAATTCAACTGATCCAGTTGAATATTGTATCATTTGAGTTGAAAATTTGGCTTTTTAATTGAAAATTCGTTCTGTTTGGTGGAATATTAATCTTCTTGGATGAAAATTAATTTTTTAATTTAAAATTCAACTAACCCTGTTGAATATTTTATCATTTGAGTTAAAACTTGTTCTTTTTAATTGAAAATTCACGCTTTTTTTTTTAATTCATTTTTTTGGGTAGAATTTTAATCTTCTTGGTTGAAAATTCGACTATTCCAGTTAAAGATTCATGATTTTAGTAGAAAATCCTCTTCTCGGTTAAAAATTAATTTTTTAATTAAAATTTAGCTAATCCAGTTGAATATTCTATCACTTCATTTGCAAATTCATTTTTTTGATTGAAAATTAACGCATTTTGTTGAAACTTCGTTCTTTTTATTAGAATATTAATCTCCTTGATTGAAAATTAATTTTTAAACTTAAAATTCAACCAATCCAGTTGAATATTTTGTCATTTGAGTTGAAAATTCGTCTTTTTAATTGAAAATTCATTGATTTTGTTGAAAAATTGTTCTTTTTGGGTAGAATATTAATCTTCTTTGTTGAAATGCTCATATTCCAGTCAAAGATTCATTATTTTAGTAGAAAATTCCTCTTCTCGGTTGAAAATTAATTTTTTAATTAAAATTTAACTAATCCAGTTGAATATTTTATCATTCAAGTTGAAAATTTATCTTTTGGATTGAAAATTCATGCATTTTGTTGAAAATTCGTTCTTTGTGGTAGAATAATCTTCTTTGTTGAAAATTGATCGTTTTTAGTTGAAAATTCGTTTCTTTTTTTAAGAAAATTAATCTCTTTGGTTAAAAATTCAACTATTTCAGTTAAAGATTCATCATTTTAGTAGAAAATTCCTGTTTTCGGTTGAAAATTAATTTTTTGCTCACAATTTAACTAATCCAGTTGAATAATCTATCATTTAAGTTAAAAGTTCATCTTTTTGATTGAACATTCATTGCTTTTGTTGAAAATTCGTTCTTTTTGGAAGAATATTAATCTTCTTGTTTGAACATTATTTTTTAATCCTAAAATGTAACTAATCCAGTTGAATATTTTATCATTTGAGTTGAAAATTAATCTTTTTAATTAAAAATTCATGCATTTTGTTGAAAATTCGTTCTTTTTGGTAGAATATTAATTTTCTTGGATAAAAACTAATTTTTTAATTTAAAATTCAATTAATCCAGTTAAATATTTGATAATTTAAGTTGAAAATTCGTCTTTTTGATTGAAAATTCATTGCTTTTGTTGCAAATTCCTTCTTTTTGGTCGAATATTAATCTCCTTGGTTGAAAATTAAACTATTCCAGTTGAAGATTCACCATTTTATTAGAAAATTCCGCTTCTCGGTTAAAAATTCATTTTTTAAATAAAATTAAATAATCCAGTTGAATATTCTATAATTTAAGTTGAAAATTCGTTCTTTTTGGTGGAATAATTTTCTTGGTTGAAAATTAATTTTTTAAATTAAAATTCAACTAATTCAGTTGAATATTTTATCATTTGAGTTGAAAATTCGCCTTTTTAATTGAAAATTCACGCATTTTTTTGAAAATTCATTCTTTTTGGTAGAATATTAATCTTCTTGGTTGAAAATTCAACTATTCCCTATAAAGATTCATCATTTTAGTAAAAAATTTCTCTTCTTGGTTAAAAATTCAAAATTTTTGGTGGAATATTAATTTTCTTGGCTGAAAATTAATTTTTTAATTTAAAATTTTACTAATCCAATTGAATATTTTATGATTTAAGTTGAAAGTTCATCTTTTTGATTGAAAATTCATGCATTTTGTTGAAAATTCCTTCTTTTTAGTAGAATATTAATATTATTGGTTGAAAATTCGTCTTTTTTGGAAGAAAATTAATCTCCTTGGTTGAAAATTCATCTTTTTCAGTTAAAGATTCATCAATTGAGCAGAAAATTCCTCTTCTCGGTTGAAAATTAATTTTCTAACTTAAAATTTAACTAATCCAGTTGAATATTCTATCATTTCAATTGCAAATTCATCATTTTTATTGAAAATTCACGCATTTCGTTGAAAATTAGTTCTTTTTGGTAGAATAATATTCTTGGTTGAAAATTAATTTTTTAACTTGAAATTCAACTAATTCAGTTGAATATTTTATCATTTGAGTTGAAAATTCGTCTTTTTAATTGAAAATTCATTCATTTTGTTGAAAATTCACTCTTTTTTGTAGAATATTAATTTTCTTGGATGAAAATTAATTTTTTAATTTAAAATTCAACTAATCAAGTTGAATATTTTATCATTTGACTGGAAAATTCGTCTTTTTAATTGAAAATTCATTGCTTTTGTTGAAAAATAATTCTTTTTGGTAGAATAATAATCTTCTTGGTTGAAAATTCAACTATTCCAGTTAAAGATTCACCATTTCAGTAGAAAATTCCTCTTTTCGATTGAAAATTAATTTTTTGACTTAAAATTTAACTAATCCAGTTGAATATTCTATCATTTGAGTTGAAAATTCATCTTTTTGATTGAAAATTAACGCATTTTGTATAAACTTCGTTCTTTTTAGGAGAATATTAATCTTCTTGATTGAAAATTAATTTTTGAACTTGAAATTTAACTAACCCAGTTGAATATTTTGTCATTTGAGTTGAAAATTCATCTTTTTAATTGAAAATTCATGCATTTTGTTGAAAATTCACTCTTTTTGGTTGAAAATTAATTTCTCAACTTAAAATTCAACTAATCCAGTTAAATATTTTATCATTTGAGTTAAAAAATTCGTCTTTTCAATTGAAAATTCATGCATTTTTTTGAAAATTCATTCTCTTTGGTAGAATATTAATTTTCTTGGATGAAAATTAATCTTTTAATTTAAAATTTAACTGATTCAGTTAAATATTCTATCATTTGAGTTGAAAATTCGTCTTTTTAATTGAAAATTCATTGCTTTTGTTGAAAAATTATTCTTTTTGGTAGAATATTAATCTTCTTGGTTGAAAATTCAACTATTCCAGTTAAAGATTCACCATTTCAGTAGAAAATTCCTCTTCTCGATTGAAAATTAATTTTTTGACTTAAAATTCAACTAATCCAGTTGAATATTTTATCATTTCATTTGTAAATTCATCTTTTTTATTGAAAATTCACGTCTTTTTTTTGCAAATTCCTTCTTTTTGGTAGAATATTAATTTTCTTGGTTGAAAATTAATTTTTAAATTAAAATTCAACTAATCCAGTTGAATATTTTATCATTTGAGTTGAAAATTTATCTTTTTAATTGAAAATTCATGCATTTTGTTGAAAATTCACTCTTTTTGGTTGAAGATTAATTTCTCAACTTAAAATGCAACTAATCCAGTTAAATATTTTATCATTTGAGTTGAAAATTCGTCTTTTTAATTAAAAATTCATTCATTTTGTTGAAACTTCGTTCTTTTTAGGAGAATATTAATCTTCTTGATTGAAAATTAATTTTTTAATTTAAAAATTAACTAACCCAGTTGAATATTTTTTTATTTGAGTTGAAAATTCACTCTTTTTTGTAGAATATTAATTTTCTTGGATAAAAATTAGTTTTTTTATTTAAAATTTAACTAATCCAGTTGAATATTTTATCATTTAAGTTGAAAGTTCATATTTTTTATTGAAAATTCATGCATTTTGTTGAAATTTCGTTCTTTTTGGTAGAATATTAATCTTCTTGATTGAAAATTAATTTCTTACTTTAAATTTAAATAACCCAGTTGAATATTTTATCATTTGAGTTGAAAATTCATCTTTTTAATTGAAAATTCACTCTCTTTGGTAGAATATTAATTTTCTTGGATATAACTTAATTTTTTGATTTAAAATTTAACTAATCCACTTGAATATTTCATCATTTAAGTTGAAAGTTCATATTTTTGATTGAAAATTCATTGCTTTTGTTGAAAAATTGTTTTTTTTTTTTTGTTTTTTTTTGAAGAATATTAATCTCCTTGGTTGAAAATTAATTTTTAAACCTAAAATGTTACTAATCCAGTTGAATATTTTACCATTTGAGTTGAAAATTAATCTTTTTAATTAAAAATTCATGCTTTTTGTTGAAAATTCGTTCTTTTTGGTGGAATATTAATGTTTTTAATTGAAAATTCGTCTTTTTGGAAGAAAATTAATCTCCTTGGTTGAAAATTCAACTTTTTCAGTTAAAGATTCATCAATTTAGCAGAAAATTCCTCTTCTCGGTTGAAAAATTATTTTTTAATTAAAATTAAATAATCCAGTTGAATATTCTATAACTTAAGTTGAAAATGTATCTTTTTAATTGAAAATTCATGCATTTTGTTGAAAATTCACTCTTTTTGGTTGAATATTAATCTTCTCGGTTGAAAATTAATTTTTTAACTTAAAATTGAACTAATCCAGTTAAATATTTGATCATTTAAGTTGAAAATTCGTCTTTTTAATTGAAAATTCATTCATTTTGTTGAAAATTTGTTCTTTTTGGTACAATATTAATCTCCTTGGTTGAAAATTCAACTATTCCAGTTAAAGATTTATCATTTGAGTAGAAAATTCCTCTTCTTGGTTAAAAATTGTATGGGCCCTTTGCACTTAGTTCTTTATCATTTGCTATCGAAAGATTAGAAAATTCTCTAGTGTCGAATGCAGAATATGTTAAATATTTTAATAATTTATGAATTTGATTGAAAAACAGTACGAATCTACGGAACGGAAGAGGAAAGAAGAAAGGGAATGGAAAGAAAGGGCCAGGATGAAGGAGAAGGAGGGTTCTTCTAATATTGGTGGATGTTTAAGACGGGAAACCTGGATTCATCCGGGCGGAAAACGTGTGAGACGAACAACTGCTGCGTCGCTGGGAATTGAAGACAGATTGGCGGAAAGTGATTTGGAAGATTTAGCCCAATTGACGAGCGTCGAGGTGAACAAGAGATTCATCACGTCCTATCTGCACGTTCACGGAAAGCTGATAACTAAAATAGGGTGAGTAATTTTGTATTTTTTAATAATAAATTAAATTATAGGCAAAATTAAGGCAGTTGATTGCAGAGAGAAAGCAGTTTTTTACTTTCCGCACGCTGGCTCATCACTTTTCTGCTCTAGGGAGGAAAAGGAATTTGTATTCTTCTTTCGGTAGATCAGACAGCAGAACTGTTATCAAAAGTTACCGGAAAATTACGATACGTTTCCAGAATTTCCATAAAGTTGAGATTAAAGTTGCATCATATAATTTATTATGAATATTTTTTTCCAAATTATGTTGAGATTAAGTTAAATTACTAATTTACTAAATATGATAAAGTAAATCATTTCTTTTAATAATTTTCATTAAAAATTAATTAAATGATCTAAATTAAATTATGCTTTAATTTAATTAAGTGAAATTAACCGATACTCAATTTTCTATAAGATTTTATTCTCTTGAAGAAAAAATGCATGATTGTTGCGAATCTTGATTTATCGGTATTTTTTTTATAACTATTTGTTAAAAATAATTTCTTTCGGTTGAAAATTTAGATACTGCATTTTTGGAAAATTTATCTTCAAGTTGAAAAATCATATTTTGGTTAAAATTAATATTTTTAATTGAAAATTTGTCTTTTTGGTATAAAATTAATCTTGTGGGTTGAAAATTAATCCTTATTGGTCAAAAATGCAAGTATTTGTAAATTAATCTCTTTTATTTGAGAATTCGACTATTTTATTGAAAATGCGTCTTTTCTTGTTCGTTGGGAATTCATTTTTTTTTGGTTAAAAAATCTACGAGCTGGTTTAAAGTTCAACTACTTTTTAAGAAATAATTTTTTTTCAGTTGAAAATTCATATTTTCTAATTGAAAATTAAACTGTTTTTTAGAAAATTCTTTTTTTTGGCTTGAATATTCAACAATTTGCTAGAATTTTTTTTTTAATTCATATTTTTGGTTCAAAATTCAACTATTGGGTTAAAAATTAAACTTTTTCGTTTAAAATGTACCTCTTTGGTAGAAAATAATCTTTTATGATGAAAAATAACTTTTTTTGGTTGAAAATTCAACTGTTTTCTAGTTAATTCGTTTTTTACTTCATAATTTGTAAAAAATGGAAAATTGATGTATTTGATCGAAAATTCATCTTTTTTGGCAGAACATTAAATTTTTTGGTGGGAAATTGCTCTTTTTGGTTAAAAATTTAACTATTTGGATAAAAATTCATCTTTTTTGGTTGAAAATTCTACTACTTTACTGAAAGTTAAACTACTTTGTTAAAATTTTAAATATTCCGCTTTTGGATGAGAATTCCACTATTTTGTTAAAAAATCGTATTTTTTGGTTGAATTAAACTAGTTAAGAATACGTTTTTTGTGTTAAAAATTAATTTTTCAAACTAAATCATTGTCGTTTCTATTTTTGGTTCAAAAAATATTTTTTAGTGGAAAATTCAACTATTTGGATTAAAATTCATCTTTCTTGATTTTTAATTTATCTAATTGGTTGAGGATTCAACTATTTTCTTAAAAATTCATTTTTTTCTTGTTTAATTCAATTGGTTGAAAATGGTTGAATTTTCAACAACAAAAATGATATTTTTTACCAAAAAAGACGATTTTCAACAAAATAAATACATTTTCAACGAAATAGTTGAATTTCCAAATAAAAAAAGACACATTTTTAACCAAAACGTTGATTTATGAACATAAAAAGATCATTTTTCAACCAGAAATAGAATAGTTAAATTTTTAGTCACAAACAATTAATTTTGCACCAAACTGATGAATTTTAAATTAAAATGCTGACTCTTCAAACTTGAATAGTTAAATTTTAAACAAAAAAGGTAAATTTTTAACCAAAGAGTTGAATTTTGAACTAAAAAAAATGAGTAGCTGAATTTTCAGCAACAAAAATTAATTTTCTACCAAAAAATACAATTTTCAACAAAATAAATGAATTTTCAACGAAATAGTTGAATTTTCGACTAAAAAAACAAATTCTCAATCAAATATTTTATTTTTTAACTTAAAAAGCTCAATTTTCAACAAAAAATGTAATAGTTACATTTTCAGTTGAAAAAATTAATTTTAGACCAAACTGATGAATTTTTAAGTAAAATAATGAATCTTCAACTGAAATAGTTGTATTTTTAGCAAAAAAGAGGATTTTCAGAAAAATAAATGAATTTTCAATGAAATAGTTGAATTTTCGACTAAAAAAGACAAATTTGCAATTTAATATTTGAATTTTTAACTTAAAAAGATCAATCTTCAACCAAAAATGTAATAGTTAAATTTTCAGTTGAAAAAATTAATTTTCTACCAAACTGATGAATTTTAAAGTAAGATGATGAATCTTTAACTGGAATAGTTGAATTTTAAACAAAAAAGATGAATTTCTCACAAAAATGATCAATCTTTAATTGGAATATGAGAATTTCAAAAAAAAAATTAATTTTTTATAAAAAAATACGATTTTCAACAAAATAAAGGAATTTTCAACGAAATAGTTAAATTTTCAGATGAAAAAATTAATTTCCCACCAAACTGATGAATTTTCAACTGAAATGATGAATCTTCAACTGGGATACTTGAATTTTCAACTAAAATGATCAACTTCAACTGGAGTAGCTGAATTTTCAACAACAACAAAAATTAATTTTTTACCAAAAAATACGATTTCCAACAAAATAAATGAATTTTCAACTAAAAAACACAAATTTTCAATCAAGTAGTTGAATTTTGAACTAACAAAAAAATCAATTTTCAACCAAAACTGGAAAAGATACATTTTCAGTTGAAAAAATTAATTTTCTACCAAACTGATGAATTTTCAACTGAAATGATGAATCTTCAACTGGGATACATGAATGTTCAACTAAAATGATCAACTTCAACTGGAGTAGTTGAATTTTCAACAACAACAAAAATTAATTTTTTACCAAAAAATACGATTTCCAACAAATTTAATGAATTTTCAACTAAAAAACACAAATTTTCAATTAAATAGTTGAATTTTCAACTAAAAAAATCATTTTTCAACTAAAACTGGAAAAGATACATTTTCAGTTAAAAAAATTAATTTTCTACCAAACTCATGAATTTTCAACTGAAATGATGAATTTTCAGCGAAATAGTTGAATTTTCAACTAAAAAAGACAAATTTTCAATTACATAGTTCAATTCTCAACTTAAAAAGATCAATTTTCCACGAAAAATGTAATAGTTAAATTTTCAGATGAAAAAATTAATTTCCCACCGAACTGATGAATTTTCAACTTAAATGATGAATCTTCATCGAAATAGTTGAATTTTCAACTAAAAAAGACAAATTTTCAATTAAATAGTTGAATTTTTAACCAAAAAAGATCAATTTTTAACCAAACTGATGCATTTGGAAGTAAAATTATCAATCTTTAGTTGGAATATGAGAATTTCAACAAGAAAAATTAATTTTTGACCAAAAAATACGATTTTCAACAAAATAAATGAATCTTCAACGAAATAGTTCCAGGATTTGCGGAGACACTCTGTTGACTCTGAAATAAATCTGCTATCTGGAAAAAAAGGGGTTGAGAATTGTAAGAATTGTAAGTAATCGAATACAAAAGGGAGTAGAGCGAGCTGGAGTTGCTCTCGCAAAACACAAACAAGTGCCGTTTACTTTTTCTCAAGAAAGAATAACTAAAGAGTAGTTATTAGAGTATCCGAATGGATTTTTCAACCAAAAATGTAATAGTTAAATTTTTAGTTGAAAAAATTAATTTTTCACCAAACTGATGAATTTTCAAGTAAAATGATGAATCTTCAACTGGAATAATTGAATTTTAAATGAAAAAGATGAATTTTCAACAAAAATTATCAATCTTTAACTGGAATATGAGAATTTCAAAAGAAAAATTAATTTTTTACCAACAGATACGGGTATCAACAAAATAAAGAAATTTTCAACGAAATAGTTGAATTTTCAACTAAAAAAGGCAAATTTTCCATCAAATAGTTGAATTTTGACCTAAAAAAGGTCAGTTTTCAACCAAAACTGGAAAAGATACATTTTGCAGTTGAAAAAATTTATTTTCCGCCAAACTCATGAGTTTTCAACTGAAATTATGAATCTTCAAGTGGGATAGTTGAATTTTCAACAACAACAATTAATTTTTTACCAAAAAAGACGATTTTCAGCAAAATAAATGAATTTTTAACGAAATAGTTGAATTTTCGACTAAAAAAGACAACTTTTCAATCAAATATTTGAATTTTTAAATTAAAAAGATCAATTTTCAACCAAGAATTCAATAGTTAAATTTTCAGATGAAAAAATTAATTTTCAACCAAACTTATGAATTTTAAAGTAAAATGATGAATCTTCAACGGGAATAGTTGAATTTTAAACAAAAAAGATGCATTTTTAACAAAAATTATCAATCTTTAACTGGAACATGAGAATTTCAAAACAAAAATTAATTTTTTATAAAAAAATACGATTTTCAACAAAATAAAGGAATTTTCAAGGAAATAGTTGAATTTTCAACTAAAAAAGATAAATTTTCAACCAAAAAAGGAAAACTTACACTTTCAGTTCAAAAAATTAATTTTCCATCAAACTCATGAGTTTTCAACTGAAATTATGAATCTTCAAGTGGGATAGTTGAATTGTCAACAACAAAAATTAATTTTTTACCAAAAAAGACGATTTTTTGCAAAATAAATGAATCTTAAACGAAATAGTTGAATTTTCAACTAAAAAAGACAAATTTTCAATCAAATAGTTGAATTTATAACTTAAAAAGATCAATTTTCCACGAAAAATGTAATAGTTAAATTTTCAGATGAAACCGTTTATTTTCCACCAAACTGATGAATTTTCAACTGAAATGATGAATCTTCAACTGGAATAGTTGAATTTTTAACTCAAAGACACATTTTTAATCAAATAGTTGAATTTTTAACCTGAAAAGATCAATTTTCAACCAAAAATGTAAGAGTTAAATTTTCAGATGAAAAAATTAATTTTCCTCCAAACTGATGAATTTTCAACTGAAATGATGAATTTTCATGGAAATAGTTGAATTAAAAAAAAAAAAGTTTAATCGAATAGTTGAATTTTCAACTTGAAAAGATCAATTTTCAACCAAAAATGTAGTATTTAAATTTTCAGATGAAACAATTAATTTCCCACCGAACTGATGAATTTTCAACTGAAATGATGAATCTTCAGCGAAATAGTTGAATTTTTATCTAAAAAAAACAACAAATTTTTAATCGAATAGTTGAATTTTCAACTTAAGAAGATCAATTTTCAACCAAAAATGTAGTAGTTAAATTTTCAGATGAAAAAATTAATTTCCCACCAAACTGATGAATTTTCAACTGAAATGATGAATCTTCAACT